>JABFEA020000131.1:269853-300360 GCA_019775915.2 Cyphomyrus plagiostoma | reverse complement strand
GAGATGTGGGTAGCTCACAGTTTCTGTTTACATTTTGATAAGCTATGTCTATATTCTTTGTTTCTGTTTACAATTTATTGTAATGTCACAATTTCTGTTTACATTTTCATGTTAAATAAAAACCGGAGCTTACATCTCACTGCTTGTATTTGTATTTGAAAATATAATGTGAAGTAATGTAGAAAAATTTATGTGATGCATCAAGATATCGAATCGCTGACAAGATAATCGTAATTGAATCGAATCGTGAGACCAGTGAAGGTCTAAACTCTAATTATGACCCCACTTTATGACAGTACGAATAACTGTCCATCCCTGGTGTGTCTCAGAAGTTCCTTGTAGATTAAGTTTGATGCATGCTTCCTATAAGGGGAACACAATTCTTCTCCATAGTAACCTCACTGAAAGAAGTGAACGTTGCAAATTCACAAATTAATAACATGTTAGTTAAAAGGTTTAGGAGAAGTAAAAAAAACAAAACAAAACAAAACATTTACCCAGTTCTGCCAAATCTCCTGCTGTCCATTTTGTTTAGAGCTTTTTGGATTCTGTTTTTAATTGCCATGTCTCATAAGTCATTGAACAATCTATTTTGAAAAATCATAGACATGCAATTCTTATTACTTTACAGTTCCCCAGTGGAATTCATATTAGTCATTATTAATCAAGTCCAAATCTTCTCTCATTAATCACTCTTTCCAATTTGCTTGTTTTTGCATCTGTCACGCCTACTGGTACAGGGACTTTATAGAACTGACATTCAATCAATGTCCTCTTACTCAGTCTTTGGATAGAGAAAAACACTCTGTAGAGACAATAAAATACTATGCCAGAATAGTCATATTAAATTTAGACATTATGTTCCTAATGGTCTTTGTGCTAAAAATATTAGAAAATTGTATGCAAAATATGCTTCACAGTGTCTTCTCAGTGGTGTAATAGTGTTTTGGGTGTAAAACACATAGGTGTCTGCATTTGTTATTATTATAGACAATGCCTTTTCTTAAAACTTTTGTCTGTTTACTGTGCTGAACACTAGTAAGATTAAAATTATTGATGGGATAGATCAGTTTTTTTTGTGTTCACTTTTTGATCTGTAAAGGGCAAAGACTTTAAAAATGCCATGAATTATACCTATGTATAGTATTAAGAGATTTGTTTGCCCTCCGATGGATGATGTCATTGTATAGGTGCATGCTGGTTCCACTCCACTAAAGTTGGTGTGGGTGTTTACTCCATAAAGTCAGCTTGGCTTGCCCACAGTGTGTTTTTCCCATGAAATGCTGATCATTGTTTGTTAAAGGCGATATAGTTCCTTTTTGTAAAAAAATAGGAAGTGTTCAGAAACTGGTAACCCTGTTACAAGAGATTGAGGTCCTGGGTGTTTTTACCCAGGTATTAAATGAGTTTTGTATACAAAGGCTTGTGAAAGATTTTGTACGCTGTCAGGTATCAGAAGACAAGTTTCCATATAGCAAATAACCAGGATATCATGAATTTTGTGGAATTTTGCTGAGGCCAGAATATTTAACACATTTAATAATGTAAACTTCATTATATAAGAACTGGAATTAAAGGTCTCAAGGGTCCAACAGCTGTTTGTGCCATAAAATTCCTAAACTGTTGTATTTTACCAAAGTATGCTATTCCTTTAAAAATACTTTCATTACCATTAAACTAGGAACATAATTACAAACATGAGAAAAAGATACTGAAAGCATAACACGTTGAACAAAATGGCTGTTTAGACTGGCAAAATTTGATCAAGTAACAATATTTCTCTCTCCTATTGTATTACTCTTGGACGTCTCTGCTTGTTTATTATGTAAATGTGATTATTTTTTCCACACTGATTTTTATTGCTGTACATAAAGCAGGAAACAAGGATGTGCCATAGAACTGTCTGGGAGTGTCTGTGTTTGATGGATCAGGGTCTATCCTTTTAACATTTTCAGTACAATAGAGCTGGTTTCCCAGGTTTTCCTAAATGTTCATTCTTGCTCTTTGTCGTTATTTTTTCCACTCAGCGGTAATTTCTTCTGGAATGTCAATCAAGACACCTGGAGAGAGGTATCACAAGGCTGGGAGACTCAAGTCATCATGTGAGCATGAAACACTTGGTGCAATTTATAATTAACCATGCACCCAGGCAGACATGTTTGAAAGGATCAAATTTAGCTATTGTAGTTATTAAAAATAATAATGGTGCACTTTTACAGGCTGTAAGTGAAGATTTTTGTAATAAAATATCTACACTGTAGAAAAATAGGTAGAAGACCCTATAAAGTTTTATAGTTATTCTCGGGGTCAAGATCTTCTTGCGTCTAAGAAAGTTATAGCCTGCACTGACATACAGTGTATGTTTGGTCAGCTATATATTTTCATTATCCTCTAGCAGAGATTCAGCTCTTCAGACATGTGCATTTTTATCAATTAAATCTATTACTTTTAGATATTTTTTTTGTCTATTTTTAGATCAATTTGTGAATTTCATCAAAGTCATATGAAGATAGTGGATTTGTCATATTCTTTATTGTGCTGCATATATCTGTGGTGTATAATTTGTTGTGTTTTGTATAGCTTTGATAGTTCTACAACAAGGTTTCTGTTGCTGTTTTTTCTATTTTGGTTGTTTTGCTTTAATTGTGTACTTTCAGCTTGTCTCAGTGTTTGTCCCTTTTCCTTGTTCTCTTGTCCAACAGTTTAACTGTGTGATATCGATATCACATTATTCTGAGTATCTGATTTAATCTGCCTCTTCCCGCCATGGTCATGTTTATAGAGGCAAAAACTAAAGGGGTACAGGAAGGTGATGTTACTCCAAACACAGCTGAACAACAACTGAAAAAGAACATGCAATTCTCATTTATTGTTGTCATAGTGATCAACCTGGAGCTTCCAATAACACAGTTGTTGTGGAATAGATAGAAAAAGTCTAGGATGGAGAAAGGGTCTTAACCTGGTAATCTTTTATGCATTTTTCCTTGATGTCTGCCATTTTGCTATTATTGGTGAATCAGTTTGAATGTATCTTTTGAACCTTCTGTTTATTTAAGATGGGCCTTCTCAGTCACCTTCCAGGTCCCCAGGGTTTTGTTACAGCTTAATATTTCCTGTCTTTGTACAAATGAGATCAATTTTGTCATACATCCCTCTGCATATGTTGGGTATATTTGACACAAAAATAATGTAGCAGTTTAGCAGCTAATGTTACTCACATGAGTGTTTTGGACTTGTTGACTACATGGGTAACTAAGGCAAACCGAATCCTAAGGTATTTATAAAATATGCATAAATCAATTTCAGCTGTTTGTTTATTATTAATATTGTCCTT
This sequence comes from Cyphomyrus plagiostoma, assembly GCA_019775915.2. NCBI lineage: Eukaryota > Metazoa > Chordata > Actinopteri > Osteoglossiformes > Mormyridae > Cyphomyrus > Cyphomyrus plagiostoma. Next base: position 297,026 of record JABFEA020000131.1, on the reverse strand, counting down.
GAGATACCTTCAGATAGAGAGAAACATACCATTTTGTACTTCACTCATTTACACAGCAGCTTATTTAGTCCTTGTTCTGTAATGCTGACACATAACATAACTGTTTCTTTGCTATGTTAAGTAACTAGAAAGCTAGCTAGTTTGCCTAAACATACTACAGCATACTAAACTAATACTAAAATTATTTCAACCTGTAATTAGGCCTCTGTCCAGATGAATTAGCGTTCTGAATACATTTCATAAACTGCACACTTTTCTCCCCAGCCAATTCCAGCAAATATTGTATCTCAAATTCCAATGTCTCCAATAGGTTTTATTCTGTTAATATCCCTCAAATTTGGACTGGCCAGTCTAGGAAATACCCAAATTCTCATGGGGAACATCTCAAAACCAGAGGACATAAGTTCATTTATATAAACTCAGTGTTGGAGATGTCCATTAACAGTTTTATCGGCCCAAAGACCATTGCAATGACCATTAAATATGAAACAACAATATAAAATACACCTGTTATCTACTGGCAAAGTATGTCACGCATTTCCATAACCTTGGTATGAGAACCTTGACACTTTACTGGATTATGTAGTTTTTGCTGTAAGTGCTGTTGCTCAGTCCCTTTTAAGTGCAAATGTATTATTTGCTGTGTTTGTTTTTTGACTGGCACCGAATCAGTGTGTTTCCTTATATACAATTCTTTTCTGCCTTGAAAACAAATTTATTCTAAATTAGTAGTTGAAAAGGATAGATAAGTAAAGAGGAATATCAAAATGGAAGTGTGTGATCAATGAGAATGTGTTAATCTATTTTTTATGGAATTTTAAATCATGGGTGGTGCAGCGATCTGGGAAATCTCATGGGAAAAAGAAAGTTAAATAAAGACCGAGTGCTTGTAGATGTCAATTAGCAACTAGGGTGTTCAGATCAATTAAAATCAATTTATTTTTATATATCGCTTTTCACAACAGTCGTCCCAAGGCACTTTATATGAGCGTGTTGTGATACATTAAACATCATTAGAGTTGTTATATATTTGGTTCTGATTTTGGTAACCCCCTACTCCATTATGAATTAACTATTGTAAAGCAAATATTGCTTCTGAATGAGTATTCATTGCTGCAATGATGCAGTGCATGTTTCTCTGGAGAAAAAAAATCAGTAAGCATATAAAATGAAATGGCATTCAGATTTATTCTGTAGTGAGGTTCCGCTTTATAAACTGGATGAGGTATACACAACATGGATGAAGTTATACTACACTGGATGTGAAGGACCTAAGACTGGAGACCATCTGCCAAAACCCATGCAGAATGGAGTTTAAAAAATGGATTTTGCTCTGGAGGGTTCATGCTTTACTTCGGACAGAACATTTGAGTAAGCATTCTTGGAGACTGCATCTGAGATTATTCATTTGTTTTCTCCTCCATCTTGTTTGCTGACAATTCCATCTATGACCTCTCCTTCTTCTACGCCTATAGCTAATAGATGGCTTGTTTTATTACCAGTTGGGGCAAACTAATCTGGAACAAATTTATAAACCCTAAGACTGGTTGTGCCATTGATGCATCTTTTTTATTTTACGCAGACCACACACATATTTGTAACAAAGGTAAATATGCTTGATTGCTTGTTTGTTTGTGCAGCCTCAAATTATCTATATGATATAAAATATGAACCAAGTAGGTCATATTTCTTAGTTGGCAAAAAATAAACCAAATTGAGGGAACTAAAATTTATTGGATATTAGTCTAATAATTCTGCATTAGGCAGTCTAAGCACTGTGGTTGACCTAATAAATAAATAAAATTAACTAATTCTGTGTCTTTTTCTTGCACAAACCTGTCTGCTTTGGTGGTAATTTATGATGACCATTACTTCAGCTGAAATCCACACCCCCCAAAATCAATTGTGACACTCTCAGTGGTGGTTTAAAGTAATCTGGGAACGAGAGCAACTGCACAGATTGTACAATCAAGTGTTTTTTTTTTTTTGGTCCTTATAATGACCAAATTGACCAGTTTGAATTAGGGCGAATAGGGAGGAGTAGATCATGGGTTCTGTTTTAATGCCAGCTTGCCACTTGGGGGGGGGGGTCATCCCAGCAGCACCTTTACATCCAGAATTTCCATTACTGCCCGGGCCATAAATCTGACTCCTTTGCACAGCCAGTAATGGTAGTTTGAGACCTGAGGTCACTGTCTGACTCTTCTACTTGCATCATTTTCCCCTCTTCCTCCTTTTTCCGTCTTTACCCCTCTGACTTTGTTGCCACTCATCATCTCTCTTGTGGTTCTTCTCCCTTTGTGATCTTATGCCTTTTTGGATGTTTTCTGTTTTTTGTCATTATGCATTTTTCTGCCTGGTCTATTGCCCTTCTGGTGAATGAACAGTGTTTTGGTGACTGGGGTTTGCCCTCAGTAGTGTCCTGAGATACCCGGTTTCTTCCTTCAAGATAAAGACGCTTAAGACTGCTACAGCCAAGCAGTTTCTGGCTTTAATGAGCACCGCGAGGTTGTGGCACTACAATAATGGAGGTCAGAGCTTATTTGAGTGGCTTTCAGAGCCCACTGTGGCACTGCTGCAGGTTTGCTGATTTGAGTGCACTCACTGGTTGTTTTGATGCAGACGTGTGGGGAACACTCTGCAGTTCACAGTATTCCCACCATTTGGTTCAGTCATGTCTACATGAGCCTGTTACACTGCTTCTTTAAGTAGGGTCTGAATGGTTGTCACTGGTTTTCCCCTTACTGGATGTCTGAGGAACAGAGAAAAGCAGATAAATGCCGGGAGTAACCCGGACATTGTTGACAACTGGAATGATGTTATGAGACCACAGTGTGGACGTCGAATTAAAGATATTTGTGTAACGCTTTTCAAAACACTTGCCGGTTAAACATTCATAACAAAGGAAAAAAACATTATATGTTAAAAATGCTCGTGTATATAGGTTTGGACCCAGTGGATTCTTGGTGGTATGCTGAAATAAATAAACTGAAAAGATAGAGGATGTCTCAGGTTCAATTAAATGTCTGTCAGTATTGTGAGATAAGGGTCCTCGGTATTTTATGCATTTGAAGCTGATTTCTCCTGGAATAAGGTTAAGTTGTACCAGCCTGGAACCACAGGTGTAAGGTGGAGGATGGCATCAGGAGATTAAGAGATTTCTTTGTAGGGCATGGGTCACCTTCACTATGCACCTGTGCATTCTCTGTACCTAATTTCAGTAGTGCTTGATTTTTCTCAGACAAAGATCATCCATCCATCCATTATCTGCCACTCACCTGGGATTATAACACTATAATTTAAAACTTTACATATGTAAATGGTTTTTAATGGCTAAGTTACCATAATTGAGATCACTGAATTTGCAGCATTTGATTGGCAGTCATGGAGAGCAGCACTCCTTCTGCCCTAAGGCGTACTCCTCACTCTGAGCATATCCTGGAAGCATTCCGATACTCACCAACAACAACACTAATGTAATGGAGAAAGCACCATATCAGTATGAGGAAAGGGCATTCAAATAAATTGTCAATAATAGCCTGACCGCTTGACCTTTAGACAACCTGCCATGATTGAAAGTTGTAGTTTTAGTTTAAAAAGGGGCATCCTTATTTGTGTCAGTCTTAATTAGGTCTGACAGAGTCTATGCGCATTGTAAAATAAACAGCAACTGTCAATGTTAATGCCATGCATATGGTGTTAACATTTAGTCATTCAATAAGTGTACTTGGATACCTTCAGTGATAAGGCTCACTGAGATTTGACACTGGATATGTCAACATGGATGGATGCCTGTATACAGAAGCAGTCCATGGAACTGGATTGAATTTATTTCAGAACAATGGTCCTAAATTGAGGACTACTGTGTAATTACATTTCTTTTGGATGCTTCATATAGTTGTTGTGTTTAATACATTTCTAAATGTATTTTATTAGTGTGTATTAGTTATTAAAAATTTGCAAGGAAACCGTATTTGTTTCTGCGGTGCTCAGATGTTTGTGTATAGGCTGAAGCTTTCTTCCGGTTAAAATGGACAAATGGAAAGCTTTCGGGGTATCAGCAAGTGGCCGTCCAAGCTGTGGAGCTAATGACCTGGCGCCCACGGTCGTCCAGGAGGTGAGGTGGTGACCTGGCCAGAGGCACTCATTTCCTGGACCTGGATGCATCCCTGCATCTCTTCTGTAATTAAAAGGCGATTACTGCGGTACATCTGCCTGACATTCTTACAGTTACTGTACATGAAATGAAGGATATGATAGCATACTTTTATTTAGTGTTACGCATTAAGCGTTATTAGGCCCTATGGTGAACTGCACATTAATTCATAAACATCATCGGGGTTTCCCTTGCCTTGTGTCCAGTACTTCCTGGGATGGGCTTCATGATCTCCTTTACCCTGAAATGGATAAGTCAAATCAGTCACATAAGGACATGTTTTTATGTGATGTGTAAATGTATGTGGGTGTGTCAGATCTGGGGGGCAGGCGGTGTGCTTCTTAGGGAAACCCCTATGAGTAGGCAGGTGGGGGTGGGTTCTGCGCCACTCTGACAGAACCCATTTGATCTCATTGTATTTTATCTCTCCGGTGCGATTTTCTTTTCGTAATTAATTTTTCATGTGATGAAAGGGGAGAAGTGAAGAAATGATTGTTGTTTTTGCTGATAATGAAAATGCAGGTTTTGGGCATCTCTCTCGGCTGCCTTACTGGCTTCCCTTTCCTCCTCCCTTTCTGGAGAAGGCAGTACATGAAGAAAAACAAAATGAGAAATGTGGAAGGGAAGGAAGGAAAGAGCCTTTAAAAGAGACCTGGCCACATTTGAGGAAAGCAAAAAAGGTTTTTGTTTATTATCTGTCATGCTCCATTGGCATCAGTGTTTGTCAGTGCTTGTAATGAAGCTGAATGAAACAGATTTGTTGAATGGATCTTTTGGAGGAGTAGTGGCCGGAAAGCATGGTAGTCGCAGGGGGGGGCGGGGGTTTCAGCACTTCATGATTTACTACCTCCAGTCTGTCACTTGAAAGCTTGAAAAAGTGGATTCACAGACATTAAATCTAATCAGGTCTGAGCTCAAGGCTATAATTACTGTAATAGGCTACAACATCTAATCAATACTCATCATGGCTGTTCCCACCTCAGCACGACTATGGTGGCCAAGGATTTTTACTGTATTTGTACTTTTTGCCAGTTTGGCTGAGGGATTGAATAGGTTGAGGTAGTCCGGGATTGGGAGCTCCAGCATAAGGACGACCATAAATCCTGTCTGATGGAGCACAGGACTCTCATCTGTTCCATTTACCCCCTTCCCCCATCTCTCTGTATATCTCTTCATACTCAGGCAGTCCCACACAACCTTCGCCGCCCCCTAGTTCCCCACAGAATTCTGTGTTAATGTCTTCTTTATCTAAAGCACAGTTTTTTTGGTCTGTTGAGTTAGATGTTTTCTCGGTGTGCTTCTCTGTGTGTGCATTATTATTTTCTTTCACTCCAGAAGATAAATTTCCATAGCATCGTCGAACACATGCGGGTGGATCCCTGACATTGTCCCAGCATTAATCACTCGGCTTGCATCAGCTCCAGGGTCATTTATTGACATGAAAGCAAGACATAGTATCATGCAAATAATACCGATAAATCACACAAACAACATGCATATTATAAATTCAACAGGACAGATTAAAAATGCAAAATATATTGATGGAAGCATATGCATGTGAAATATGAGCTTAAGTATGCAGGTGGCTCAGTGTGTTGCACTTTTGCCCCACACCTCCAAAAGGTAGCCGTGCTTATCCCTCCTGCGATGGCCTGGCATTCTGTCTGCAGTATATCCCTGCCAATGTTGGCTGGGAGGGGTCCCAAGCCCAACACCGACCCTGTCCAGGGTAAGCAGAAGGGTGCATGGATGCGGGAACTGCAGAAACACGCATTAGCACCACTCATCTTTAAATATGCTTCTCATTGAATGAGCTGCTGTCACTCGTGTTCTCATCATGCCTCCTCATTGTGATGCTTCACCGGGCAATGCCAATCTTGTTTTCAGCTTTCGGCTTGGAATGTTAATATTCCAATTCCAGTGAAACACGAGGCTACGCTGCAGGATTTCTGCAGTTTAATTATAATTTTGTTGTTTAAACATTATTGTGCGAAAAAGCGTTAATGGGTACCTAGAATGATTGTGAGTGTAGTTATTTGTGCAGGGTCAGATCCATTGTGTTTATGGGTGGGTAGTAATTACCAAGCAGTATCTGTTGGGAAACCTGTGTAACTTATGACTAGCTTCCTGATCTGAGTGTGACAAAAGCAGAGTTATCTGCATAGTGTGGGTGTTGCCACTGTTGTGTTGTTACTGCTCCCTGTCAGGGTTGGGGTTTACCATGGCGAATACTTATTTGCTCCTTTGCCCAGCCTTCTCATTGGGAACCAGAGGACTAAAGATCTCGCCTGAATTGCTTTTTGAATTTAATTACGAAAATGTTGTTTAAAAAGCTGCCTACTTCTTATGCAGGTGTCAAATAGAGCAGGCCTTTCTAAAAGTACAGCGTGTTACACTGGTATACTGCACCAATCCTTCACACAGCGTGCCTTATCTGCACCTGCTGCAGAGAAAGACAGAGAGATCAAACGGCATTAGTGTTACAAAGACTAATGGGGGATGAGAGAGAATGGAGACTGAGAGAAGGCTGTAACCTGAGTGTGAGAGAAGCTAGGGCATATTGCAGCTCACTCACTGTCCTCTTAGATCCTCAGTATTACTGCTCAAAGTAGACTTGTCCGCTCCTCATTTAGCAGTGAGCTGGAGGACTTACCACATCATACTCACGCTCCCCCCCCTCTCTCTCTCTCTCTCTCTCTCTGCTTTTCCTCACATCCCATGCACTCCCATACCTCCTGCTGCTCCTCCCCCTCCTGCTGTTCATCTCTGCTCTTCCTCCAAGTGCTCCTCTCATCCGCCTCTCTCCTCTTCCTCCGGGCTTGATGTGTGTCCCTTTGCTACGCTCCAGAGGTGTCTAGTCGCTCACGGTAGAGGGAGGGAGAGAGAACGCGTGTTTTTTTTTTTTCTTCCCCCGACGGCTGTGTTCGAGAGGGTTGCTGAGAGAGACACGGAGCCAGTGGCTGACCAAACCTTCCAATCTCCACACCCGGCAGGTGTCCACCATGCATCTGGTAATCCGATTTCACTTTCTCCGAGTTCATTTCTTCCCTTCCTCTCACTCTCTTCTTTCCTCTTTTCTATAACACTTAGAAGTACATATGAGGTATTTTTCTGTTGCTTCCTCTCCATCTGTTTTGCTTTCAATCTATTAATTCTCTCTTTTCATCACTGGCTCTCTGCCAACCTACTCCAGCTTATCCGAGTAGCTGGGCTCGTCACTTTATGCCAATTAAGTAAGGAGATGTCAACTCACCTCCTCTGAAGGATCAGCTGCATCTGTTTGAATTGTGGGTGAGCGGCAGCGAGCGCGGCTCCCCTGGGGGAATGTAATTTACTGTGTTGTTATTGTTATTATCGGAAATCCCTGCACAAATGTACTGTGTGCCGGGAGGAGCAGTGGGTTACAGCTGGCGCAGACATGCTGTTCTGTCTCCCCATGTCAGGTGATGTTGCACTGTTTTTGACGCAGATTTTTGTTGCTTTTGAAGAGGGAACTTTTTTTTGTCTCGAGTGTGCTACACAAATGTATTTCTTTCTGTTCCTTGTAGTGTTTTTTATTATTAAGAAAAACAAGCTAAAATCTATGGCTGGGTCTTGTCATATTTGCTCGTGTGACTGAACTGCCGAGGTGCGTTCCGCTGCTGTGCTGGTCTCCTGTCCTGCTTCAGGTATCGTGACCTGCACATTTGTGCTCTGGTTTTTATACACCACTAGGTAAGCGGATAAACGACCGCCCTCACCACCTGCCGGATCTCACAGGGAAAGCGCTTTTGCAAGGGCTGATGAGGGAGCGCAATAAGCTCAAAACTGCCATCTTGGCTGGCAGCGGTATACTGATTTGCGATCCAGGTATCTACCTGCCTTTCCTCACCCTGGCGGTGCCAACTTTTGACAGATAAAGAGAGGAAGGAAAGTGAAAAAGAGATGCGATAGAGTGCTGTGTCCCAGCTGGCTCTTTGCCTGAGTTATAAAAGGTGGTGAAAACTTAGTGAAACGGCAGTGGAATTTAGATGATTTGCCAGGATCACCATTTTACCACTGGTTGGGTGAGTGTGATGGAAAAACCGATTACAGTGACAGCAACAATGATAATGAATAAAATGATAATGAATGACACCATGATTAAGCTAGTTCAACTGTTCTGCCACTGTGCTTATATTCCCTGTGACTCCTTTATTACGGGTGACATTAGTAGAGTCGGGAAGCAGTTAATCTTAATCATTCTCTCTCAGTCTTTGCCACTCACATTTATGAATGTAAATTGACATCTACCATCCAAGACATTATATTTGGGGGGGAAAAACTCAAAAAACACCTTATTTATTAATGTTTGCCTGGATGTGGGTCCTATGAGGTGCTTTAATGGGTAGCCAATTAAGTTGCTATTTCATGCCCTTGTTAAGGTGATTTTTGAATTAGCATCCAACTTTAACTTATGATGCATTTTGTCTTGGAATTATGTTAATGTTTTCAAACTTCTTGTGTTTAACTTGGTTTTGTTAGTTAGTGTATTAGTCACTAATCAGAAATTATTGTTGTGCTGGCCAAGCTGCCTTGGCACAAACAATTATGCCATTTCATAATAGTTTGAGTGATTGAATGGTGCAATGTGGAGGCCATTTATTAGGGTTATATCTAGCGAGATACATATTCATGCATTCTGTTTGGGAGGAGAGTGAGGGCTGCCCAGGCCCTGTTTGGTTTGGATGTCATTGGAGCTGCTGCTGAGCTGCAGGTCCTCTTGGTGCCCGTTCCTCTGGGTAGTGTGGGAACACGTGCGCAGCTCTTCTCTTTTTGACCACGCCACTTCTAGCTCTTGTGCCCTTCCTTGCTCTTTTTTCTCCATTTCTCTCCTAGCTTTCTTCTTCGGCACCCCAAAGTCTCTCAGCACTGGCCACTCCCCTTCGAGTCCTTCTACATCTCACTCTGTGGACCTTTTGATTTGCACTCTCTCACTTAATTTTCTTCTTCATCTTCTGTCTTTACTTTATCTGCTTTGACAAAGCATTATCAAGGGGCTTGCACTGATACAATGATTAGTCTAGACGGTATTTGAGCTTTTTAGGGCAATGAGCTTCTAAACCAGCACTCTTGAACAGGTATTTAAACTAAATTGCAATGGTGAATGTAGGCACGGGGTATGTCTGTTAACCTAATGTGAGTCTTAGTGTCTGAGTTTGAATTTTCTCGCATTAATAAATATATGCTGGGTGACCTACTGTATATTTGTGTTTTTATTATGAATCCAACTGACACAGGAAGGAATTTGAAACGTAATGTTAGATTGAATCTAATTATGTATATGTATAATAAGTTTGCTCTCTTTGTAATAGTACCCATACACTGGCTAATTATGACTACAAGAGTCCAGTTGTAACAGAACTGATGTTGTATTTCCTTAATGCTTCATTTAAAGTAACAACATGTAGAGTAGGAAATAGAAAAATTGACCATCTTATTTCTTATTTTCCTATCATTGGCATATCAAAGAAATCAGTGCAGTGGTGGAGGGGGTGGGGTTAGAGGGGCCTGCGCCCCAGGGCCATCACAGCAGGGGCTCCACTGTAAAATCTACCAAGAGGGCCAGACGATCATACAAAATTCACAATTTACCAAGAACCCTGCCTCCCTGGGATGGAAAATTTCACTAAAGTCCCCTCCCAGACCCGTCGCCCCTCCCTGCTGTGAGGCCCCACTTCCACCCCTGAACAGAACCATGGCTTGGCCCTCCCAGTTATATTTCCGTTCTGTGACAATGTGCTATCCTGAGGGCTATGTCACTGCAGGATGCCTGATTGGTTTGTATAATATCCCAGCATGCCTCTTCGTACTTCCCCTGAGCCTCTGTCAACCCAATCAGACTAAACTGCCTGAATAATTGCCCCTTCATCATTCCATATTGCTTCTCATATATACAATTGTGGTGAGTTTCTAATCAAACTCCATTGAGCTTAAAGCAGCCTTCATTTTTATGATATTGAATTTCCTACTATCTTCCTACCTTAAACACTGAATTCTGCACACATTGGTTCAGAGAGATACATTTTAAATGTTCGCAAGAAATAAAACAGAACGGAAATCATATAAAAAGTGCAAGTCCTTTTAGGACCTGGACCTGTACGCAGAGTTTGTATATCTGTGTCTTAAGTAGGACTTTTCTGTTGTGTCCATTAGCAAGACAATGGCTTTGTTCAGTAAAAATATCTGTCCAGTAAAAATGTGATGTGTTATAAAAGGGTAAATGCAGGTATTATCGATGATGGAAAGAAGTTTGAGCCAAGTGAGTATATGGTGTCTCTAAGTCATTTTGAATAAACACTTGCTGAGCACAAATGTCTTTTTCAACAATTTAGATTTCATGGGCTGCTGGGTTTGTGTGTTATTATGGCAGAGTAAGCCTTGGTGCAAAATTCATTCCTTTAAAAGGCTTTTCGCTTCTTACCTAAACAGTGGCTATCGCATGGGCTGCCCATGTGGTTAGGTGCAGATAGTAACATCACCTTTGTACCTGTTGCTATATAGATGCCACCTTTATCCATAAACAGTGGCTCGGTAAAGCATGCAGATTGGTGCTGAAATCTGTGGACCCAATGAAATGTGATGAAACTGCTTCTGGTGAAAACTATACAATTAATCACACACATCTATTGCACCATTCCTATGCAAGGAGAATCATTATATTTGAGATATGAGATATCACTGAGGAAAAATGGATTTGCACGCCACTTTCTATCAGTCAGCTTTCTGCGCTGCTGTTGAATGGCGGACAGAATTTAAATTTATTCAATACGTAATTGCTGTATGGAATTTTTAACCCATATCAGTCACTTTAAAGATGTCTCAAATGTGAATAAGTAATGTAATTTAACAAATACATATTGTACATGCAGCCTCAACTACTGTAATAATCACCAAGTTGTGGAACTGGGTTAGTTGCCAGAAGATATGTGTTTAGAGAATATATTATGCCATTCCTTTTAATTGGCTGCACTGAGACCCAAGTCCACCATATTCCCTCAATAATTGGTTTGGAGCCCAACCCTCCCTCTTGATCTAAGATCAATACAGGGGTCTCTGTGATTTCTGGTTGGAACCCAGCGGATGTCGATTTTCTGTGCTGACACCACAGGGAGAACAGAAGAAGTAATTATTGTAAAAGTGTTTTTTTGTCTTTCATTTTGATCTGGAATTTAACTAGTGCCCACCGTTGTAGCATCAGGCAGCGTTCAATTCATTATTTATGTTTTTATTTTCCCTCTTCCAGCTGCCTGAAATGCCCATGATTTTGAAGGTGTGCATAAATCTAAGGGCTGTATTTCCAGGTGTTGAATTATGTATATTCTTTAACTCTGATGCCATGCTGAAGGGCTACAATACATGGAGTTTTTGGGCATAATAGCAGAAGATAATGTATGCTGGAAGTAAACCAATATAATCCCAAAGCATGACTCAGTTTCTTATGTTAGATTCCAGATTGTAGATGGGTTAGTTGCTGCTGAGACTTGTAAGTAAGCAAAGAATGAGCCAAATATTTAACTACAGTTTAGAAGCAAAACACAGATAGTTAGCAATAGCAGTATGGGTCGAGTGTAAGACACTGCAGAATTACTCACTGTTCCACCAGTGCGCACAGAAACGTGAAAAATGTAAGCAATGCAAAATATCTTCCATATGATAATGTAAAATAAATAATGGATTATGTTTATGCCAAGGTCATGTTCAAGTGCTGAAATGCAAGGACACGCATCGTTCTTAGTGGCTCAGCAATCCTTAACGAACGGCAGGATAAACACACAACTGCTCACTTCTACTCACATGATTCTTCACAACAGTTCATCCCTAAAACCCCGGATAGTAGCAAGAACAGGAATAAGGTCCATTTTATACGTATAGTTGCCCTTGTGAGACATAAAATGTTGTGCAGGGGTTGGGGAGGCTGCCATCTCACCAACCACAGGCGCCTCCTGCATGCTGATGAGAGTTAGGTAGTTGTGAGCCCAGTGGAAAGATCGGGGGAGGAGTATGGTATGGGTTTCCAAACCACTGAAAACATTGTATAACCCATTTTAAAAGGCAACTTTTAATGGTCTTTCTTCCTTCTCAGCTCCTGATTTTTTAACTAGATCTTCCTCTTTTTACACCCGTTATGGGCTGATTGAAATTCTGCAGTTTTGCAGCCTTTAATCAACTGGTTTTTCATCTCGCCTCACTCATGGCCCCTCATTTATGGTACTGGGCAGAGCAGCTTTGCCCACCAAGTTCTTCAGATGTATTCTGGCCACGCCCCCTCAAAATTACCCCCTGCATGCTCGTAAACAGCTGCTCCCAATTGCAGAATTCAGAATTTAGTGCCTCAAATCCCCTGGCTGTTCTCACAGAGGAGTACTAGCTCGTCTGCTACTGTTTTTGTAGGCAGATCATGTGTGGTGAGCATTTAATTAGTTCTGTGATTTTTTTTCCCCTCTCTATCTAGCTTCTGTGAACTGTGCGATACCTAGAGCTCTTGGGAACAGTAACTGTAATGTAATCATTGAATTTAAAAAAGGTTCTAAGGCTGAAAACTGCATACGTCAACATGTTGTGTGAAATGCATAGGATTACTGTTATGAAAGATATTTAAACATTTCCCCAAACCACATGTCTATCTTGAATGTACATGTCACACCAGAGCTAGATATGGACTGCATGTTTCTTGGACAATTTGTAAATGAAAGCAATAGGTGTAACAACAAACAGAAAGGAAATTGCTGTCACTGTTCTAGATGTTTGCATTTTCTTATGTCAAACCAACTACTTTGCCTCTTTATAATTCTAAATGATCTTGCTGCTTTTAGGGACTCTTGTGGATTTTCCTTTGATGTTCTCAGACCGTAGCTACATTTTATATTTAAATGAGGTGAGAGACCTCAAACCGATCAGAGAGTAAAGGTCAGCCGCTTGTTTGTGATTGCCAGGTCGACGTCGCCCACTCAGGTGATACCTGTTCTGTTTTCGCCATCATTGGCAGTTAATATTAGGGATTCGGTGCCACTAACTGTAAAGCCAGCAGGATGAGTTGCCTTTGAAATATACTTCCTGCAGTCAGGTCACGATTAGCCGGAGACACCCGCTTGCTGTTTAGAGATGCGTGTATGTAAACAGGGTCACGTCCACAGGGTGAATAGTGCTGACACAGTCCCTGGGCCTTGAAGCAAATCATCGGTAGCTTTGTGGGCTTCGCTTACTGGATCTTATTAAAGCCGTAAATATCACCAAGACATAAATCTGACATAATGATTTAATCCCCCCTCCCCCTTTTAGCCTCGTAAATCCATATGTGTGTGCCGGTCGTATTCATTAATATCACGTTAATACCTCACACTCATTATAGTGCGTAGTAATTGCTAGGATTTATTTGACTGTAGGAGGCTGGTATTTTTAACGTGCCTCACTTCATTTGCTTTAATCCCTTTCAGAAGTAGTATAACATCATCTGAGCTTTGCAGTTTATTCAAACTGCGATTGAATGGTCTGACCAAATATTTTATTTAATTAACCCGGTTTTGATACCCATTCACATTTTCTGGCACATGCTGAAAAGAGCCGGCACCAGACACGGTGATGTGAACGTTGTTGGAGTAAATAAGTACACAGTCGTGAGCAAAGCACAAACACAGGAAAATAGGCATGGCTTTCATAACCATTCGAATCCTATCAAAATATGAGTGTGACACCTTATGAAACAGTCACTGGTTTTTTTGATATAAATGATGATTAAATATTCGTTGTATTTGCAGGATGCAATGGAAAGCAGTACTACTGCTTGCCTTTCCAGTAAAGGAGTCTGTTTCAGAATTTCTCTGAAAGTTACACATAGTTAACATTGTGAATTAACGTAAAAGAAGCTCCATACACGAGTCTGATGGTAAACATTCCTGGGCAAATGAAAAGGTCATGGATGACATATTGTCAGATTGGCAGCAAAGAGACAGTCAGCATTGCAGAGATTTTCTGCATGTAGGTCCCTGGGTGACTTGCTTAATCATAACTTTGTTGCGTGAAATCCTTAAATGGCTAAGATGATAAGGGATGGTGTTCCATTGCCATGCTGATGGTAGATACACTGCCTAACCAAAAAAAATGTTGCACAGTTTAATATTTTGTTGGACCACCTTTAACTTTGATTGTGGTGCACATTCGTTAATGGATTGTTTCCATCTGCTTATGTGGCATCTCAACATTTTTTTCATCCAGATTTGCATTAATATCTTGTCAAGATGATAGGTGATGGTAGGTGATGATAGGTGAGCTGCAGCACTCCGTAAAGTCTTCTTCAGCACATCTCAAAGACTTTCAATGCGGTTGAGGTCAAAACTCTATGCTGCCCAATTCACGTGTGAAAATAGTTCCTTGTGTTCCCTAAACCACTCTTTGACAGTCCGATCCCTATGAATCTTGGCATTATCATCCTGGAATATGCCCATGCCTTTAGGTAAGAAAAAATCCTGGGATAACCTGGCTATTCAGTAGATTCAGGTATATTCAGATGACTTCACCTTATTGCTCCATAACGTTGCTAAGCTTTACTAAAGCTGCTATCACAGAAACCTGCTGATTTAAACTCAAGTGGTGACTTTTTCTTGACCAGGCAGTGTATGTTTATTTTCTTTTTCTTTTTAGGAAAATTATAAAAAATTGTAAGCTTCCTCAGCAGATGGAAATTAACAAACATAAATAAAAATATTGTTGTTTTTTTATCCCATTGGAAATGTACAACACCACAATGATCCATAAGATCACTGTGGTCCACACATTGTCGTAAGGGCAAACACTTGTGTACATACTACAGTTGACAGTGGAAGTAAACAGTCAGTGCATATGTACAGCATTGATATTCCACCAGACCAGCAGAGGGCAGATGTATTGTAATAAACACAAATACAAGCAGTAGGGGTGAGGTGGGTAAACTTTTAAATTCATACTAGGCTTGGGAATTTTAGGGTAATACTGCATACCGTGTTATTTAGTACTATTGATGACAAAATTAGCCAGGACCCCTCCCCCACAACTATTCTTATGCTCTTTTTTCATTGACCTTTGCGTTGCTAAAGTCAGTGCTGCCACCTACTGGGACCATCTAGTCATTTTCCTTGCACATCCGTATTATAATCCATTATAATCTGGGCTGCATCAACAAAATCTACACTGGTATACGTCTCAGGAGTTTGACAAATACACTGAAGTTTAAGTCTCTGAGAGAAAATATATGCCAAGAGACGTGCTCTGTTGTCAGGCTCACGTTATTACATGCATGTCAAGCACATAAGCATGGAAGATCCATACCTGTTAGGAGATATAATTTTTTAATCTCCCTCTGCCACTACCTACTAGTGGCTGCTGCCTTGTTACCTTCTGCTGGTATGTGACCTGGCAGCCTTTTAATGCAGTGTTTGTGCATCCTGGTGTATGACTGAGATAAAAAGACTGGACACACCAGACAGAGGCAGTATGGGTTTCTATTACTGCATCCCAGGCTGAAATCATCATGTTGCAAGGAGAAAATTGGTGTGGACAAAGCGACAGAGTCATATTTCAGCCTCCACTGGACACCAGCAGACCGTTTTAATCCTGCTATCCCATTAGAGGTATTTACTCATTGAATTACTCCTGTGATAACAATTATGTATGTAAGGGTAATGGATTGAGGTGATTTACATACAAATTAAAATGCCTTCACAGTGAAATGAGGTGAGTAAATAAATATATTAACAAATTGTGGGAATAATTTGATAAATTGCAAAATTGGTGGATTTATTCTCGATGGGAATGTCTTCCTAAGATTGACTTTTTTGTAGAGGAGAGAACATTTTTACATAGTGAGAAACAATGCTTATGTTTTTACACATACACACACAAACACATGTATTTTACAAGGGTCATGCAGATACAAGCAAATTAATGTTTTATGTTAACTGCTGCTCAAATCTGTAGCATGATGTTATGACTGGTGGATGCTTTTTAAATTGACAAATTCAATTTAAATACGTTTAAATTTATTAATCATATTCTACGTTTAAAAATATGGTTGTCCATTATGGCAGTTTCCTTAGTTCTCCTGTTATTTCAGTCCCCGGTTAAAGTATGTTTCAGTGAATGCGTTTGGTTGCTTGTGAGCATCCATTTTAGGGTCAGCACTTGCCTGTTTGGGCCTCCCGTATTCCTGAAGTTTATCTGAAGTACCTCTCACTACATCCAATCTTCACCCAGCTACACCCCTGGAAGATTCTACAGCACAAAGTAAACAGCTACCTTTTGGAATGCAAAGTGCTGATAGGATGAGCAAAGGAACCTTTCTGACTGGAGCTACTGCGTTTGCTGCGGAATAAATCCCTGCTGATCTCCCTCCCTCCCTCCCTGAAGAAGCAAAACCAATTTATTCCTCCACCAGGGCTCCAGGGGTCTCCTGATCTGTTTCATAAGTGAACAGTCTGCCATCTATGATTTCCATGCAGAAGGAGAGCATCATAAATGGCTTGGCCACTTCATCAGTAAACGCTTTTCCCGAAAACTGTGAAACGTGACACTATAAAGATCCGGCTGCGACGTGACTTTGCGCTGAACGTCCATAGATCACCCCAAAATAACCTGGCTGACCGGAGGGAACTGCAGCTCATCCCAGGACTCTGAAACTGATAGCATGGAGTACAAGGATGGAAGGATTGGAGCCATGGGCTTAAAGCAGGCTGCTCTCTGTGCTGGTGATATTCCAGCAGGGAAGCACCACATGCTAGAGAGCATACAAAATTATTCTGTCTCTGTCTCAGCCAAACCACTTTGACAAAGAATAAAATTATAATCGCTGAAATTTCTGCCTTTACCTATTTACCCATAATATTTGCACACATAATAATTTCACATTATTTCCTTACAAATTAACCCACTTATACCGTATACTCAAATATCTAAGAAGCCAAAAGCTAAGATAAACTATAATTTATTGCTTAAAATAGCCCCCAGTAACACACAAAGTAAAACAGCACAGAGTAAAGTAGGATCCTACTTGGTCCCTACACGCGCAGCCACTGCCTCAGGCACCCGTCCAGCTGTACAGCTGAAGAAAATTCAACACACCAGCCTGCCGTTGTTCCGGCTCCCTGGCTCCTTTCAGTGAGGATGCGGGCAGCTCCAGGCTCTGTGCTCATTCTCCTCCATTGTATGAGGGGCGATAAGACTTGCTGCTTATCTTCTGCCACCAGGGGAGCGTGACACCCCCCAGGACCTTATGTGTCGCTGTGTCTCAGGCACGCAGCCTGTCTGCTCCCACCATCAGCAGGTCTGGGGCTAAGGCAGGCAGGAATAACAATGGCACTGTCATGCACACATTCGTTTGGCATTGTGACAATGAGCTGAGCTGAGTCTCATTTGCATACCATTACACATATCCCATGGACACACCACATATCAGCTGATAAGGGCACACTTGTCTCTAAAATGATAATTATAATGAAATCCCATAGCCGAACAAAATCCCGCGTTTAACGCTTAACTCGTGGTATTGCTTTACGCTTATTTTTAATTTTTTTTTCTTGCTCATGAATTACCTTTATGTCCTAATGCACCAACAGATGCCATCTAGACTGTAGATATAGACACTCCCTTACTCCCTAAGTGTCCTGATGACAGCTGTAATAGTAAATGGCAGGCATTTCCAGGGAGGGCAGCCTAGGGTAGGCAGGTTATAGTGTGGACCACAACCAGAGATGTTTAGATTAATCTTAACCAATGCAGCCACGCTAACAGCCTGGAGCTTTGCCGAGATGGCTGCTATGCTCTCTGGCCTGGGATTTTACCCTGTTGTCGTTGTTGCTGCAACCCTCCCATTGTTTCCCAATCCGGGCCTCAGGACTCACAGACAGTCCACGTTTTTGCTCTTTTGGGAGCCGGGAGAAAGCAGAAATGTGGACCGTCTGTGGATCAGCAAGGACCGGGTTGAGAAACACCTGCCTTATGGATGCTTCTGGCTGGCTGTCCCTCATCTCAGTAGCTCAGGTCAACCTGGCAGATAGTCACAATTTGTTTAGCTTTGATATCCACGTCGGTCCAGCGCAGATTTAAGAAGAGTTTCTACATGAATGTCTGCTAGTTATAATCATTTGTTCTGTGAAGTACACACGCGATGCCTTGGGGTAAAGAGGTTCTGATCAGTGGTGCTGGTTGTTTAATGTGTACTGCAGGCCCAGAGATAACCACTTAAGATAGTCTATCTCCCTTTTGTCTTCTGTTCTCCTCTTTTCCTTTTTCTTCTCTGCTTTTCCTTTCATGTCTCTGGGTCCCCCAGTTACGCCTCTTGTCTGCCAGAGGCATGCCCCCCCCCCAGCTGATGGCTGTGTGAAGGCGCTGCCCACTCTGATCGATTCACTTAGCTCTCCAGCATAAGCACCCTAATTAGGGCACTCTCATGACGGATATCTGCGACTCAGCTGAAGAGGCCTAAGTGATGACAATGGAGCAAAGCTTCTCTCGAGTGCATTTACTTTAGAATGTATCTTCCGGAAGTTTCACTGTCCGTTCCAACTGAATTTCTGGCTCTTTGTCAGAGGAGGCTCATGTTTAAGGGGGCTTGAACTACGAATATCTCATTGTTTCAATGGAAGCAGCCCAGCACATCTAGTGGCTGAGCTTAAGGAAACAGAGATCAATTAATCTTTCTATATACAGTCCATTACGTGCATGTCACTGGTTGGTAAATCTTCAGCATGGGACTATAAAACCAGTGGGAATGTTGCATTCTAGGCAAGCACAAAGCCCAGTTAAACATGTAGCACATATCATGGCTGACAATATATATGGAGTTTTCTGTGGCGCAGTGCAAGGCCCAATTTGGTGGCATTTTCTCATTCCGAAGCTGGTCCGTACAATCATTGCAAGTCAAATACAATTCGCAGGGAGCAGGACGTGGGTATATTATTATTATTATTATTTTCTTTTAAAGTGATATCTCTATTTCACTAGTGTCACTCTGATAATGAAAACCGGAGCCTTTTCCAGGGACATTATTGTTCCCATTCCTCTGAATTTCTGGCCCTGATGTATGTTTCTAAATAAAAATCCTGATGTTTCACTTCGGGGACTGGGGAGCACAGGGTGACTAGATTCGATCTCTCCTACAGACTGTAAATGTTACCCTTGTACCTCCTCGTATCTTCAGCCACGGCCTGCATTCTGATATATTTATAATGGTTCATTATGACAATAGGACTGGAAAAACAGAAGAATATGAAGGTGTTCTTTCATGCTGCATCTATACGGTGCTCACAGAAAGTCTTGGGACACTTGCTTAATTCTGCAACAGTGTTGCAAATGTATTGGTCTCATATCAAAAGTACATTGACTAGCAACTGGTAACATATCTGCACATATCTTCTGCACAGACTTTCTTTTTATTAAGTGTCATAATTTTTTTGACTAACTCATTCAGTTCTGTTCCTGCCATTTTGCTATTAATTGCGATTCTAGTTGTTCGATACCAATGGACACTAAACACAAATGTTTGCTATTTTATGTTATTGTAAAGGTGTTGTTAATTAAAAATCACCCAGTGAGTCTGCTTGTCAATGAGCTTTTTAACCAAGAACAGCTCTTTTAGACCTATAATTTGGGTTTCAGTTTATTACTATTCGAAATGAATGTTTTGCTTAAAACAACTGATTGTTTCTAATGTGATGCATATTTTTTGTAAACAAAAGAAAGTAGTGATTTTGTTATGGCACACAGACATCTGCAGTATTTTTGCTGAATTAACTAAGTGTCCAAAGACTTTCTCTGAGTGCTGTAGCTCTGTGGTTAGGACTGGCTGTTCCTTTGTTTTGTTCCCCACCCTCTTCAGCACCTTTACCAACTGTCCTAGGGAATAATTTAAAATAAACCAAAGACTAATACCTTTACAAAAGCACCTTTGTTCAAGTTGACATCTGGCTTTAAAGTTCCATCCAGTCCTGGTGCCTCAGATTCCACTTATGCCTGGTAAGCAGTTCAGTCCCGCGGTATAGTATGGGGATGGCCACTTGAATGTCTCAGCATGGCTGCCGGAAGAGGCAAGGAGATGTGCAGCTTGATTCTTCAGTAATGTATTTAAGAAGATTCTGTAAGGGAAAAAATGTGGAGGAGGTTTAAATATGAATTTGCCCCCCTTCCTGTAGAAGGGGTGGAGGGCAAACGTAATAGTGTGACTGGTGTTTGCCCCATCTCTGTACCTAGGGGCAGTAACTCAACAGTTTTCAATTAAAAACTTCCCATCTTTTTTTGTGGGGAAATTTATCTGGGTCGTTATCATAATAGGGAACCTTCTGTAAGGAGATGAATTCCATGTGTCCATGACCTCTCTGTTCCTGGCGTGATGAGAAACATGATCCCACAGTTAGGCCGGAATGACTCGCCGGTAGGTATTTTTCTTTTAAGACCTGATTCATTTTGTTCATTAAATGCTGGACAAGGTGATCTGAGCCTGACTTATGCCCTGTGTCTTGGCTCCCGGGGATGACGGTAGATCAACCTGGACTAGTGGATGGGCTGCAGTGTAAGAGTTACAATACAGAATACTGTACAGAATACCTTGGATCCTTGAAGCTTTTTCACAACCTATATCTCTTAGTTCCATCCTTCAGATGTCTTCATTTAAGTGTTGAATAATGAATGATTTCCATTAATCACATCTTTTTCATGTAACACCCATCTTTAAGGGAGAAAAGAAAATGACTATAGCCGTCAATGGTTCTGCAAAGGTGTTTCATCTCTACCACAGAAGCCCTGAATGGTTTAAAGTAGTTTGTAGAGTAAAACTTTATATAACTTTTTAAACAAAACTGTAGTATGAAATTAAAAATATATTTTATCTTGTGGTATGTTACAGATGTTACATTTGCATTTATGCATTTAGCAGACACTTTTGTCCAAAGCGATTTACAAATGAGGCAGACAGCACATTGCAAGAATTCATGCTGTCAAGGGGTCATCTAAGTGCGACTAGGCTGAGCTTCCAGTGAATGCTCAGGTAGAAGTGGAAGCAGTACCTAACAAAGCAAGAACCCAGTAAGACTATTCAATGGCTCAAAGCGCAATATTAAGGACATTTCAGGGACCAGCATCAAGCTGGTAGGGGAATTAGTGGATTACTTGGAAGATGGGCCTTAAGACATCTGATGAGCTGATGTGGTTGGGGAGCTCTTTCCACTATTGGGGAAGCAGACCTGAGAACCACAGAAGTTACACTTCTCGCATGGTGGGCGGAGCTTCAAGCTGTGTTGGTTTGCAGACCAATTGGGCATTTACTACATTCATATATAAGTATGTGTGTGTGTGGGTAGATTATGTTTGTATTACATTGTGGGGATTACATGTCCCCCACAATGTAATAAAAGCCAGTTATTTTGACATTTTTCAGGTCCCCACAAAGACCTGCGAATGCAATCAAAAAACAAAAAATACCAAAAGACTCATATTCTATTTAGTTACATATGATTAACATTAGAGCTTGGTGGGGGTTGTCATGTTGAGATTAGAATGTTCCCCATTAAAATGAATGGAGAGTCCCCACAAAGATATAATTACAAGGATGTGTGTGTGTGTGTGTGTGTGTGTATGTGTAGCCATCGTTTATGGTTCTATGGTATTAACATCACTATTGGAGTAATGATAATATGATGCTTATTATCCCCTCATGTAGTTGCTTATTTTATGTTAATATTGCTGGTCACTCTGATTTAAATTAGGGGCATTTTTCCCACAAGCAGGGTGAAGAAAAATAATATTGTCTTCACCTTTACAGTGACAGGTTTAGCTGCCATTTGGATTCTAATTCCAATGATTCACACCCCTGTGTAATAATCCTGTAGTATATTGAACTCTTAAAAAATATATAAATTGAATGTCACCATGGAGAAAAAAAAATAACATGGGCCATAAAACAGCATCTTATGTTTTAGTGCCCTCATCCACTTATGTACTGCCCTGCCTTAAAGGGCCTGG
Organism: Cyphomyrus plagiostoma; assembly: GCA_019775915.2. NCBI lineage: Eukaryota > Metazoa > Chordata > Actinopteri > Osteoglossiformes > Mormyridae > Cyphomyrus > Cyphomyrus plagiostoma. Next base: position 274,867 of record JABFEA020000131.1, on the reverse strand, counting down.
GGGGCACTCATGGAACATCTCAGTTTATGGTCTGTGAGGCCATTTGCACACTCATTTTGGTTTGGGATATGAGGAAACGGACCCTGTTTATGGCACGCTATAACTCTGCTACATGCAGAGCCCCCCACCACTAAGAACAAGCAATAGGCAAACACTGAAGTTGGAGGGAGTAGCGTGAATTGCTTAACAGGCCATGTCCAACCAGTGTGGACATTGACCCCCATGTCACAGACATCAGTTTAAATCTGCTAAGTTTCAAACAATCCATCATGGCTTCTATGGGTGAGATGTCACACTCATCTGTGTGCAAGTCTTTGGCGTGCAATTATGTTATAAACATGCATGTATAATTGAGTGTGTGTATAAAAGAGAATCTCATTTGCCTGTTTTCAGTTCCTGATTCCCCTCTTTTCTTCATCCTCCCAGTTTGACCTTCCCATCAAAAGCAGCCTTTTGGCAAGGCGGCAGCATTGATTTTCATTCTCCCTCTTCTCTCTCTCACACATTCACTTGATCATCCACTTTTTCTGTTGCTATAGTTACTGCCACAAGAGACTGGACACTTACGCTAAAGGAAAGTCACACTTAAAATCTACAGTGGGAACACAATGTAAATACAGTAATATTAAAACAAGATTAAAATTGCATTTGTTTTCATGACAGTGGTAGGATAAAAAAGCTGAATGAACTGACTGCATGCAGGCATGATAGCTGTCAATGGAAAATGTTGATACCAGAGTTTGCACCGGGAGAGATTCCTTTAGGCACAATGAAATGCATAGTTCCTTTGGATGACGCATCAGTGAGACTCGCTCTATAATCTTTACCCTAATTCTATGCCTGCATTAATATTTACATTCTTAAAAAACCTAGATTAAATTCCATTCCCCTCTTTATTAGTGACAGTCCATTCAAAGCCCTTCATGCATACCTCTCATTTATGAGCTGAATAAGCCAGGAGGAAAGAGCTTTCAGTCTGAATCTGAATCTAATAAAACACACAGGACCCATGGGCTTCCCTCGTACCCGGCCAGTGCTGAGATCACTCAGCTGATGCCCTTTTCCCCTAATGAATAATTCATATCCAACTGGTATCCTTGCTTCACAATAAATAAAAGAGCTCCTGTCGTACAGGTAATTTAGCTTGCATCTTTGTCTGTGGGTTAGTTAGTTTGTCCATTTTGTTTGTCTGAAAAATACTGAGGTGTCAGGGCATGTCATGTGGTGTCCACTCTTCAGGCAGGAACGCCACCGATTTTGTATTTTCGTCTGACTCATGTAGCTTTTGTCATCAATATTCATCCAGCTTTAGTGCCAGACCCAGATGTCAACCAGGAGAGAAGCATCAAAACAGAGAAGTTGCATAACTCCTGGTACATCTTTGGATTCAAGTGAGAGAAAGACAGTTAGGGAGCTCCATGCTTCTGTGGATGCAACGTTTGTTCATATGAGCTTACCCAAAGTGATAGCTTTGACACAGACTTTGGAAACGAGTAGAATAAATATGTATTTACTTACAGAAATGGCAGCTTTCAGGAGAATCTGGGGCACAAACGGAAGCAATGGCTTGGTATTGGTTGACAATAAATAATGTTGGAAAAAAGTAATAGAGGTCAGCATAGGTCAGATTAATATGTCTGTAATAATCCAAAGCTCCATAATAATACATCCATCCATCCATTATCTATACCGCTTTACCCATCTGGGTCGCGGGGAAGCTGGAGCCAATCCCAGCATCATCGGGCAAGAGGTGGGGTACACCCTGGGCCGGTCGAGGCGGGATACACCCTGGGCAGGTCGAGGCGGGGTACACCCTGGGCAGGTCGCCAGTCCACCGATCCTGAGTACTTTCCTTTAAGAAAACATGTCCCTTGATGACAGTGATGACTGAAAGTCGCGAATAGCATAGTGGTTACGAATGTGGATTTAAACCACTGAAGGTTGTGGCCCAAGTCCGAGCACAATGGTGGCCAATCCTGTCCCAAAGGGCTGCTGTATGTGCAGGTTTTTGGGGATACAAAAGCTGTTCAAACCCAGGTGTGAGGACTCTTCAGCCAACCAGTCCTCTAATTAGTAATCTAATTAGGGAGTCACAGCAAAAACCTGCACGCACAGCGGCCCTATCTGGATAAGATTGGCCACCCCCGTCCCAGCAGACCTCCTGCTAAAACACCAAGCAAGGTAACTGCAACTCCTATAACATATCTGGCTGTGAATATGGTAAGCAGCTCTGGATGAAAGAGTCTGAGGAGTACAAAAAAAATATCTGACGCTTAAGAGGCTGCATTAAGCTCTCAGCGACGTTTATGTTCGAGCTTGGATGTTTCTCCGAGATGTTTAAAATGAGAGCTATAAAATTTAATTTCAAATGGTAAAGCTGCTTAAATTAACCATGTGCTATGATAGAAGCTCATTTTTCGAATAAATGCATGTTGCGGACAAAGGAAGGACCCCTCTGTCGCACTCCTAGGTCCCAGTGGTGTCCGCACCCCCCCGATGAGAATAAAGGCACACACAGAGAACGGAGGCTGACAAAGCCACTGGGATAATTGCCAGCCACAAACGGGAGCTAAGGCAAGAAGTCAGGCCGGCATACTGCACCCGTTTTATTTCATCTTTGCCTGCACTTTCACCTCCCACCAGTAGTTCCCCTGCACTCACAGAGTGGAGCAGGTGGCCGTTGCTAAGCGATTGCCTTGTTTGCCACCCAAGGATGCTGCTCTTAAGCAGGCGACATGTACCAACCTCGTACTCCTACTGATCGGAAGGACCCTGATTACAGAACCAACCTGTGAAGTCATGGGAATGTCAGATGGGCCCGACGGGCAGTTCACCAAAACCTTAACAGACATTTATATCGTTACTTAGCTTACACTAAATAGACCACGTTTGTTTTTTGGTTGTATGTTTCATTTTTTTCATCCATGCACTCGGTACCAATAATACAGATGCGTTTGTGGCTGCTCTACACAAAATGGCAAGACCAGCAGGGCTGTACTGTGCAGTGTAGGCAGTTTAACCATGAGTAACCAAGATGAAACGGGCTCACAAACACACAAGCGAAGTGTGAGATGGAATGGTGATGAAACACTGCATTTAATGCAGTTTGAGTCCCCTACGAGATGGCTGCTTGCAAGAATCATAGGTGTAATTGGTGCCTTGCCGCAGATGGTAGCCGTTTGAATGTACGCGCCAATGCAGAGCCATTAGCCTAAAGTGACTGACAGGGATGGATTTTTTTTTCCAATGTACTTCTTTGTGACGAGGATCAGACTTTTTAGGAATGGAAATATCTTGGTGCTCATGAACAGTGGATCATCAGTGGAGCAAGCAATAGTGTCCATATTATTCAAGTGGCTTCAGATGAGATCGTCCCACAGTCAAAGCACCCATGAAACTCACTGTGCAAATGAATAAAACAAATGGCAAGATAGTCAACATAGGCACAGTACACGAGGACTTTAAGTTATATGTAATATCAGCAATTTGTGCAGGTGAACCCAACTTTCACAGACTCTCTGTCACCTGACTCTCTATTTCAAGTCCTTTCCCAGGCGTGGTTCAGTTTCTTTAGCTGGTTTATAAACTGCAGGGAGGGATTTTGAAAAAGGGAGCATGATATGAGGGAAAAGAAAGTCTTAATTCCTCAGTTTTTCTCCCAAGTTAATAAGCTTCAGCCGGTAATACTGCTTTGATGTGCTGGCATAGTCCTGCCGCAGTTAGCATTGTCACCTCAGCACTGTTGCCCGGGCTCCATGTGCGTGGAGTTTGCATGTTGTTGTAGGGTTACTCTGGTATACCTTGGACAAGTTGGTACAGAAGATGGATGGGTGGGTGGATGGATGGATGGATAGATGAATATTGCTTTTATGTAGTTGAAAAGTATAAAAATTGCTTTTGATATAACAAAATGTTGTGCAGAAAATACGTACTGCTGTGACTTTCCCTTATATTCTATCTGAAGTGAGTATAATTGATTGTCCTCACAAAAAAACAACAGTACAGAGGAAAGCGGGCTAAAAAAAGACAAAAGCAGGAACATATTAAGTAAATGTGTGCATTTCTGATAAACTGTATCTGAAATCCTGTTCACGGTTCAGAATAAATTTTGGTAGCCAGAGAAATGAGGTTGAGGTGAATGGTAATTATGCAGTTTTTCACTGGGCTGTAATTATTCAGTGACAAATGGAAGTTGTGGGGGAAGAGATGAAGCATATTGTCTTTTATGGACCTACAAATGAAAGTGCTCCTGAGCCTCTTTGGGTGGTGATGTCATGATTTATTGTGCAGGTGCAGCCCCTGAATTGAGCATTCAGCTATGGAACCAAAGTTTAAGCTCTTATTAGTTGGCAGATTTACAAGGAAATAAATGCTTTCTTCTATTATTCTGGGAATTAATGTCCTGGACTGATATTTATAAACACTGTACTTAAATATAGTAAAGCTTACAGCTACATTCCCTAGCCTCACTGCAGCAGCTATTTAGATGTGCATGTATCTGTGTCATACGTGTCTGTACATATGTTTTTTCGTAGGCCTATATTAATCTTCTTCCCAGAAGACAAGGAGCCCTAGCTGAGACACCCGTCCATTGCAGGGCGTGCATACATAAACACATTAACACACACAGTTACACGCCGAGTGCAGTTTAGTGTCAAAATTTACAGTATGTCTTTGGATTCCAGGAAGGCAACCAGTATATACATGAGGAAGAACTTCAAATTCAAGGTCATTGCTGTTACCAGTTTGATGTCAGATGCATAAGGAAATTCAAGCACTCTGGGAATATTCATTACTGCAGTCTGGGTATGATTTGCTGTGTACCTGTCAATCTCCACTCATACCCTGCAGCATAATCACCACAGCAAGACACAGGGCAAGCCTTTATAGGTGTAAATGATCTTAGTTCACACAAAGGGCTATAGCTGCAGTGTCAAATCCATCCATCCATTTTCCAAACCGCTTATCCTACTGGGTCGCGGGGGGTCCGGAGCCTATCCCAGAAGCAACGGGC
>JABFEA020000131.1:255639-269753 GCA_019775915.2 Cyphomyrus plagiostoma | reverse complement strand
ACACATGAAACCAGGCGGAGACCAGAACCCGGGTCCCAGAGGTGTGAGGCAACAGTGCTAACCACTGCACCACCATGTCGCCCCGCAGTGTCAAATACACAGAGAAATCAGGGAATAGAGGTAAACTAACTCAGTCACCACAAGATGTAATAAAAGCAGTGACCCAGTGCCGTGGTGAAGGCTCTGGCCATCTGACTTGGTCAGTGGCTTGAATCATCTCTCAATAGGGGGCTCTTATTTTTCTTAGCTAGCTGATCGTTCACAATGTGTGTCTTAACAATGACTCGCTTCTCAGTCCATGAACCAAGAACTGTTGATTTATTCCATACTAAGTAACCTTGATGCTCCTTCCAAATTGCATAAAACAGACTGTGAGCTGTTTTTTTTCTTTACCTTTTACAATCTTATTGCACTTGGTGTGCAATGTGACATTACATTTGGACCCTCTCAGCAATAACATACAAGTTTAATGTTACACCAGAGATGGGTATGCTAAACATGAGTTATTCATCGCCCAGACCTTTTCATTTACTTATTTTTTTTTTTACTTCAATCGGTCGTCTCAAACCAGGAGAGTGATGAGGTTATGAAATGATATGGCGAGCAGGAAAATTGGAAGTGTTTAATTGTATACGTTTGTCTGATCACCATAAGACACCATCACTGTGGAGTGTGCTACTGAATTGCATGACGCCCTCTCTTTCTCACCTGCTCTCTTTCTTTCCTGCCCTGTTTTCTCTTTTTTACATGAGCTATTGCACAGACTCTGCTTATTTTAAGCGCTGAGAATATTTCAGTTGTTTTCATTTTCTGCATGGCTGAATTTGGATGATGGCTTGAGGAGAATTTTCAAAGAAGATGGAAATTATGATTGAAGTATGTATATTTAAAACTTTTGTTGGTGAAGCAGCTTTAGAGAACGGTTGGTTTAATTGATTTTGGAGTATAAATGCATGATAGTATATGTGTGCGTGTTTTATATATAATGTCCCAACAATGTGATAAAAATCTTAGATTTTTCAGTCCCCACAAGGGGTAATTTAGTTTTATAAAAATCTATGGCTGCATTAAAAAAAAAACTAAAAATGCTAGAAGTCTTATATTGCTTGATTACTTACGGTTAAGGTCAGGGCTGGGTAGGGTTAGGGTCGTCATTTATAGGATTACGGCTTTTCACATAGAAACGAATAGACTGTCCCCACAGAGAATTGAATACAAAGCTGTGTGTGTGCGTGTCACGAAACTGAAAAATGTGTTACCTATAACTAAAGCAGAGGTGTTTTATTTTCAAACATAGTCTCAGGTTTCCTGTACACCTCTTGGCAGTAAGGAAAATGACTTTTGAGGACTGCTGTTAGGTGACTGAATTGCTGTATGTTCTGCTTCTTTATTAAAAAACAGGTAGCGGCCTGTATAGTATGAAAGTATGAGCAGTATAGTATGAAATAACCATGCTCACCTTGCCACTAAGAAAAAAAATAATCCTGGTAAATTAATTTGGTAAATTAATCTCAAGGTTTTAATTTAATACAATTTTGCTGCTTTGATGTGTCTTTTAGTGTATTTTAGATTGCATTATGTATTCAGGCGACCTATCAAACACACTTTATGACATTTTATGCACATCTGGCACATTTTGTATGTTTCATGGCTTCACCATCATCAAGTGAAAGCAATTATATGTTGTTTGTTTGTAAGGTACTATTAGTTACTTTCATTATGCTGCTCCTATATTAAGTTTCTGGGTTTTAATGAGAACCATAATTCTTTTTCAAACTACTACCTAACACACTGCAGGTGCATGATTTTACCTGAAGGGTTAGTGCATTAGAGTATGTTTTGTTAATCTCTTCTGGGGCTTAGGAACTGCAGAACATTAACAGGACTCTATTGTACTGCTTTATAATAGAGCTCTTTCATTATGAAAGTAGGAGAAAGGAGTGGGAACTTACTTTGTGGCCTGAAATGTGCTTTTCCTATAATCAGCAACCCCTTCCTCACCTCCATCACTGAGTACACTTCACTGATTCTCCCCTCTCTCTCACAGCTTGCCCATTAATCAGAGATCCGATGGTTTTCTCTTTTTTTTTTTGCAACTTTCTACTTCATTACTTTGAATACTAGGGAGAGATGACGGCTAATGGCCCCTGTCTCTGTTCCCGATTTAGCAGCACAGTCCGTCACTCAGCCGGGGGCACCGCCCCGTCCATTACCTCCCCGTCTTATTTCAAAGCATTTATTTCCCTTACACTTTACAAAAGCAACAGAGCTACACTTCAAGCTGAGAAAGAGTCTCAGTGGGACAGTGAGGATAACGCAGCCGTTGTGTTTGACTTGTCTGCTCAGCTTTGCCCAGGCCCATGTGTCTGTCGGTCGTCAAACAGGGATGGACTGACGCCAATGCCTGTAAGCTTTAGGGATGTGACAGAATGAAAACAGGTCTGTCCTTGACCCACAAAGTATGTAGCTGGAGGTGTGTGTCGATGCCTTGCCATTTGGCTTTGAGTTGGGGAACAGTAGGGGTTAGTGTGCTCAATTGCGTGCAGGCCACAGCAGGCCTTGCAAACTGGTGCCCGGAAATCACAGTGTGTGCCATGATTTGCTTTTTGTTCTCGTGCGACGTGTAATGACTGTGAAATCATTGGATGGCGACTCTCACCTGGAGTTTCCAGTGGTAATCAGAAAAGTACAGTAAAACCGCGGCAGCTCTTGCTTTTGAGGAGTTGCCAAGAATGTGAAATGATAAATATTTTTATGGAAATTAAATGGGGAGGGAGTGAAATTGGTTTTCATTTTGCACTTTAATGATGCAATTATTGTTAGCTTTCATAACGATGTGTTTGTTGTTAAATTGTTCCGCATGGTACGGATTCCAGTATCCTACAAGATAAACCTTGCCTATGCCATGGGAATGCCAAGACTCCAGTGGGATAATAAAATACTGATCTTGATGAACAGCGGGTATTACTATTTTAATCTGCTGTAAAGCCCAATAAAATTGTTATTCTCAGGCCTATTCTGAATGCCTAATGCCTCGTCACGCTGGATTTTTTATCTTGCCGTTATTTCCAAAACATACATAACAGGTTGCATTAAACATCCAACTGAAAAATGTTTGTGAATTATTAAAACGTTCTTTGTTGTGGCATGTTAATGAAATATTTTACTGTTCATATAATGGTGCCCCAATGGATAATTTAAAAATAATGACTATCCATGGCCTTATAAAGTAAAAAAGTGAAGACCTGTTGTTTTACATATCACACCAGTGACTGTGCTCCTGTTTGCTTTTCACCTGGAGCAGTTCCCTCTTTGAGTTATTACTCTTGTCTCTAGCCCAGTAACTGTAGATAATAAATGTTCTAAAAAATAGTTCTCTGAGCTCGACAGTGAAAACGGGAAACAAAAGTTTCCTCCAAACTCTGACTTTTTATATGTAATTCGGTTTGCTAATGCTCATTTATGGCTGCACCTGGTTTTCCTTTAGCACTCCTGTTTTCCTTGCCTGTATTTTTCATCTCCATGACCTGCCCCTGCCTCTTCTGTCACGAGTGCAACCCCTCTATGCGTGTCTCCTTTACAGCGTCCCAATGTCCCTCCGCTAATTCGAGAATCCACACTGTAAGTAGTTCTAAGCAGCAAGAAGTTACCCTGGCCCAGCTTTTTCGGTCTGGCAATGGGGGATTGGATGAGCGCCCATGGTGCCTTGAAGGTTCCATGTGAGGTGCACACCCTGCGGCCTGGAGAAGCTGCAGAGGAGGGGAGGCCCTGAGGCTGTCGCTCTCCTCTGCCTTTATATCGCATCACGTCGCCGCTCGTCTCCACGTGCCGCTGAATCGCGGCCGTTTCACTGATAGTCCTCCAAACGAAGGCACTGACTCTCTGCTTTGCTGCAGCGCGAATGAGCCTCCGTCACCTTGAGGGCGATGGTAAATACTGCTACGGAAACCGCTATCTAAAGGGCATCTGCTGTCCCCTCTCGCATCCCGCTGAGAGCAAAGTCATTACATATGAAGAAAATCAGAACACCGTGTTCTGTTAGCAGGGATAATAAATCCATCTGCGCTACGTAGATAGTGGGGTCACTCAGGGACGTGACAGCACAGCAGGACAGCTGATAGGGGGGCATAGTCTGTCTAGACATACTTAGGATAAGACCAGGTTAGACAGCATCACTTGTTTTTACGTCAATATGAGGCAACATCCTGGAGGAGCTGATTGGTGCCCCTGGGAGGTGAGGTACATGGATCTGTAACTATAGTGAATGGGCCTATCTGTATCCTGTCCTGGAACATTATGTAACATTATGGAACATAACCGAACCATCACTTGTAAGGACAGCAGTTCAGTCCCGCGTTCAAACTCAAACTTGTTTCACTGATTATCTTGGGCATCACACGCCATGCTTTGCAAAGCTGGCGTCCTCTGCAGCATGCCAACTTTCCATCTGCAGTAACTGAGTTCATTTTAGAAGAGCAAACACATCTGCTGGTGTCTGGTTCATACCCTTTTCCATTCTTTCACTGGCAATGATAAGCTTATCACACTGTTGCCAGTTCAAATTTGCAGGAGGCAAATGGTGACAAGGTGTTTACAAACTTCACCTGGTAGCTGAGACACTGTAGAAGAGGAGCTGAAATAAAAGCAGGTATCAGTGTCTGGTCTGCTCAGTGACCTGGTGCTAGGTGACTTTGGCCTGAGTGTTTCTAAATTAATGTTATATTTGCGCCCTGTGGTGTACTGTGCTCCGCCTGGCACCCCATGTTTCCAGGGACGGGCCCCAGGCTCATCATCACCCTGCACTACAGATAAGCGATCAGGTAACACTGTACTTGAGTATTTTGTACTTATGTAGCAATTAACCACAAACTAAGTCTTTGATGCATACTGATCTCATGTTTGTTCATTATTAATGAATCGTGCTGCATCTCTAAAAATCTGAAGTATTTCCACAGTTTTGGCCGCTAGTGTGTATCTGTTAATTCTGTAAACCTTTGTGAACTGCTGAAGGAACAAGTCATGAATAACACAAGTGAGATACTGATCTCATGTTTGTTCATTATTAATGAATCTTGAGGCATCTTTTATCTCAAGTAGCTACTGTATTTGTTCATGATTTGTACTTCAGTAGTAACTGAGTTCCCATTAAGTATTTATGCCCACCGCAAAGTTGGAATAATGGATGGATTCTTCTCATCATGCCCACTGTGCTTAGACATGGTCTACAGGAGATGTCTGCTTGGGGTTAGGGTTAGGTTTAGGCTTAGGCTTAAAGTTAGGGTTAGGCTTAGGCTTAAGGTTAGGGTTAGAAAGGGTTATACAGCTGCAAATGATATCAGTTTTTACTGATACAGAACCTTCAAAGTATTTTGCGCATGTCAATACATAATAGATCTCTTGGATATTTTTAATACCCATACTGTGCAAGGCCACCTACTGGATGGCTGAATCAGACATTATTATACAGAAGGAGTATAAGCTTTCGCAATGAGTTTGTTTTATAGCCATAACTTGTACTTTCTTGTTAGGTTCAAGTACATGGGAGATACAAGTTTGGTGGATTTCAGGTATTGGGGATGGAGATTTACGCTCTGCAAACGGGTGAGATGGAGGCCGTAACTCACTCTGGCACCTCTCTGTTCGCCCATTCTTGTTCATCTGGCGCTGGTCCAGTTTAATTTCTCTCAAGATCTAGGGGCCACCTGTGCTTCCCACAAACTCCCCCCAGGCTTGCACTTACTCTTTATCCTCTCCTTTATTTTTTGAAGGTTCCTGTAACTGTTCCCATAACCCGCCCCAAATATCAAGGATGCATCAGTTGCATCCTCGCCTAACGAGACCAATCCCGTGATTCATTGTGCCCCAAGTTTGTTCTTGGGAGGGAAGTTAGCAAGACTGCTCTTGGCAAGACCAAAAGTATATTGTTTACGTTCTTGGTATTGAGAAACGTCCCTTGTGTTTAGTGTCCCTCAGCGTTCCTTCTCCCTCCACCCTAGGTTAGGGCGGGGAACTGGAAATTCTCTGTCTCCAATGTTGTTTTTACTGCACGTGGGTTTCCAGATTCCACAGCTTGTCTTTAGGCTGTACGATCCCAAAACATGTTCATAAATTTTCCCCAGCGGCCTTCATAATCAATAGTGTGTGCTTGGCAGTGCACAACCCAAAATGAGTATAGATTTCCTGTCCTTAGCATTGCTAAATTATGCAAACCTTTCTTTATTTCCAGGCCTTTTTGCCCTGCGTTGCTAAGTATCAGACAAGGGTTGAGTTCAGGAGATGGGATTGATGTGGGATATAGGGGCCCTGTAAGCAGTCAGAGCCCAAGTACTGAGTATGAGAGCTTCCATTGCAAATCTTTATTGGCATAGGAGTTAATGAACTCCCTAATTCAGATGGGGCAGAGCCAATGATTTTGTTATTTAACGCCTGGAGTGAAGATATGTTGTTTTCAATGGCTACTACAGGCTGAGCTGGTAATTAATTTACTTTACACTTAGCTGCGTAGCTGTGGCTTTTATTTAAAGCAGCTTCCTATTTTAGTCATTTGTGCAGCTCAGTATTTTCCTTGAGCGATTTGGTTTAAATACCCTGTTTATGAGCAGGACTCCTGCAGAATTCATTCATTCATGTCCCTCACCAGTGTCCCGAAGGTCAGGCATTAGCAGGTGGGAGGTTGCACACCACATCGCTTCCACATCTTGGTTTTCCTTGGCTCCTGTGTTAAAGTGGGGGTGGCGGGTGCCCCATGGACATCCTACGTCGAGCTGTATTGGAACAAATTTTCAAAAATCTTATTTGGATATTATAGTTCAAAATGTGTTCTGAAGCCTTGACACTCAGTTTCCTACTCCCTCCTTGGTCATAGAGAAACCAGGAGCAACATCTGCACTGGCCTGAATGCAGGGGATGCAGACGGCAGATGCCCCGTTCTCACCTGAGACCCTCTCCTCGATCCTTTCACTATCCACACATAATTATGTTCTTGCCAGCTTAACCTGGCTTAGATGCAGATACCTGGAGGCAACAGAAGACCATGCCAGCTGCCTCCTGTCCTTTCACGTTCCTGCGCAGCAGGTGCCTTGCACGTGGCCAGAGGGATGTGGCAGTATCTGCCTCGGGTTTCAGCTACAGGGACCCACTCACCTCCCTAAGCAGTTAGATGTTCACTTGTCTGTTTCCTGGCCGAAGATACCAAAACACTCCCCACGGCGGTGTTTCCTAGGGGTGGGGGCTAATCAGGGTAAAAGCAGAGCTCTGCCTCTAGGTGACGTTACCACAGTGAGGCACCTGGTCCCTGAGCACGCTAGCTTTGAGTAGAAGCAGGGTTAATAGCTCTGATAAACAGTGAGTAAGACCTGGGTGGAAACGGAAACAGCCTCATCCTCTCACCGGCCATCTCCATTATAGAAAGGGAACCTAAAAGGGATTTGGGCTGGAAGAATAGTATAACAGATTCTCCAGTGTCTAGGCAGTTTAAGGGATTTGGGGGATGAAGATGGCAGTGATTTTCTGTGGGGAGGAAGCTCAATTGCAGGGTACGGATAGAGGTGAGTACTTATCCAGTGGAGCGAGACGTGGGGTGGGAGGCCACTCCAGCACCCCTGGCCTGCCTAGCTGCTGTAATGCGGAGCAGCCCTCTTTCTGGGACAGACAAAAGTGAGATGTTAGGAAACAAGGAAACTTCTGACCTGGGTGTTGACTTTGTGGTCTGGTCCTCTACGATAGAATTTTTCCAATTTCCTCAGCGGGGCTTGGGTGGGGGGCACTATGTGTAGGGAAATATGGGAAAAAACGACACATTTTTCCATGGATCAATATGAAGCACAGCATTTCATTTTTAAATGCCACCCGATCCCATATTTAGAGAATGGATGGCATGTAACCATTGTTTCTGGGTCACACCCTGCTTTAGATTTCTGCCCATTTGTTTAAGTTCATTACAGCAGTCAACACAATATCAGTGTATCAACAGGGCATCTAGGTCTCCATCTTACACGTGGCGCATCTAGTGCCCTTGCTGTGCAGTCACTCAGTCATGTGCTGTTAAGGTTAATTGCCACTTTAAGAAAAAAATATGGCTGCTTGACATCAAGTCACATTATTAATCATGCAAGGCTTGACCTTAATTCCCAGACGAAATCATTTAGAGTGTTTATCATATAACAAATTAAGGGCAGTAGAGATCAAAGTCTGCATGTCTGCCTAAACAAAGCCAGAAAGTAGGTAGTGCCTCGCACCGGTGTCTGTAGACGGTGTTTGTTATATTCTGCAGTTTCCCTGTTTTGTGGGGATAAGTTCAAAGGCAGGTAAATGTGTATGTGAACGTGCTTATATATGTCTGAAAGTATAGGTACTTCCTCTCATTACCCCCGGCGACACTAAGAGAGATTCTGCAGTTTAATTCCACTTGTAATTAAATTAGTCTCGTCAGTTATTCAGCAGGAGGCTTTTACCCATTTTAAATGGAATAAATAAATCAGAAGAAGATCATTAAATTAACTGTCAGGATTTTGGCACTGCACTTTCAATGTCCTATTATTATTACTATTTATTTGTTTGTTTGTTTGTCTAATTATTTATTCATTCATTCATTCATGCTTGTTTTAATTTTTTTGGGGTGATGATGTTTAGCTTACCCATTTATAGAGTACTTTACTGAATAAATTTAAGGTAAGGGTTTTGCATAATTATCTTCAATCACAGAATTGGGGGGGGTTGACATGCAGTGGGGACGGGCGTTAATCTTCCAGTGTAGCATGACTCACTGTGCGAGAAACGCTGGCTGTGCGACCTGCAGCGGAGCCCTGCAGTGTGGCCTCGCCTGACCTGCCAGACTTTCTGCGTGTTACAGTGTGTTGGCTGCGGATTAAAGCCGCACCTCCTCTCCATGCCTTCTTTCCCTCAGGAGGAGCTGAAGGAGCTGCAGACTGGCCTGAAGTTTGGAAATGAAGGAGATTACCAGTGAGTGTGCCCAAACACACGGCTGCCTACGTGTACAGCATACTTAGGCACAGAGAGAGAGAGCGACTCAGCAGCCAGACAGTACATACACCCGTACATATACATAAATTAATTCAAACCTGTAGAACTAATATTTCATCAGTAATTCATGTCTCATGCATATGTCTTGCTGGGACCCTGTTTGGATTTTTCTGCCTGGTGCTCCCGCTGCACCACTTCCAACAGTCTGGCCTCGCTTAATGACTGTTACTTCTCCCCAGGACATCTCTTTTTTTCTTTTCTTCCTCATCTTTCCTCTCTCTAATCAGTTAGTTTCTTCTCTCTTTCTCTTCTGTTCTCTTTCTCCACTGCAGTCATCCGCCGACCATGGACCTGGAGAACAACATTACCCAGATTCCTGTCACCGCTCGGCCACTGGAGTCCAAGGTGTTGATGTGAGTTATGTTTCTCCTTTCATTTGAGGGCCCCCACGCTCACCCCGGCGCTCCCCAGCACGTCAATCACAGCTCCATGCTGGCAGATGGCTCCCCGCCTGGGCTGTTATTTCATCCAGTTTTATTAAAACCTCGCAGACTGACATATGGTAGCCTTGGACACAGAATCACTGTCTCTCTGGGAAAGCAGGAGAAGATGCATTCCTCAGCTCTTCACAAAAAAGCAAATGTTCCTTGGGAAGCAGGAACAGCATTTTACTTAAGGAAATTATTTAAAATCACTATCTTCATGTGTCTAAATCAGGATTTCACCGGGACGACCTGCCATCGCCATGTTTCTAATTGCACCTGATACATGAAACCTGTAGTCTGGTTTTAAGGAAAAATTACCTCAGTTTCTGGCATCTCTATACTGCCATCACCTGGTTAGTTATGAAATAACACCACTTCAGTGACTGAGCTGTACACCCCATCACAATACATACATAACCTCATACAGACAACAGTCATTCCTCTTCACATACAGTCACACTGGTATCCATAATGATTTGTGATTGCATATTTAGTTCTGATTTCTATGTAAAGGCTTGCTTTTCCTGTGGTCAGAATCCAGCGTGCATGGCGTGAGTTCATGCAGCGACAGGACGTCATGCATCACAGCTGCCTTGAGAAGAGGAGCCCCTCACCCCCATCCCTGTCTTCCTCGGGCAAGATGAGCACATCCATCAGCATGGCCACCCTCTCAGATGGCAGCACCCCTGTGAGTCTTTGGCCCTTTTCCTGTCCTGTTCACTTTTATACGGCTCACTTGCACTTATAACTCATGTCTGCCTGTTTGTACACATGTTTTTTACACTGTTACCTGTAGCTTTTGGTATTGGCTTTTATATTGGGCTTGTTCCTGTAGTTTTTGCAATTGGATTTTACATTGGATTTTTGATTGTGGCTTTTGCTATTGGCTTTCACATTTCACTTTTATCTGTGGCCTTTGCTGTTGGCTTTTACATTGAGGCTTTACCTGTAGCTACTGCTTTTGGCTTTCAGATTGGACTTTTACTGGTACCTTTTGATCTTGGCTTTTACATTGAACTATAAACTCTACCTTTTGCTTTTAGGTTTTATATTGGTCTTTTACCTGTAACTTTTGATATTGGCTCTTACATTGGTGTTTTACCTGTACCTTTTGATATTGGCTCTTACATTGGTGTTTTACCTGTACCTTTTAATATTGGCTCTTACATTGGTGTTTTACCTGTACCTTTTGCACTTTGCTTTTACGCCAGACTTTTAATAGTAGTTTTTATGCATGACTTTTACATTCATTGGAATTGTACCTGTACCCTGTTACTGATAGGTCCACTTTGCCAGTATCTCCTATTGCTTATGAGTTTTGGGTTTCTACCACAAATGGGACTCTGTCATAATTTTAAAAATATTGTGATATACCTTCAAAAATCCTTATATCACTTAATCTTCAGTTATTATGAGTGCTTCCTTTGTCTATACCAGCTCAAAAATTCGAATGCTGCTATCTTTAAACTCCTGTATTGCAAGAAAAGGAACAGCGTAGCATATGATAATGAGACTTTCTACTTACAAAATAACAATAAAATATTGGCAAGGTGTAGATATAATGATCAGATAGTGATCTGCATGTGAAATTTGACAACTTTAACTGGTATGACTGTGCCTTTATATCACCGTGATAGTGATTTACAGCAGTGTACAAACCTAGATGCTCCATTTCAGAGCTCTGGTTGGTGGCACGTGTGTCCTTATCTGGAGCGTCATACTAATCACTCCTCGCGCATAGAAATCAGTGTCTTGGACTAGCTGGGGGTGTTCACTGGGATAGTGGTGGGGGGAATGCTTCATCCAAAAGTGAAAGTTGCACATGGCCCGTCCGCTCCATAGGAAGGACGAGACATCTGAGGGTGTTCCGGGGGGGTGCGCATGCTCTTGTGACTTCCTCATTGCAATTCCAATTACTTTTATAATGGTACGGGGGTGGGGTGAGGGTGGGATAAGCTATAATCTGCAGTATATAAAGCGTATTCTTTCTAGTCAGTGCCACACAAAAAAAGAGCGTTGAAGCTGTTTATCCTGCAGAGTGATGACTTTCAAGTGTAACGGCTTTAGAGCAAATATATGTGCATGATTAAAGGGGGGATTATCCTCCACAGTCTGCTTAGACTTTATGTTTCAGTCAGCAGTCACTGCAGCTGCAGTCAGGGCCCAGCTGATAAAAAGCACCATCACTTACTGTTCTCTATCGCATAGATATTGGTTAGTTGGAAGCTAATGTACCTAATTACACTTCTGAACCCCATGCCATCTGATTGCATTCACTTGCGTGTGCATCTCGTCTGTGTGTGTGTGTGTGTGTGCGCGCGCTGAGGATTGCTATGCAATGTATGTATTTTGAATATCGGTAAGCTGTATTTCAGTGGCTCTCCTTCTCAACCTTGCACATTCAGATTGTGTCAATCAGGTAACAGATAATTCTGGATCCTGGCTTTTCGTAAAGCAATGTCTGGCAAAGTAAGGTTATGCCCTCAAAGTACTGGGTAAGGACTCAATTTGCAAAAGTTCTGCTGTCATTTCCAGGTCCTTTATTGAGGCCTGGTTCACACCGTGTTAGTGTTACAGTGTCGGGTCGTATGTTCCTGCAGCTGGCAGAAACACTAATGCTCGGGCTCATGCCAGTGGCTCACCGGCATCCTGGCTGTAAAAATGCACTGCTCTGGGACTCCAGGACCACTAAGCACGCCGACGCACGGCACCGCCACCGACGGATGAGGTCCTCAGAGGCGTCCACGCCAAACTCCGGCAGCGGCAGGCAGCTGTCATTATGCAGCCGTTGCAGATGATGTCATCTTCCATTAGGTGCTCGTCTGCATGCCTGCTTGCGCTGAGGCTCCGGTGACCATGGTGGTCCTGGGGGGGGGGAGGGGGGCCGGGCGATTTGCAGCTAATTACTGCGGATCATTTTCTCAATGAAAGCTGCCCACTCAAAGTGGTCCCTGTAAATTGAACACCAAACCCCTAGAAAGGTCTGCTAACATTTGAATTTTGCTTTACCGATTATTATTATGTTTGTTACGTTTGTGTGGAGGGATGGTGCAGTGGTGCAGTGGGTAACACTGTCGCCTCACACTTCTGGAACCTGGGTTTGAGTCTCCACCATGGCTTTATGTGTGTGTGGCGTTTGCATGTTCTCCCCGTGTCGTTGTGGGGTTTCCTTCTGGTTCTCTGGTTTCCCCCCACCATCAAAAAACACGCTGTGGCAGATTGGAGTTACCAAATTACCCATAGGTGTGTGTGTGTGTGTGTGTGCCCTGTGATGGGTTGGCACCCCGTGTTGGGTTGTTCCCTGCCTTGTGCCCATAGCCTTCACGATAGGTTCTGGACCCCCTGCAACCCTGACCAGGTTAAGCAGTTTCAGAAAATGGATGGACATTTTTGTGACCTGTTTTTCTGCAATGGGATAGGGGTCTTCGCATTGACTGCGTGGAGTGCACTGCCCTGCATCTTCTCCTTTGTGGTCTTCACATCGACTGTGTGCAGTGCACTGCCCTGCATCTTCTCCTTTGTGGTCTTCGCATTGACTGCATCCAGTGGACTGCTCTGCATCTTCCCCTTTGTGGTCTTCGCACTGACTGCGTGCAGTGGATTGCCCTGCATCTTCTCCTTTGTGGTCTTCGCATTGACTGCGTGCAGTGCACTGCCCTGCATCTTCTACTTTGTGGTCTTCACATCGACTGTGTGCAGTGCACTGCCCTGCATCTTCTCCTTTGTGGTCTTCGCATTGACTGCATCCAGTGGACTGCTCTGCATCTTCCCCTTTGTGGTCTTCGCACTGACTGCGTGCAGTGGATTGCCCTGCATCTTCTCCTTTGTGGTCTTCGCATTGACTGCGTGCAGTGCACTGCCCTGCATCTTCTCCTTTGTGATCTTCGCATTGACTGCATGCAGTGGACTGCTCTGCATCTTCCCCTTTGTGGTCTTCGCACTGACTGCATGCAGTGGACTGCTCTGCATCTTCCCCTTTGTGGTCTTCACACTGACTGCATGCAGTGGATTGCCCTGCATCTTCTCCTTTGTGGTCTTCTCATTGACTGCGTGCAGTGCACTGCCCTGCATCTTCCCCTTTGTAGTCTTCGCATTGACTGCATGCAGTGGACTGCTCTGCATCTTCCCCTTTGTGGTCTTCGCACTGACTGCGTGCAGTGGACTGCTCTGCATCTTCTCCTTTGTGGTCTTCGCATTGACTGCATGCAGTGGACTGCCCTGCATCTTCTCCTTTGTGGTCTTCGCATTGACTGCATGCAGTGGACTGCTCTGCATCTTCCCCTTTATGGTCTTCGCACTGACTGCCTGCAGTGGACTGCCCTGCATCTTCTCCTTTGTGGTCTTCGCATTGACTGCGTGGAGTGGACTGCCCTGCATCTTCCCCTTTGTGGTCTTCGCATTGACTGCGTTCAGTGCACTGTCCTGCATTTTCTTTGTGGTCTTCGCATTGACTGCGTGCAGTGCACTGCCCTGCATCTTCCCCTTTGTGGTCTTCGCACTGACTGCGTGCAGTGGACTCCTCTGCATCTTCTCCTTTGTGGTCTTCGTATTGACTGCGTGCAGTGGACTACCCTGCATCTTCCCCTTTGTGGTCTTCGCATTGACTGCGTTCAGTGCACTGTCCTGCATTTTCTTTGTGGTCTTCGC
>JABFEA020000131.1:225257-255189 GCA_019775915.2 Cyphomyrus plagiostoma | reverse complement strand
TGTGGTCTTCGCATTGACTGCATGCAGTGGACTGCTCTGCATCTTCCCCTTTGTGGTCTTCGCACTGACTGCGTGCAATGGACTGCCCTGCATCTTCTCCTTTGTGGTCTTCGCATTGACTGCGTGCAGTGGACTGCCCTGCATCTTCCCCTTTGTGGTCTTCACATTGACTGCGTTCAGTGCACTGTCCTGCATCTTCTTTGTGGTCTTCGCATTGACTGCGTGCAGTGCACTGCCATGCATCTTCCCCTTTGTGGTGACCTTCTATTCTACTGCCATCTTTCATGTGATTATGTATTACAGAAAACAGTTTGCTACAAGTGTCCACATGAATTCTGTTTTCAACGTGGGCCTATGGAGCGACGTATGTGCACAAATTGACCGCCAGGTGGGGATATTTTGCTGCTCCGGCAGCCCAGCTTCAGCAGCTTGGGTTCTTCGCTTTGCAGCTTCCCTGGGCTTTCAGAAATGATGGTGCCTACATTAAGGCAGTGAGCTTGAGGACACGTATGGGAATACATTACTTTAAATGACATTAGACATTAGCTCTCCTTCTGTAGACTGGCTGATTTGCCATATGCTGATTTTTGGAATGGGGTTGCACTGGCTTTGTCCGGCAGATAGAAGTGCTGAGAGGCAGGACCTTTTCTCCTCCCCACCTCCCACACCATCCCTGCCTTGATGGATACATTGTAATTAGATACATCATATCCAGTTACAATGTATCCAGCTGCCCTGTTGTACTCTGACATCCTCAGCAACCTCACCCAACTATCCGCTAATTGTGGGAGCAACTTTCACTGTCAATAGACAGGGTGAACAGGTTCAGTTACTCATTAGCTATGCACTGAAACAGCCAAGGTGGTGTGACTCCGTGTGCTTAATGGAGTGGAGTGCATGCATATATATGTTTGTGTGTATGGCAGCACTGTGAATATGTGAGCGTGTATTTGATAGAAAATGGATGCGATGTGATTTCCACATGCTAAACATCTGGCTTGTTGCTGATAATCATAGGTTATTATTTTCAAACCATAGGAGTAAAACCATGGTAATATTTTCTGGGATTTGAATAGAATTATATGCATTATAAAATGCATAGAAATTATTGGTATTACAATATTCTATAGCTGTTTTTGAAAGTGCCAAAAAATGAATTATGCTGAAATATGATATGAGGCATATTCTGAAAGGCAGTTGCATGACTGATAATTGGTTCGTATTTGTAAGGATTATTATTATTCCAACCCGCTTATCCTACTGGGTCGCGGGGGGTCCGGAGCCTATCCTGGAAGCTACGGGCACGAGGCGGGGAACAACCCTGGGCGGGGGGCCAGCCCATCGCAGGGCACACTCACACACCAGTCACTCACACATGCACACCTATGGGCAATTTAGTAACTCCAATTAGCCTCAGCATGTCTTTGGACTGTGGGGGGAAACCGGAGTACCCGGAGGAAAACCCACGACAACACGGGGAGAACATGCAAACTCCACACACATGTAACCCAGGCGGAGACTCGAACCCAGGTCCCAGAGGTGTGAGGCAACAGTGCTAACCACTGCATATCACTTGTTCATCAATTATGTTATTGGTGTCACTCTGCCGCCAGGTCAGCCTGCAGATCCTTCCTGAGCCACATGGTGTCACTGTTTAGCCACATCTTTTTTGTTGTGAACAGCTCTGCACCATTAAGGAGCCGCGTGGTGCCTCTGATCAGTCTTCTAGGTACAGATGTGTCACAGGCTGCTTCAGATAATTGTCCATTATCAAGTGCTTTCTAATTAAAACCGTCGAATAAGGCGAGATAAATAAAAATGAGCGCAAGCTAGAGACCTTTTATTCCCTGTTTTTATCTTCCTTTATGGTCCACAGAGACGGGACCCCGTCTCTCACCGGCCTTTTAATTTCT
This sequence comes from Cyphomyrus plagiostoma, assembly GCA_019775915.2. Taxonomy (NCBI): domain Eukaryota; kingdom Metazoa; phylum Chordata; class Actinopteri; order Osteoglossiformes; family Mormyridae; genus Cyphomyrus; species Cyphomyrus plagiostoma. Next base: position 253,276 of record JABFEA020000131.1, on the reverse strand, counting down.
AGACACTCTGATTAAATATTTAGATGCAGCAGCAGTGCGTCAGATTTCCAAATGAGGTTCTTTTTTTTTTTTTTTCTTTTCGGTGACGTAATTGTTTAGCTTCCCCTCGCGTTTTGATTGCACACTTGGCTGTGGGTTCTATTGATCGCAGACCACCTAGGAACAACTGTGATTGATCATTAATGTCTCCTAAGGACACCGGTTTAGCTAGCTCTGATAAAAGCCAGGAGATTAATATGATCGGGAATAGCTCTGGCCCTGTGTACTATTGACTGGAGTAGGGCGCTGTAATCAGGGAAATTAGCTCTGTGTCCTGGAAGCTGGGTTGTCTGCAACATTTCTGTGACATTAATGCAGCAATGCATGGTGCAGCAGCAGCCTGAGGGATGTAGATGACAAGCCAAGATGTCGTAACCTGCTGCCCATCAGGCTTCCATTCGCTGAGCTCTGGCTGCCTCCTGCTCTGGACATTAACCTACCTTCTCCTGTTCAGGGACAAGGACATATTTTGATGCTGCACGTCTCACAGACACGGGGTCATGAATGTAAATCCCCACACTGCTATAGACGCCTTTACACATGTCTGCGTGTATCTGGGTCGAGGTTGGCATTTGCCGCAATAGTCTCTTGAACCTCATATATGCACCCAGTTCTTATAATATGAATATTACACTGGTGTGTGTTCCGAGAAGCCAAAGGGTCGATGGACAGGGAGAAGCTGAGAGAAGGTGTGATGAGGCTCGGAAAGAGCATTTCTGGAGGGTGCGGAGGTCACAGAGTCAGCTGGCATGCTGTCCACATTCCCTCACCCCCTGTACTGTCTTATGTCCCTTTTACTGTGAGAGCTCTTTGAGAAGAGAAAGGCAGCCATGTAGCTCCTAAATATTCAACATTAGTACAGGAGTTCATCTGCGAAGATGACTTTTATCACATGGAGCTGACAATGATGTCGGCTCCACTCCTCGATTTATTTCTAGTACAAGTTTTTATCAAAGACAATATATTCAAGTCAGTCTGTTCAAGCTCATCTGATTAAACATGCTTAAAATGCACCCTCAGCCCCTGCTCCAGCACTCCGGCGAGCAGCAAAAACCTTCTGATGTCTGTCGACATTAAGCTACCCTAAATGAACCAGAATACACAAAGCAACAAATGTAGCAGGAAAGATATAGCATGTTTTTTTGATTATAAAAATCACTGGACTTTAATGACTGCAATGGGTTGGCGCCCCATCCTGGGTTATTCCCTGTCTGGCCTTTATAGCTTCACTTAAAGGCCCCGCACCCCTCCGAAACCTTGAGTAGGACAAGCAGTTACAGCAAAAATTTTCAATTTGAGACAAGTCTACACACACATGCATGTGCATTTGCATGCACGTTCGCAGTTTTGTTGCCTCGTAAATAGTCTGTATGGCTTGCAAACTACCCCAACACTTTTGATGTAGCTAATTTCAGGTTGACAATGGAATAATATAGATATGCTGTAAATTTTATTGCATGAACGTGAGTCTGAACACGTGAGTGTCACGCCAGATGCATGACAGTTGGCAGCTGTGTCATATGTTTTAAATCTATTGCACACTGGATATTGAAACTTGACTTAAAAAATATTGCGAATCAGATTGCAATTGCAGTATCTGTCAGAAAGATTGCGATTATATATTTTCCACAAAGCATCTAGCTGTAGGTCTCAGTCAGCCTCCGCATGAAGGCTGCTGTCACTAGTAGCAGCACTTCGACCTTTGATTCCACCTTCTGTCCACATCTATCCCAAGACGCGACTCTTTGACATTTGAGTAGCCTTTGGAGCTTCAGGGGAACAAACCAATTTCTTGTCATTGTAACATTTTAACGTCACATAGTGCGGAATAAGTCTGAGCTTTCTGAACCTGGGGAAGACAGTGTGTGATAGATAAAAAAAAACAACAGAAGAGCAGTAGAGTTCCTGCTGAAATGGTACAGCAGTGGGGGCATGCATGCAAACACCTTAAGTAGGGCATGTATGATGGAAAATATGCAGTGTTCTAAAGCTATGACTGATTTTATTGTTTATATAGCAAGTTTTGGGACAGGGATTAATCCAGCCTAGCAAGGGATCATGAATATATCCCAGAAAGCATTCTGCCGTTTATGGCCTTTGACTTCTGTCCCATATCCAACTCCTTCCCTGTTTATGATACATTTATGGCACGGTTTCTTGGTGGCTACCACTGCCACACGCTTCCAGAATTTGGGGGTTGAATTCCCCCTTCATTCATGTGCCCCCCCGTGTCCAGTGGGTTTCCTCCCACAGTCTGGCCCTGTCTCCAGGCCCCTGGGACCCAGCTCAGGGTAAATGGCTGGTTGTAGGATGTTGGATGGATGATGCCCTAAGGGGTGATTAACAGTCTCCCTCTGACAGCCAGGTGTAATTTCCTCATATGGACTCCCAGCCAAACATGATACAAGCTCCTGTTTATGGAAGCATCCCTGTACCAGCACCCATCCGCTACTGACTGGAACAGTCCAACATATTTTAATGTCTTTGATCATAATGTCCAGTGAGAATAATTTCCTTTGAGCACAATTTGAAATGTATTTAAATGGGCTAAAATTAAATTTCCACATATCTTTTATTTAAAAAAATTGATCTTTATGGAGACTGTGATCTCTGCAGAAATTCTTTGTGTTTACGTGTTACAATACTTGCATAATATTTATTGATTTAGTTTTGCATTACACACGTGAGTCTATTGACGGGACTCATTTTATTTGAAATAGCTTACTTTTTAATGTAATATATTATAAATCTACACGCCCTGATGTCATTCTTTATATACCCTACCTATAAATTGTTTTTAAGCTCACTAATACGTACAGATAATATTTGGCTGTAATTTCTCCCATTTGTCTGGGATGTTGATGTCCTCCCGGACACGTTGACTGGCACAGGAAACGCCGCCGGCAGTTTTGCCCTCTGGCTCCCAGGACTAAAACCCAGTGAAATGTAATAATGGACCCAGAGATTCAGGTGCTGAAACAAACCCCAGGCTTTCTGATGATGAAGCTGTGACATACACCATAGCTTTAAATCTGAGGGGGATTTTGCTTGTTCTTTTCTTCAGCACTGTGTGAAGGAAGCTGAAGGCTGTATCAAGGCCTTCTGTCACTGAGGGCTTTTGGAGTAACTCTGCCAATCTAACATGACCTTCTGCGATAAATATGATGGCAAAGTGGAGCAGGATCTCCAACTTCCATGACTTCTAAGCAGAAGCAGCCTGTGTTCTCTTCCTTCTTCTATGATTATTGAATTATTTCTGTATAAAAATCTCTGGCTTTTGGTAGCAATAGGGAGTGCATTGGCTTAAAATAAACACAGTTGTGAAACAAAGTTCTGGGTGTTGAGCTTGTGAAGCTCCGTCCTCTTGGTGTGCACACAGAGGGCTCCTTTAGCTACACGTGTAAGCCCAAAGCCCAGTGTCTCCAGGGGCCTGAGTGGGACCTCCAAGGGGTAGAGCTGTGAGTTGGGGCGGCAGTGCAGGCACGAGGCAATAAAAGGATGAAAGGAAGATGGAGTGGGGAAGGGGATTTACTGGTTGGCTGATCTCCCCGAGTGCCAATCAGAAGCAGTCAGAGGCAGCGTCACCGACAGCAGAGCTTGAGGGAAAATCTGACCGCAGAATTTAATTATACAAAGTTAGCGAGTCTCTCCACTCAGCCGCCACACACTACCTGGCAACAGCCTCTATCACTCCCTCTCTCTTTCCACAAGTGCTCAGAAGGAAATAACAGGAGGAGGAATGGAAAATAATCTTTAAGTGGTAGGAGAGATAACAGGTTTGAAGCCACGGCAGCACTTTCTCTAACTTCCTCGGTCATCTTCTTGACACAGCTGTGCTTGTCCTGATTGCTCCTACCAGTGCTTTCTGGGAGGCCGACGCGTGTGTCCTCGCCTTATTTGGGCATTAAAGGTGATGGGCATTAAAATCTCTCCTCAAAATCAGCGTGGAACACTAGCATGGAAAGCAGTGTGGATGAATTTCTACTGCAGTAAATGAAAAATAAATTTTTCAGTGGGCAGGGTCCTGCTCTGATTGCGTCAATAGGGTAAATCAGTCAAGTAAATGAATTTAAGTGCCGTCATGTGGAACGTGATATTGTGATTTAATATGAGTGCAAGACGCACAGGGCTTTATGTTCACAAGGCATTTGTTTTATTAATTTACTTTTAAATGTTTTTTTCTGCACATTCCAGGAAGGCAGACAAATGAACACTGTATTGAACAAAAGAGCTCTGAAACATGCACAAATGGTTCCGAATGATTTGTCTATAAAACACCTCAGGAATTCTCTGCTTTAGATGAAAATAAAATGACTTTTGATCAGGTGTTACACTCAATATGTTCCACCTATAGCAGGCTGAGGTTTTATTCCTGGCATAATACTGTATGTCAGGAATCCATAATAAAACCTCATATTTGGCAGTCTCTCAAATATCTTTTAAGCAGGGCGGTCAGAGACAATTTCTCTGTTCAATTTAGCCTTGTTTTAAAGGGACTAAAAACATGTTTCTAAAATTTGAGGAGATAAATTAGAGATTGTAATCATTTAAAAATATTATTTGAAATGCTAGCAAGAAGCACAGTGATTCACCTGAGACTAATTTGTATTTCCTGTGCCTGAGGTGACTTGGTGGCTGCATGGCTTTGTCACGTTTAAACAGCACTTTCTGTGGTTATGTGCAGGCTCTAGCAACCAAGTCTGGAAGATCATTAATACTTTCTTCCACTCATTGCCACTGCTCATGACCTCTCCCGGTATTGAAATTGGCGCATTAATCATTTTGCACCTGGATCTGTGGAGAGACTTGCACTTTCTTTGAACCTTGCCCCCCCCCCCTCCCCAATTGCCTTTAGTGTGGAATTTCAAAACACAGCAAGCGAAATTTGAATACGCTGTGTTTACGTGCGTTCGTCTTTTTTTGAAAACCACGGAAGAGCAGGATTGCGGCGTGCGCTGTCGGCTGAAGGGGGTGACGGAGAGTATCACCCCCGAACGAACCTGCGTTTTCCTGGGGAAGATCACACGCTCTCGCATGTCGAAAGGCTGTCACAGAGCGTGGAGGCAGCTGTCTGATAGGTGGTGTTAAATCCCCAGGGCACAGAGAGTGCAAATGATTGGAATTAAAGAGCTGTTTTCCTTCAGCCAACTCCTGCCTGCCACACAGACCATAATTGTTCGCACCGTGCGAAGGAGAGTGACAGATGTGAAGGTGGCGTATACAGAGCGGCCCTTTTCCCTGTTTGTCGAGAAATGCCTATGCTACCACTTTCTGTATGTGTGCTGGGGGGGGGGGGGGAGAGCTCATATGTCAGCATTAATTAATGTCAGCACGCAGATCAAGGAGAAACTGTATTTCAGATACACACAGGCGCACAAACAAAGGCAGGGGCGCTCACGTGCATACACACAACAACAGGAGCAGGATAAGCCTGGAGTGAGGAGTGGCAGCTTGTAGACCTTGTTTGGCCCTGCCCTGTCAAAATATACGTGCGTAATTAACAGCTTACAGCGGCAGAGCTGCAGGTGTCAGTGGGCCGCAGGGGGCGGTGAGGGATGGGTGGATTGGGGAAGGGAGGGAAATCAGGAGGAACTGGGCTTGTCAGGGTCTATTATCCATGACATTTACAGCAGCCATTAGAGGCCCTATCCATGGAAAGAAGAGGAGAAGGGAGTCGTAGTGTGTTTAAGCCGTGAGCCCTAACAGTGCTTAAAGCGCATTTCTCCACGATACACGAGACGCAAACACCTCAGCTTCTCTTAATATTGTGCTAAAAATGTCTTTGCCATGCATGCAGTTTCAGTAGCTTTAGAAAAAAGAAACTCCATAATGTTGACTGAATTCATATCATTTCAATACTGGGAATACAGTCTTTTTTTTCCCCTTGATATGGCTTTTATTTATACTTTATTTATACTTGTGGACATTTATCTTCTGCAGAGTAATGGCAAAACGGGTGTTTTGTTGTTGGAAAGTTTTAAAAAGGAAATTTAATGGTTACACTGTAGGTTGAATATTTTATTGATTCTCCTATATAAAGCACATACTCTCATTGGACGCTGTGCTGCTGCTCTCCCAGTGCTTTAGTTTGCTAATTCATTGCCCTTTCTGCAAAGCATCTATTTCCAGTTGTTCACATGGATAAATATTTGATCTCATCATTTCCATCCATTTTCTTATGCTACACAACCGCTCCTATGTCTGCATGGGTATAATAAATGGAAATGACTGCAGATGTAATCCGGCAAATGCGTTCAAGTCTCAGAACATAAATCACTGCATCTCAGTTCACTGCTGTTCTTATTTGCATATGTTTAAAAAATCTTTTGCAAAAGTCAATAATGCGCTTTTACAGCCGCAGGTTTCACTGCAGGACATTTCCTGAATGGTTGATCTGGGCCTTTAGCACCTTCAGAGAGAAGAGAAACTTTATTACCAGAAGGGCAGCAGCACTGGAATATTTAATCTGCATAGCCTGTAAATTCAGAAAGACGTATGGTCTATGCTAACCCATCTGCCCAGAATGTAGGAGCATTCTAATTTATTCAGTCCTGCTCTATTCCCAGGCATAAACAAAGTTTCCGATAAATAAGACAACAGCCATCTTGTTCTGTTGACAACTCAATATCTCATAATATAGTCGCAACAGCCTCAGTCTCAACGTGTGTGTTTCCTGGAGTTTATTGGTGACCATACAGTGAGAAACAAATTAACCTCTTGCAGTTTCAGGAAGTGTTTGGCTAGCTCATCAAGAAGGCAATGACTGCAATAACATTTTAAACTTGGGTAAATGTGGGGGGCCAGGGTTTTGCTCTTGGCCAAGCAGTCGCTCACATTCTCTTTGCTGTTTCGATTTCACTCTGTCCTCATGGTCAGAGGTAGAGACACCAAAATGGTTACCCAGCCAAACACGGCGACAACGGCTGTTATCATCCACAGACAAATGGTTCAGCTCTCAATGCCTGGCCCCGACTTATCTGGCACAGGTGATAAAACTTTCCTATCTCCCCAGGGGGGCGGTTTCTTGCCAGTTCTGCTGCCAAACCCTGAACCCCATCCTGAGGCTAGAGGCACGTCCATTGTGTCGAAGTTAAGCTTGTAGAATGTGTCTGCTCAGTCTTCCATGAAACTCATACATTTCCATTTATCTTCATTGCATCTGTGGTGGGACAGTGACGGGTGAGATCTTGGGTCATCTGAACTTTCAGTTAAAAGACTGTTATTGTTAGAGGATCATTTTAAAAAAATGAACTGGAACTGATATTATTTGTTCCCCATTTTCTTCCCCAAGAACTGCAGTAAGCTGTGAACTGTAACTCCCCCTGAGATTTAAATGGAAAGCACCTTCAGACTATACTTTTTATGCATACACTTGAATGCCTGTTACACACACTGAATGAGAGCAATGATTAATGCAAGCCCTGTTGATATTCCATTTATTCTCATCTTCACTCATTACTTTCACATTAAGTTTCCTGTTCTGTTTTGTTTTTAATCTTTCCAAAAATGACATGTAGGTTTGGAGAATAAGAGCACCGGCCAATTTAACAATAAGTGAGACATTGTAAAATGTGAGGAGGTCATACTGATGGGCTCCATAATTGCTTTGTAATGACACCCTTCCAAAGAAATGAAAGTGCCTTTTAACCTGTTTCTGTGTGCAGCTGGTTCACAGAAGCATCGTTATTTCCATTAAACTCTTGCATTTCCTTGACCCGTGGTGCGAACGCCCATATATCACTGATCAATTCTGTGATGCATTGCATATACTGCTTCCCACGGTGATAGCAGGTAACCTGATTTGATGTCTAATTTGGATGGATGGTACTGCCAGTAGTGTATAGCTTTTTCCATGAGTGCTGTCTGTGTAACACACAAACAGCCTGGTATTTGAAGAATCCCACCGAATACGTTGGAGATCAATGCAGAAATATGCATGAATTCTAGATTAATAAATGCAGTTTAATTCTGGTTTAATAGGTGGTTTCAACATGGGCAGTTGTAAGTTGGTGCCTGTAAAGGATTGCTTAGGGTTAAGGGCCAGCTGTCCTATGTCCTTCTGTTTCCGCACAAGGGGCAGTCTATAGGGAAAGTAAAGCACAAATGAGCTGTCCTTATCATCTGTGCCAGGGCAGGCCCTAGTAAAACTGAAAAGGCCTGATGAATTATTTAAGGGAAGGAGCAGGTGGGGTAATGGCTGGATGGAGTAATATGTGGAAAAGTGACAGATTTACTACAGGACGAGATAGATCCAGTGAAGAAGTAGGGAGCCCAGCCCCCAGTGCTTTTATGGTGCCTGTGGCTCTCACTGATGATGTTCTGCCACTAGGGTCCCACCAGCTGAATCGGGCAGTGCCCTGCCACCTGTTGCTCACTCCACCGTCCTAAAACTCTGTTTAGGGCAGGTCTGCAGTGATCATCAAAGGGTCAAACTTCCTTTGATTCAGTTTTCCCAGAGTGAATGAAATAAAAGCTCCCCTGCATTTATATTTGCATAAGATACAGTGGTCATCTGTGATTTCGAAAGCATTCCAAGCCTGGATGCTCAACACAAAGCCATGCAGTGAAAAGAGTAAAAAAACAATTTATCTATAACAAAACACTTGGTATTATGCATCTTAAAGGACCAACTATACCTACCCTCAACCCTTTACTCTTTAATCTATGTCTAAGACACTTCAAGGATGGTACCAAGCCAGCAGCACTAACTCGCATTTGTAACTGTAATTAAATTCACTACAGAAGAACATCCATAACATTTTTTTTCCCTTCTGCTGAATTGTAATGGGATTCTGGTTTGCCTTGCTGCATGGGGTAGCTGGGAGATAATGACAGTGCTGTAAAGCTGTGATGTAGAAGGCTCTATGAGGCCAACTATGATGAATGTATATCTGGGCTGAGAATTTCATTGTCCTTTTATTATTGCAATTCTTTGATTAGCATTTAGTAAATACTTATTGAAGGTCACTGGTGTGGTACTGTTAGGATCGGGAGAAGCTTGGTTACTTACAAAGTAGCGTTAAGCAACCAAAGCTCAGTATTCTGCAAGCTTTCTACGGTGCGGATGTGTAACAGGACTCATTATGTGGAACCTTTCACTTCAGTGGTGCTTCACGCATGTACAGGGAGTATAGCGGCAGCCGTGCATCCGCTGGTGGGTGAGTGATCTGTCGTGCACTCCCACCACATAACCAACGATCAATGGTCCCCGAGGAGTAAGGGTCACCACTGCTTGTGGAAAGAGTTCTGGGGTAAGGGGCAGACATGTCCGCTGTAGCAGAACCTGGGCAGGAAATCGATCCCATGATTCTACAGGAACATAAATAAGAGCGAAACCATTTAGGAACCCAGCTCAGCCCATCCACTCTGTCTCTGAGTCACCTCTTCTGCAGAACACCTGTTCTGATTGGTTTCAAATTCCAACCATGCTGCAGTACAACGAAGCAGAAAGAAATCACTGAGAAGCTTTAGTAAATTATTCATATTCAGCTCCCTACGGAAGCTACGATCTCCTGTGTGCACCTTGCACTGTCCCCTGTCTCTTTAAAATGTTGCTGCATAGGAGGTATGAATTCTCAGCTTATCTGAAATAAGGTCTGAATAGAATTCAAATGGAATCTGTGGTCTTGGTGAGTCTTGCAGAGAGAAGACGTCTGAACATACAGAGCACAATGCTGGAGGCTCACCAGGTGGGATAAATTCTGCACACTTATCCCATTATGCACCCAAAAGCCCCCTAATCACTGCTGCTTTTGGGTAAGGTATGTATGTTTATAATTTACCAGGAGCAATCCCACCTCTCTCCCACCCTCAAGACCATAATCATTCATCACGTCATTGCTTGGCACCTCACATTCAAAAACTTGTAGCTTGTGAGATTATGCTGCCCATCTGTATGGCTGAACTATGTGTGAAGTACAGTAATTCAGTTTAAGTTTCTGCTTAAAGCCCTAAGTGCAGGGCAGTATCCGGATACTCGAACCCGTAACATTTATGGCCTGTCGCTGCTGCTCAGTGACTGAACTGCCCTTTGGTCTCTGCATCGGAATTATCACTCGTCAGAATCTTTTCTCAGCTTGGTAAATTCACGGCAGGCAGAACATCTTTATCTACAGTGAACCACTAAAGGCCTATTGCAGTAAACAGCTTCTGGCTATTTATAACATCAGATTTGTAATGGTGTTTCGCATGTGCTATAATAGGCCATCATTCACGTAACTTTGGGGCTCAGTTACAGTATCTCGGTGCACACGACATACATCGTGTCAGAGAGGGTCTGCCAGCCTTTCATAGAATCACCTGCAGCTAAGATGATTACAGGACAATGGCTTCCTGCCTCAGAACAGACACTTTCATTACGAGGTGTGAGGAAACATCCATTCAGCATACTGGGTGTCATTCGGTGCCTTGAATCCATCCTCTCCCATTTTTCCTCTTCCTGCCTTCTACGTGTTTCCATTCCCTCCAGCCCCTGTCTCCATGCCTTTGCCTTCTTCTGGAATCCTCTCATTCACCTCCTCCCTTTGTCGTGCTCTAACCTCTCTGTTACGTCTCATTGCTCTCTCCATCCCGCTGCCCCTAAGTCCTCCTTGTCTGTTTCCCCACCTTTGGGTGCCTCTTCGCGCTGAGCTCCTCAGCATATGGGCACACCTGGAATGTCTGCTCTGCTGATGGACGCCGTGTAACGGTGCAGCTGAAGCGCAGAGCTGCCTTAATGCCCAGGCTCTTTCACACAAAAAGAGCCTTTGACTGCTTGAACTGGCATGGGAAAGTATATTCCACGAATCCCCATAAGAATCACAATAAAAGAAGGAGGTTCAAACGGGATTTAAAATGCGTTTATGTGTGTCAGCCTCAGCTTCCCGAAAATGATGACATCACTCACTTCGGAGGAAACAATCAAAGTCAGCTCCATATGTCATATGCAGAGGCATTTGTCTGTTCCTGCATCTTTACATGCTAGGTGTTGACATAGGAGATATCTAATATCATTTCTCCGCGCTGTAATCCTTGCCGTTCCTTCGGTGAATAGGGATCTAAGCTTGTGTATTGGATGGTAGCCCGCCCCAGGCGGCAGCAGGGCTGGGGGGGGCACGTCTCGCCTAATGGCTTACTGTCAAAAGGCTATATGCAGAGTTCAGTGTGAGCGCTTTAAGCCAAGGCAGGTTCTCTGTGAGGCTGAATATGGAGTCTCTCTCCCCCCCCCAGGAAACATTCAGCAGGATTTGCAGCATGAGCCATTAGCATAAGCAGACAGGCCGGGGAGGAGGCATCGTCCTGCGTGTGCGCTCAGCTTAAACGAGGACCAAGCCGGGAGAAAACAAGCCACTTTGCAGCACGCTGATGTTCACTGCTGCTCAACTCGCAACGGGAGCAGCGATCCGAGTGCAGACTGGGCGGGGTGCGTGGAGACTGACAGAGCCTGTCGTTTTAATAGAGCTCTGCCCGTGTCCTTCTCACGCCTTCGGCTCAGACCCTATTACTTGCCGAGTCCCCAGTGACTTACACCCCAGTCGTTATGGACCACAAGGCTGACGCCAGACTCCTCCCTTTGCTGAGTTTTTAGGCAAAAAACATTGAAATAGTAAGTTTTCTGAAAGATCTTTAACAGAAATTTTATTGGCCGGATATAACCTTATGAGAATTTAAATAGGAATTTTTAAGCTCCAAGGAGAAATACTGACATATAGTGTAGCACACAATACCAGCTGGAGCCCCAATTATAACGGAGCAAAGCATGTCGAGGAATAATGGTCTAGGTGTGCATGTCTGTGGGATGATGCAATGTGTTTGGGTTCTCTATTCTAGTCAATGTTTTATTCAGGCTTCCTATTTTACAGAAGCTTGCTTTTGATGGGGTGTCATGTGCTCTGGTGCCATTTATCAAGATTGCAGGGAGTTCTGTTCATAATGTCCACGTTTTTCACAGAACAGTACTCTTGATTATTGGGCTTCAACGAAACAGCCACTTAATCTCTGGGACCCATCTGTCATTTGGGGCTATTATTGTTTAAATAATAGTGTTTTTTTACATGTCAACTAGTGCAGAACAATGTATTTTCCTTCATTCATAAAAGAAACAATTTCTTTTTTTATTGTTAGAAATCCAGCAAATGGATTGCTGTGTTTTTCCAGCAGTATAAAGTTTTAATCCTAATTGCCAGAGGCACAGAAATAATTGGGTGAGGAAAGGGCTAAAGCATACCCAGTGGTACAGTATTTTCTCTCCCAACAAGAAATGCTCTCATCGCACAGGACTCTGCGCATTTCCATTCCTATGGTTCTGTTCTTACTCAGTGCCTTGTACCCCCATACACACCTGCAGGAACATTTACAGACCCACTTGGCCGCTTTCCGTTTGTGCTTTTTGTTTAAAGTCCCACCGCTTAACAGAATGAACTTTTATTTTTCAATGTGACGGTTTTGGTCCCACTGAGGTCCCACCATCTCTGTCGTTCAGAAGCGATCATGATTTGTGGCTTCAGTGAGTAATATGTGGATGTTCTAATATCCCGTTCTAGGATTGCCCGGCACCCTCTTATTAGTGATGTGAGACTGAGAGAGCCTGACAACTGCAATCAATTAATGGTGTATCATGCATTGGGTAAGCTGGCATCCAGCAATACATCAACAAGATCTCTCTTAGTGGAAGGAGAAAAAAAAAAAATGCAGCTTCAGAAATTGTTCTCCTGATGCACGCTTTTGACACCGGGCCCTGCAAGCTCCAGTTCTGCTCGCTTTATTTGTCATGGCCAGACCTGCTTTGCCCCAGGGGCTGCAGGCAACAACTATTTGTCAAACTCAGTTGAGAGGGATGAATTTACACACAAACACAATGGCGCCATATATCATACTGTGTGCAAAAAAAAAAATCATTGGGTAATTGAAGCATTGGGTAAACCCATTGGATAAAACTGGAAAATTATGTCAAATACGCCACTGATCTTGAATTGATTTTGAGTTCCGTGTACACAGCTCTACTACGTATGTCTAAAATGCAGTCATAAATGGTCTTGACTTTTAACATCACATGCTGTTCCACCCATAAATTAATCCTAAATTGATCCTAATTTTCTTAACGAAGCAAAATAAAAAATAAATGAAAATGTTATGGTCTTCAGCTTGCATCAATGGCAGCACTCTCTCAGGGGCTGCACTGGTCACACTCAGGCGTAGAATGATTTGATTTTGGCGTTCGCTGTCTTGTCTTTCCGTCGCAGCCACAAAGGAAAGACTCTTATTAAAGCTGACAATGGGCGATGGATAAGATTTGTATCCATGTCAGTCAAGCATGGTGCTCCAAGGACTAGGCCAACTTGTAATTTTTTTCTCCGCTGTCCGATTTTAACAGCGCTGAAAATTGTCTGTTACTAATTGTGGGAAGGCTTGTATGTGTCTGTTTTAAGTGTTCAAAATCGACACAAAATTTTGCTTTATGTATAACGTATATATGTATATACAGTATGTATAATATAGTGACAACTGCTAGTCTCCCCATTTGCAGTCAAAGGCATGTTTTACAGCAGGGATCCAGATTTGGTAGCTGCTGGACCACATTAGCCATCTGTCAATAAGAGTGCCAATGAACACAAATTGGCTTATATTCTAATATTCCATTGGATGGGTTAGATAAAGCCTTTTGATATTATTGGTCTACAGCCGTGGTCGCCAACATAGTGGTGTGAACTACTAGCCAATGAGTAGCTCCCCATAACATTTAACCGACTTTGAATGTGTTTTTTTTTATTTCACATACTTTGTCTCAGAGGATGAGCGTCGCGTGGTCGAGGCCTGCAACAGTGTGGACGTTTGTGGATGGTTTACTTTCCAGCCAGCTTATGGAGTCACCATCACTACCAGGATTAATTCCTTTATAAAAGTAGCTCTCACTGTAAATAAGGTTGTCGTCTATAAAGACAAGCTCGGGTTGGAATCATGCAAGCAACGTGTTTCATGAATCCTGCAACACCCTCAGTGAAGAGAAACCAGTGAGCCGAGCGGCAGCACATATACCGGAGGGTGTTCCCCTTTTTCTTTGGTATGGGTGCAAATGGCAATGAGGTATTTAAGCATTTTCAATGGAGGGGAGTTTATTCATTGAGTAAAATGGAAAAAATTAGGCCCGACACCATAGTAAAGCGGACATATTGAAACCTTGGGTAGTATTTATTGCTTAGACTAACTGGTTAGAGGTTTCATACCAGATGCAGTGGTATCATGGTTATTGGCTGAACTAGGGAAACACAGTTTTGGCACTGGCAATGGAGCTTGAGAAACAGCCAATAAATCCAAGTGACAGGCAGTATCTCCTTTATCTCCCACTCAGTCATTAGCTGAGGATGCAGCAAAGTACAATAATGCAAATGTAATAGACACTATTATTTGACGTAAAACTCTGTCTCCTTTCTATATGACCAATGTATGACCTTGTAAAACACAATTGCTGTATATTGTTTATGACTGACACCAAAAAAGCACTTGTTACTTCCCCTGTACATCTGTTTTGCACTTTTAAGATGGAGTCGATGCATTTGTAGACATAACCAGAGAGTTAGGACAATACGCAAAGATTGATTTGTCCATTGCTTATGTCTGCCTTAGAATATGCTTGTCATAGATGTCTCAATTTTGATGTACCCCAGTGATTCCAAGTAATTACCCAGTTCCATTAATTTTCTTTTTTAAACGCTTCTCAACAATTAATTTTGCATTTTTTAATAACTAAGGGCTGTTATCAGAACATTACGCATCGGAAATGAAATAAATTTATCTTTCTGAATGCTCCTTGTCGTCTTCTGTGTCCATGTCTTATTATGAAATGACAGAGAGAAAGAGAAGGTCGTCAGGGTGACACACTGTGGCTTGGTCGCTACGCAGGTAGCTAAGGACTTGGCAACAGAGAGACGGAAGGCGATGAGCGTGGTGCCCATTACAGTCCAGTGGCGGGCCACTAGGGGGCAGAAGCCTGGGGAGGATTAAAGAAGGAAGGCCATTCTTAAGGGGTATATGTGATCCCGTGGGGCTCATTTAAAGAGAAATAGGGTGACGTTCGGGCACAGTGCAGGTGCCAGAAAAACTGCGGTAGTTGGGCTGCCATGGAAACAGGGAATGGCAGGGCAGGGGTGGAGGCAGGAGGAATCCTCTTCATCCATCTGTAGGCCGGGTGACTGATGGATGCACACCTGTAGAGGCAGCTGATTAACAGAGATAGCTACAAGTAGAATCAGATGCTGATTGCGTTTCCTTTTCCTGACTGAGTGTTCAGCTGTCATTTTCAGAGGGCCCGGTTATTCAGCACTGGAAGCCTTGATATCACCATCATAGGCTCATTAAACACATTTTACACAGATGAAACTCGTGTTGCTTCCTGTGCAGGCAGATTTACGTCTTCTCCACAGAAGAGTTACAGGCCGTTCTTCACACAAAACCATGAGTGCGTGAAGCGGGCAGGTCAGGAAGCAGAGATCCATCCCGATCCGCCGGAATCAACACCCCATTAACACAGTCAGTTTCTCCTGAGCATCAGTGTGCCTGCATCTCGTGCACTTCTTGTGTTTCCTGTGGTTGCAGCTGTTGAGGTTTTTAATCTGGTCTGTTCTGACTGTGTGGCTCTTTAATACGACGCGTGGTGTTAATATATAAATTGCATGCTATGCACATGAGTCCGCTGAGTTTCAACCATCCATGAGGTTTGCTAAAACACTGTCATAAGAATCCAAACATGGAAAGCTTTGTGATTATAATGATTTGTCCCTTTTCACGATTATCTAGTACATGTTTAAAGTCAGTCTTAGCTTTCCCCTGCTGCCTTGAGTAACGCATGCGTTCTCCAAGCCAGTCCTAATCATCTTCATCTTTGCTGTTGGATTCTCTCATATACAGTGTGGCACATTTGTGAGAAACTGGTCACAAAAAGGCAGTCATCTTCTGCTGTATGGGATATTTTGGATTCCACAAAGAGGGTATGCGGGAGATTTGTCGGCACTGCTTCAGGTCTGTTGACTCTTCGGCAACTAGTATAAAAAAGGCATTTATGCTGCAGCTGTTAATTTTATACGTACGTTTTGGTTTTTGGGGTGGTCATTCTTAATAAAATTTCAAATAAGAGAGAATTTTCAGTGTACCAGTGGGGGCATTTTGGTTTATGGGCAAGTCTCAGAATTCAGGTTCTAGAGTTATCCAGAATGTGCGCTACTGACTTGCCAGTAAAGACCGACTCCGTCTTGGTAGATAATGATAAATAGTTGGTGTTGGGTACATTTTCTGGTTTATGAATATGACAATATTTATGAGAAAAAAATCAGTTTTGTCATGCAGCCCTACTCAGTAATATACAATGACCACCACATTGGTTATGGAAAACGTATGTCTGGATAAACAGAAATGGAAAGTTCAGATTCAGAAAATACTAATCCAGATTTTGTTCCAATCGACCAGTTCAGTACTTTGTGCCTGTGACCCTTTTACTCAGCTGGTTGGTTGACACAAAACCTTGGCCTGGAGTTGTGCTTTCTGAACCCCAAACCTTACACTTCTGTGGATGAGTAAACTACAGGCACCATACTAGACGGCAACATGACTTAGATCCCTCTTGACTTACTGTACCTTGTACCAAAGATCCTCAAACATGCGGAAAAAGCCTTCCAGAAACATTTTACTGGAGAGAGACTAAAACTCATTTCCAAATCTCATTGTGCTTTTATTCTTTTTTGCAGAATGAAAATCAATAGAATTCAGCATTGTAGCATTTTCCAAATTTTAGGAATATTTACACTTCCTGTATTTTTTTTTCTGAAGAGATTAAGCCTGTAAATGACTATTTTTTGTGAAATTAATTCTCATTTAGATAAAAATGATGAGACCTTTTGAAATGAAACAGTTTCGGTTTTGAACGGAGCTCACTGCGAGCAGAGCTCTCCCTTAGTTATGGAAGTTAAAGTAATAAGCTAATGACTAGCCTTCTGTTGCTAAGAGGCATGCTATCTCCCAAAGTACCAGAATCCCAGAACACTGAATTAGTACGTAAAATCCACCTACAGCAACGTTCCCTTAACATCACAGACCAGTGGAGACTAGTTCACACCTGAAACATGACAGGGCAAAGTAGACTGAGACAATGCAAAGCAGAAATAAAATCAATATCTCACTGGTATTTTCTCTGCTGCTCCGTATACTTGTATGCCTGTGAGTATTCATGCCCAGCCATGCATGTGTATGTGTGCATACTGCGTGTATCTAGCTGTGTTTGGACAGGTTTAGCTTTTTTTCTTGTGGGAAATACATATATTAGAATAAGAACATATGCCAGTGTGATAGTAAACAACCACATCTGAGGCCACCTGAGTATTTAAGAAGTGATATTATGTATGCTAATTATACATGCTGCAAGACATTTCAAGGATGAATGTCTGTTCTCTGGGTTTATGTATTCAGTGGCAGGTTTTCCATATTTCATTGACATGAATCGGTACTGAAGTGTAGAGATACTGCACGCCAACCAGGCGGCTGGAATAAACCTCTGCTTGCCCACTGTGGTCAGACCTCCATGGCGGTGCCTGCTTGGGCTTGGTCTCTGCTTTGCTGTGTGGCTCTTCCTTAGGAGTGACAAAGTCGGTGCTGAGATTCTACGGTAAATAACTGGCCATGAATGATAGACTGGCGCTCAATTAGTCTCTTACTTTTTACAAACATATTCCTCATTTATGGATAGTGATTTTCAGTGTAGATAATGTAATGTATTGTCGTAATGCATCATGACTGGCGATTTGATTATGGTCTTTTATTATTGTTTACTGAATTGATTCTCTTTCTTTCCTCTGTGTGATCAAGGTAATGATACAGTCAGTCCTGGTTAGTTGCTTATCATTATGGATTTTTGCAGTGTCAGCATAGTTCTTGTCGTCTCTCTGTTTGTCTCATTTTTTTTCTACTCTGTCTTACTCCTTCTTGTTCCCTCTATGGCTGGTAGTGTGTGTAACATTCTTCAACCATTCCCCACTTTTACTTGTATCCCAACAGCACATCTACAGAGGTGAATATTCTTCATAACCCCTGACAGATCCCAGAGGAGGGCAACACAGGCCCTTTTATACTAAGGCAACATGATCATTAAGGCATTATGGAGTATAAAGAGAGGTGTATGGATCTGAAAACTGTATATTAATGCAAGTGATTATGGGTGGGAAAATTCTTGGCAGTGATAATGTACAAAGAACCAACAATAAACTATTTGCGTATAAAATAAAGGGTGATATATGAATACTAATCTATGAAGTTGACGTGAGTTTTCTCTAAAGTGCTCCCAACTTCAATGTGTTGCTGAAACCGTCCCTTTGCACTGTCTGCTTTTTTCAAAGCAGCTGAAGTGCTTGAAGTGCAGCTTTGTTTTGCCTCAGGAGTCTGTTTACATCCTCTCTTTGTCTGTCATCTTCCGCAGGGTCATCGCCAGCAAGGTCTTCTTCTTTATCGTTTAGCTCACTAAAAAGAGGAAGATCATTTTTGGCGGGGGAGCTCCTGTCATCCAACCTCATCACAAAGACACTCGAAAGTAGTGCAAATTTGTTCACTGAAAAGATATTTGCTTTTTTGCCATTTGAATGAAACATTTTCCATTAGATGCAGGAACTGCCTGTTTATACCCAGTGACCATTTTCTTTCTATTACCGGGTCGGACCTAAATTTTTTTCTTGCAGATCTGCTTCAAAGGCGGATGAATTGTGTATTCAGAGGGACCCGTTCCGCACACCGCTGCTGTGCTGTCGTTTTTATTTTTTGCACTTGTATCTTTCCTGTTAGCTGTAATGGGTCTGGCCATTCTCCTCTGTTCTCCCTCATTAACGAGGTGTTGTCAGTACTGCCTGGAAATTCCAGGAAGGTGGCAGTTTCTGAGATGCTAAAAGAACCAGCAGCTAATGCTCAGTCAAACCGTGAGTGAACCTGTTATCTGACTGCTGCATATAGACGCTCCTTTACTTACGAATTTTCAACTTACGAACTTTCAGACATACGAACGAAGAGGACTGCAAGTCCAAGTTGTGTTCGTTGGGCTCTCGTTTTCTGTCCGCAACATCAATTTCCTGCGCGCCAGTTCCACCCAGTACGACTTCTCCTCCTGCTACTCCCGCTGCGTAGCAGCGTAGCGCGTGTACTTCCAGCCTCCTATTTCTTTGTATTTTCATATACCCTTAAAATGATGCTGAATAACGACTTACGAACATTTCAAGTTCCGAACAGCTGTTCGGTACAGAAGCCCTGAAGGGCAAAACACACCAGCAAAAGCGAAAACACACCAACAAAAGCAAAAACACATCAGCAAATTCAAAAACACACCAGCAAAAGCGAAAACACACCAGCAAAAGCAAAAACACACCAGCAAAAACAAAAACACACCAGCAAAAGCAGAAACACCAGCAAATTTAAAAACACACCAGCAAATTCAAAAACATGCCAGCAAAAGCAAGAACACACCAGCAAAAGCAAAAACACACCAGCAAAAGTGAAAACACTACAGCATTAACGGCACTGAAAACGGAAAGGGTATGTACCCAATGGTCATCACGTGCTTGTTACTGATTGGTCAGGGAGCCTGTCAATCAGTGTACCGGCACCTTACAGGGGTAATACGTGAATACATGCTTTTGCTGGTGTGTTTTCAAATTTGTTGGTGTGTTTTGCCCTTCAGGGCTTCCGTAGTTTCCTGTTATGAATGTCCCCTGCATACTTTTATCCTGATCAGAAATATAGAGGCGATGCATGCTATTTTATGTACTCGTTATTATATGCTGTGCATTTTTGCAAACCACATAGCGTATGAAGTCTTATTCCTTGGTAGGGACTGGGAACCGATGAAGAAACCCTAATCGAGATGGTGTGCTCCCGCAATAACAAGGAGCTGCTGGAAATTAAACGCGTCTACAAAGAAAGTAAGCGGGGGACCCTTTTTTGTGCTCTGTGTCTGATAGCGTCCTTGTGCATTCAAAGGAACAAGGTAAAGCTGAGAAATTATCTGAACGACCCCTGTCTCTACAGTGTTCAAGAAAGATCTGGAGAAGGACATCGCTGGAGATACCTCAGGAGACTTTTCTAAACTGCTGCTGGCTTTAGCACAAGTAAGTTCAGACACGACGAGATCATTGCAGATAAGATAAACTGGCTCCCTTGATTGTGTTGTCATTGTGCTTCTTCCATGTCCCAACAGGCTAATAGGGAGGAGCCTAGCAGTATTGTGGACTATGTGAAGATTGACCAGGATGCCAGAGTAAGCTAGCAGCATGAGTGAATGATATCAGCTTGAGCCCTCATAGTACAAAACAATAGTGAAAGGTTATGAGTGAAAATAACGGCTGATTTTCGTGTTACATTTACAGTATGTCTTTGGACTAACATCTAGCTATTGTTGGTCTCACTGGGCTCTGTTGTGACCAGGCGCTGTATGAGGCAGGAGTTAAGAGGAAGGGAACCGATGTTGCTGCGTGGATCACCATCATGTCCCAAAGAAGTGTCCCACACCTTTGCAAAGGTACCTCAAATGGCTTACTTCCCAGTGAAGAAACACTTGTTATGCAGAAAGTGTAGCTGTTGTCCGTCTCATGGTGACCTCTGACCTAGTCCCACATGCCATCTGAACAAATAGCCCATCTTCAGGGGGGAAATTCCTGTGATTAGCCGGCTGATTATTATATAACTATCTTCACTATATACACTTCTCTTCCCCACCCAGTGTTTGACAGATACAAGAGCTACAGCCCTTATGACATGAAGGAGAGCATCTGTAAGGAGGTGAAAGGGGACTTGGAAAAATCTTTCCTTACACTGGGTATGGCCATCTTAACAGTTCATTTTGCAATGCTGGTAACTTCAACAGCCCTTTCCTCTGGGAAATCAACGATTATATGCAGTGGATGCTGCAAAGAAATCCTGGTCTTGGTTATACTGGGGAGCACTGTGGTGGTGCAGTGGGTCACTTACCTCATACCACTGCAGCTAAGGCTCCAACTTCAATTCATGTGGGGTTTGCATGTTCTCCACACAATGTCGTGGGGTTTCCTCCAGGTACTCCAGTTTCCCCCCACAGTCCAAAAACATGCTGAGATGAATTGGAGTTATGAAACTGTAATATGTGTGAGTGTGTGCCCTCATCCTGGGTTATTCCCTGCCTTGTGCTCATAGCTTGCAGGATAGGCTCTGGACCCCCACAATCCTATATAGGACAACCGGGTATAGAAAATGGATAGATGCTTGATCTGGACAGCTGCCCATTTTCCTGTGGAAGTCCACATTAGATTTAGATTTTACGGAATCATGTTTTCACTTTCCAGGAGAACCACCTACATATCAATTTACGTGAGGGGGGCACAAATAATGTATACGCTTACTTAATGTATTAATTAAAAATGAACTAAGTCTTAGTTATGTACTGATTCCATGTATGTTCATCATTAATCAATCATAAGGGTTCATGTATTTCCTGCAGTTACTATATTTGTTCATGACTTGAGGAGTAACTGAGGTAGAGCCCTTTTTTTGTGGCTCAGTTGGCTAAGCCTCTGTCCTGGATAGCAAAGAGGGAGACCAGGTTCACAGGCCTTTGGCATGTGTGGGCTCTTGCGCAAGGCTGTTACCTCCTGGACGCTGCTATGGGCAACTGCCCTTTGCTGTCAAGCTTGCGCTTATCTCTGGGGAGCAGGATGGGATTCACAAAAAGAGAGTTTCCCCAAGGGCATCAGTAATGCACGATTACTTCATTTAAAGAGTCAAAGAGAGCCTTTCTTAGCCTTAAAAGATCTAATTTTGGGTCCATTGATAGTGCTAAAGTAATCGTTCTGGTCTATGTGTTGTCGAAGTTTTAATGTTAGAGTTTAAAGAAACCGTTTGAAAACCCAAAAATTATATATACTTGTTCCTGTCTGTCAGTGCATCTGCAACAGTCAACCAAGCACACTGTTGGCTGAATACGTGTAAACACATGATATGATTGGTCAATAACTGGTTGGATTTAAGGTTGTCTGGGTTAAATGTGAATGAACAAAGATTAAGTCCATTTAAATTTGGGTATTCTGAACTAAGGAGAACAGGGGTCTGTATCATGAAGCTGGATTTCGTGCTTCGTTCGCTTACATTTCATCCAGGCTACCTTAAATCCAACAAGTTATCAGGCTAAGCAAGAAATCTTGCTTTGTGATACAGGCTCTTGGTTGTAATTTCTGGGGTATGAATGACAGGTATAGATTAATAAAGAGCTGAGACCCTTATTCCTAGTTTTGGGTAAATGGGGCCATTTTTATTATCTCCCATTCGGCTTCACTGAGGGCAAAATGTCAGATGGACTAGTTGTGAAATATGGTTTTTCTGAAAAAAACAAACTGAATGCCATTTATTCTGGAGACTCTACAGAATCCAATGATACCTAATTGGATATGTCCTAAATATCCCTTGGTCTAGTCCAACAGACGGGACTGCAGTACTGCAGTGTTACACAGGGTAAAATTTTAGCTCTCTAGGTATGTTTTTAAGGGTTTCAGAGGCAAAAACCAAACCAAAGGTAACTTCATTTAATAAAAGATAGCTGTTATCATTAGCTTCCACTAAATATTTTAGTTGTTTATTGGTTTAGCATTATCAAACTAAACATTGGAGTTTAGATTAGATTAGTGGTTATCAACGCTGACTCAGCTGTGCCGACCACTGCAAACTATTATTAAACAAAAGTCACATTCAGTAGTCTTGAATGAAGCTATAGGCTCCACTATAGCTAGTAGTAACTACTACATCACCATCTCCTGTTAAGCGTAGTGGCAGGGTAGTTGTGAAATAAAAACAAAATGTTTAATTTCAAAGACTCCCGAAGTAATTCCGTGAGCACGAAGACACAGAAATAGCCTTAGGACAATAACCACACAGATTAGAGTATCCGAGGACTAACACTTCCCTCTGTATCTCATTCCAGTGGCCTGTTTTGAAAATAAACAGTTGTACTTTGCCAACAGACTTGCTGAAGCCATGAAGGTGAGTGATATGCTAGAGAGCTAATGGTCAACCTTAGAAGACTTTCAGCCAAGTCTGTTACTAAATACAGAATGGTGGAACTGGTCTTTACTTAATTCTATGTTCTTGTTCATCCAAAAAACATTTCCTGCAAAAATTACTTTTGGATCTTTAAGAGCTGGGTTTTAAGGCCATTTAAATAATTGGTTGGTACATTTAATATACAGTATATTGCCAAAACTACTGGGTCATCTGCCTTTATACACACATGCACTCGTGCCCAAGTATTGTTCTCCTAGCAACTGCCAAACCCAGGCTTGTCAGTCGGATTGCCAGACAGAGAAGCATGATTTGTCACTCCAGAAAACATGTCTTCACTGCTCTAGAGTCCAGTGGCAGCGTGCTTTACACCACTGCATCTGACCCTTTGCATTGCACTTGATGATGTAAGGCTTGGATGCAGCTGCTTGGCCATGGAAACCCATTCCATGACGTTCTCTATGCACTGTTCTTGAGCTAATCTGAAGGCCACACAAAGTTCGGAGGTCTGTAGCTATTGACTTTGCAGTCAGCTGGCGACCTCTGCACACTGTGCATCTCAGTATGCGTTGTCCCCGCTCTGTGATTTTACGTGGCCGACCACTTCGTGGCTGAACTGCTGTTGTTTCTACTTTGTTACAATACCACTAATCCTTAACCGTGGAATATTTAATAGTGAGGAAATTTCATGAATGGACTTATTGCACAGGTGGCATCCTATCACGGTACCACGCTTAAATTCACTGAGCTCCTGAGAGTGACTCATTCTTTCATAAATGTTTGTGGAAACAGTCTGCATGCCTAGGTTCTACATTTTATACACCTGTGTCTATGGAAGAGATTATAACACCTGAATTCAATGACTTGGAGCGTGTCTCAATACTTTTGGCAATATAGTGTATGTGGTATGTTTTTTTTTTCTTCACTTGTTGCTTGGTGTTAGATGGGTCTGGTCATTTTTACATTTTTGTTAGCACTGGCAATTTTCTGGCAGTCTGTGTCTCAGTCTCGGCCTGCAGCTCGCAGGTTTCACGTCGCGAATATCCCAGGCCAAACGTCTGTCTCGCTACAGAGCAAAGGAGCTAAGGAGAAGGCAGTGACCCGCGTCATGGTGTCACGCTGTGAAGTAGACCTCATGAAGATTCGCACAGAGTTCAAGAAGCAGCACAGCAAGTCGCTGTACCAGACCATCACTGTAAGTGTCGTATCCCAGAGCAGGTCTCAGTCAGCTGTAATAGTGGCATGGCCAGGATTAAATTCACCCTACTGGGAAGGCCACAGGTTGCTGTAATGACTAAATCTTAAATCAGTTGGAATGCCCTTTATGTTAGAGTTGGTAACACAATTAGAAGCTCATATCTTAAGGTACTGTCAGCCTAGAGCGAAAATTATCAGGTGTCTTTGCAGAATCGAACAAAAATGGGTGTGACTGGGTAATATGGGGAACTGTAGTACTGTCATGTAGTGAATTTTTTAAATCATTGATTTTTGATAAACGTTTATCACAGTTATTAAACATTTAGCATGCTAGCCAGTGATGTGTTATTAACAGTTCTGACGTAACTGGTATGCAAACCATCAGTGGTAAAATGCACGAGGAATTTCTTAGACACTCTTCTCCGTTCTTCTACTGCTGTGAAGCTGAGGGGACAATGTCGGGCCAGATTGGTTAAACGACGTTCATTTACAGGCCAAAGTTCATTTACATGAAGATGGCGCAGAAACATGCGCGATTTCGCTTAGCTACCGGAAGTGAATGTTCTACTTGTTGCGTTAAGCAGCTGGAATGGAGGTGAATGGGAAGCGGTAGCGTGAGCTCACTTTGGAGCCGTGCCTCGTGTTTCCTTGTCCATGCAGGAGCACACCAAAGGGGATTACCAGATGGCCCTCCTGAGCCTGTGTGGAGGAGATGACTAAGTCCTTCACCGAGTCAGAGGACGACCACAAGCCACAGCCTTCCAAAGGGCCACAGTTATAATGATTCCAGACACAGCGGTGTTACTGCTCTAAGGACCATACAGGACTATGCTTCATGGAAATGAAATAATCTGTAACATAAAGTAGCATGAACCTTATATAACCAGTTTTATTGGTAACAAAATAATCATTAGACAATTCTGCTATAATGATGAAAATACGAAGCATAAATGTATTGACTTAGTTGTCCACAAGAAGGCAGTGATACAACCCAGATTAGGGCGATGAGATGACTGGCGCGTTGATTTTTGTGCAGTACAAAAACAGTTAATATTTATGTAAAATATGTGAAGCATTATCCTTTTTACAAGTCAGAAATAACATTTATGCACATTTATCTAATGATTTTTCATAACCCCTTACTGCATGATATGTAATTATGCTACCAGACCTGAAACCTATGCTAATGAGCACACAAGTACATCCAAGACAAGATGTCAGTCTTTACAGGACGGACGGACACACACACACGCACACACACGCAGAGACATGCATGCAAGCGCACACACACAAACGCACACACACACACACACTCTATGGGAAATTAAGAAATGCCAATTAGCCTAACTTCTATGGAAACTTCTATGATAGCCAATCTTTGATTTCAGTTGTTTAAACTTCTTATATTCAAACACATAACATGTTTTAATTTAACTGACTCAAGACAAACTGCCAAGACATCGCCAACACAAACATGAACAAATGGGTAAATATAAATTGTCAAGGGTGTTCAGGTGACGTTTAATACTGTGCTAATGTTTTAGGCAGTCAGCAAATATTTAAATGATCATCATGTCGATGTAAGACTATGATGATTTTATGTCTGTCAAAGTGTGCCATCTTAGCCAATTCGAACCCTTTCCTAAAATTACCCAAGTATTTGCAGCTACCATCCAAAGTCCAAAGCATTTTATCACTCGACCACTACTCCACCTCATTTGCATAATAAATACCTCATCAAGTTTTGTTTAACTAATTAAGTTAATTACTTAAGTGAGCTGATGGTGAGATTTAATTTATACATGGAATGGCTAAGGTGCTCCTGCAGTCTTCGGAACTAAACCATCCAACTAGATATCAGTAACTTTTTGGATAGCAGAAGAAATTCTTGTTTATTTTTCATTGTGTTACTGTTAATTTGCATATGTTCTAAGGTATTTTTTTCATGAGCAAATATACATTTACTACACAGATAAAGATAGACATAGAAGTGAAAATTTGATTTGTCTGCCTAAGACTTTTACACGGTACTGTAAATAATGAAAGCGTAATGCCCCATATCGGTATGTTTTAAAATGTGCATCAACTAGAAAAGATGCACCGTAGCGCTTCTTAACACATCGTGGTGGAATGAGCCGGTGGTCTGTGGTACAATAGAACGCCCCCTCGAAGGGGCTGGCAAAATCATTCTTGTTTTTCTCCAAATTTCCCACCATTCAATTCTCTTTAACGATGAAGAACCGGGAGTGGAGGAAAAATAAGTAAAATTAACATATGGTTCAGGAAAGAAATGTTATTAAGATTGTAGTTCATTCTTTACATATACCTGTGTGGATTCAGGCTGTTTCATCAGCAAATGAAAGACCCCTGGATATGAAATCTCTACCATGCAACAAAAATTTTACACCACGCAAAGTATTTTGCCACGCTATACAAGTTACGGACCCCGGAATAACCAGCAGGTGGCAACATTATTCTTATAAATAGCAGAACAATTACTGCGACAGGAACGTTGCATATTGCTATTCTCAAATTTTGAAATAAGCATGCAAAAAGGTGCCAATGAATCATTTGGAATCCTTAAATCCTTAAACATGTAAGTTAAGGATTAATGTTTGTTTATGCCTCAGGTGAAATTCTGTCAGCTTCACGGGCAAATTCTTGTAGATTTATCATCACTGAATAATAATACTGATGAGAACATCACCTCTAGCCTTGTGCTGGTGATATGCTTATTGCCTATAAAGGTAAAATGTACCATAACGGAATACATAAAAATTGTTTTGCAAGGCAGAGCTGAGATTTATCCGGGATCCAACGACAACTTAATATCTGGGACATAAAGATGGGAATACCTCACGCCTTACTGGTTTTATTGGGATGTGCAGCATGTGCCCCTAGAGAGTGCCAGCCAGTCTTAAACCCCCTTCTACAAGTTTAAAATTTACAAGTAAAAGATCCATCCTTTCGTGAGCAGATCAAATAGAGGTTAAAAAATATATATGTTTTGATATAAAAAAACATAGAGATGGTTATTTCTAAAATTGGATCAGGTCACATTTGAAAATAGAAGTAGATGGCATTCCACAATACCACGGCATTTAACAATTCATTATATTACAATAATTATTTAATGGACAAGTGAAAACTTAAATTAATATAACGTAAAAAGCTCAATAAGAACCTACATAATGAATGTCATCCATATGGACACAGGTCTGGTCCCCATACTTAAGTGGTGAAGACCTGGAAGCTGAACTGAGAATCTGAAGAGAGGATGCAGGATGCAAACGAACAGGAATTTAATTACAGACAGCATGCTCCGTTTACAGCATGTTATAAGTATTTAATTACAGACAGCATGCTCCGTTTACAGCATGTTATGGGAATTTAATTACAGACAGCAGACTCTGTTTAGCTCATGTTTTGGGTATTTAATTACAGACGGCAGGCTTCGTTTAGCTCATGTTATGGGTATTTAATTAAAGACAGCGGGCTGTTTACAACATGTTATGGGTATTTAATTACAGACAGCATGCTCTGTTTACAGCATATTATGGGTCATTAATTACAGACAGCAGACTCTGCTTAGCTCATGTTATGGGTATTTAATTACAGACAGCAGGCTCCGTTTACAGCATGTGATGGGTATTTAATTACAGACAGCGGGCTGTTTACAACATGTTATGGGTATTTAATTACAGACAGCATGCTCTGTTTACAGCATATTATGGGTCATTAATTACAGACAGCAGACTCTG
>JABFEA020000131.1:210385-225157 GCA_019775915.2 Cyphomyrus plagiostoma | reverse complement strand
TGTTCCCTGCCTCGTGCCCGTTGCTTCCAGGATAGGCTCCGGACCCCCCGCGACCCAGTAGGATAAGCAGTTTGGAAAATGGATGGGTTTTCACTTTTGCTGGTGTGTTTTTGAATTTGCTGGTGTGTTTTTGCTTTTGCTGGTGTGCTTTTGAATTTGCTGGTGTGTTTTTGTTTTTGCTGGTGTGCTTTTGAATTTGCTGGTGTGTTTTTGCTTTTGTTGGTGTGTTTTTGTTTTTGCTGGTGTGCTTTTGAATTTGCTGGTGTGTTTTCGCTTTTGCTGGTGTGTTTTGCCCTTCAGGGCTTCCGTAGTACGGAACCTAACTTGTTCGTAAATAAAGGAGCATCTGTATATTCATTTGTAGCCACGTGCTTCTGTTTCTAGGTTATTTGTATTAGTATGCAGGTGACTATAGCTGGCCCCTCCATAACTAACAACACCACCTGTTGCCTGCGATGGACAGACATTGCCATTGAGACCAAAGGTGATACCTTAGTATTTCATAACCTTTCCAAGACTTTAACCCAGGACAATTGTACACAGAGTGACAATCAATTGCCAAGGCTAAATTGAAAGAATCTTTATAAAATGTCCGATATACAGGTGAACTGACAGAAAAAATCAATACATTTGTAATGGGGTACAAACAAACAGTTTTTCATTTTGATATTCCCATTGATTAATGCCAGTCTCCAGGGAAAAAATTGCTCTCCAACTTTCTTCACTGAGAAAGTATTTGATTCAGACATGCTCTCTGGGCAAGTGGACCGAGGAAACCTTTGACATCGTAAGCGCTTCTCAGGCAAAGCAAATCACTCCCGGGGTATGTCTTTCAGTCATGCGTCACGATTTTGCCTGTCTGAAATATAACAGAGAAAATGCTGAGTGTTTTGGCATAGCAGTTGTCTGGACAGGATGGAACATGGGGGACTGGAAGGAATGGGGGGATGAGGACATAGGGTGAGATGAAGGGAAAGGGAAGCGTGAAGCTTGGTGTAGAAGATATGAGCAACCAAAAAGCGGGTTAATGGAAAGGAGTCTCAGAGAGGAGAGACAGAGAAGTAAAAGCTGAAGTGGATATGAAAATGTCCACTCCAGTGTGCCTTTTTTTGTGCAACCCCTAGCCAGAAATTTACAAACAAATCAAAAAAGAGATAGCAGAAGGCAGAGTCCATGAGAAGAATGAGAGAACAGAAGAGAGAAGGAGGTGAAAAGAAAAGAGGAGAATAGTAGGGCATCACAACAAAGAAAGGGCACGAGTGTGAGGCCTCGATTCACTGTGAGCTCTGTCTGTATCTGTCTAAACCTGGGGGAGCCCTTTCACACTGACCTTTGAATTGTATCAAGGAACTTTAGTGCTTTCATGAATATTTAGATGTGGAAATGCCTGGTCTCCTGCCATCGCTTGCATTGTTTCTTATCAATGATGTCTCTCACTGTGATGAAAAAGATGTATCTTAGCCTCATCACCATAACAACCATTGTGATCGACGCTCATGTGAGATATTTTCTATTTCTTATATTCTTCATCTTTTTTTTTTGTTAGAATTGGCTTTAAATAATTCCAGTGGAGAGGTAGAAATTGCAGAGCTCTCTTAAAATTCCAAATTAATTTATGGCAGTTATTTTTCTCCTTCCGCCATAGATGGTCACCGAGGATGTACACTCACAAATTCACAGAGTAGACTTTTCATGTTTCCTAGAATGCATCAACAAGCAGAGGTAATTCCAAAATATTCTACCCATTCCTTCAGAGAATCCTGCAGCTGTGACAATGAAATCTGTCTCTTCTCAGTTCCCTTTGTTCAATTTGCAGATCAGATTACTCTTTTTCTCTCTCTCTCCCCCTACCTTGTCTCACTATCTTTTTCTCGTTGCCAGTCTTCCTCACTATCGCTCCACATTTGACAGTCACTCTTTTTCCATTTGACATCTCTACTTACATGTTGACTGATGATGCAGCAACCGATGACCATAATTACATATGGACTGGTGGTTTTAATTGTACAATGATTGATTACTGAGCTGCAAGGAAACTAGAGTGAAAAATGTATTTTGATTTTTTTTTTCTCAATGGAGCGATAACCAAGAAAGTATATTCTTTTATATGATCAGGAGATGTCTGATCAGGAGTTTGTAATCTCACATGGTTTTGGAGTCCTTACCTTGTGCCTTAGGTTCTTGACACAGGCTGTAGAAGCGTGCGTTGATGGATATATTCTGCTTTCTCCCCAATAGGAGAGGGGACCAGACAAACCTGCTGTAATAATTCTGTTGCCCCATGTTTGCATTTATTTGCAGGCAGCACTGATGATGACGCTTGAAAATCTGAAAAATTCCCACCATAATTACTGTTATCTCCTGTTCGGCTCACACTCACCTTGATAAAGCTTTGCTCATCTGGGCCTCCCAGGAAGGAGGTGGAATTTCAGATGAAGATAGCTTTGTTTGTTTCTTAATTGCTGGATGACTTCCAGATGTAATTATGGACTAATTCAATAACACCCAATTAGCACCTTAATCTTATGGAAAGGAGGGAAATAATTATTTGTATGAAGATTTTGAGGTAATGAGTTTTGAGGAAATTCTCCAGGAAATAAAGTTTAGAGCTCCTGGCATGAATGAAATTGAACTAACATGGGATTAACATCACAACTGAGCAGCATTTTGGGAAAATTCAGTAACGTGGTGTTATTTTTTTAATAAAGATCCAATTTTAACATCTAAAATGGTCATGACACACATTTTTTTGTCTGTTTGGAGATGATAGATGTCGTCAAATAAAGAGGTGATGATGAGAATTGTCTCATTCCTGTATGTTCCTTCCATGGCTGGGTAGGACAGGGAAGTAGTAATTAGAGACTGGAGTCACCAGGCACTCCCACATTTCACGATGAAGACCTTTTGGTCTGTGCAATGGCACTGACATCTAAAACGAAACTTCTAGTGCTGGTGAGCCTATTGAGTCTCATGGAAAGTACTTCCTGCCAGCGTCACCAGCCACAGAAATTTGACTGCTTAGTAACTGCCGACCAGCTAATATATCACCGAATAGATATTTACCACCATTAATACCACCATTAATATTTTTTTGGGACAACTTCTTATCATTCAGCATTAACTGTGGTCCCGGCACAGTGGAAGAGTGTCTGTTTCATAGACAATTAATAGACAAACTTGGCAGCATTGCAAAGCAAACCCCATCATGAATAATGGACCCGCGAGAGCGGTCCACGTCAGCCCAGGGTTGTCTGAGTGATTTTCCACGCACCTGTCAGCTATGCTCAGAGATCTTCTCCAGGACAACAGATAATTTTTATGACGGTTTAGGGGATTAAAAAGTTGGCAGACCATTTTAAATTGGATGCCCCCCCCCCCCTCTCTCTCTCGCTATCTCTGTATCTCTCTCCCTACCTCCCTCCCTCTCCAACTGTCTTCGTTCTTCAGTGGTTTCACTAAAGAGGAGGGGAGGAATCCCAAACACAGTGTGATTCCCAACGGTGCCTCCACACACCTTATTTCACGCTTATATTACATGGATTCACATAAGTGGCCGTCGTTTGAAAAGTGCTGCTTCTGCATAGCATGACACCTTTAGTGAAGCAGCACTGAGTCTGGTCTCCCTACTGTAGCTGGAAGCCACATGACATCTTTAAACCAACGAGTCCCTGTTCAGAAGAGTGTCACCAATCACACAATTCACCTCCTCCTGTATCACTGCATCATACTCAGCATCAATGTACAGTATGTATAAATAAACAGCTTGTGTGTGTGTGTGTGTGTGTGTGTGAGAAGATGGCGTTTCTAAGATCCTGTTAAGCAAGGTCTACAATCGCCTCTTTGCCCGTGTATGAAACATTGGTGCTTAAACATTCATGTCCATTGGCTTCTTCTGGTGTCGGAACGTCAGGCTCCAAGGCCACCTGTAGGCTTGCACATGTACTAAAACAGCTGAATCGGGAAAACATTTGTATGCGATATTTCAGCTATCATTCTCGTCTGAAGCAGACTGCCAGGAGGGCACTGCTTGATTGAATAATGCATTGAATGTTGCAGCTGGCAGGCTTGGGCTAGTAAAGAGTATCACTTGAAAAAAATAAAACTGCTTAAAATAGGATCATTAAAAATGTATTAGTTTTCTTAAGATTACACGGCTTGGAAACAGGCAGCGAAGCAGTTATATGAACCACCTATTAAAGGAGTCAAGGCTTTATGCTTTTTACTGCTGGGACTTTGTCATTTTTATTACATTTCATAGATACATTCATGTTTAGCTGTAGAATTATTTAAAATGTAATATTGTTTTAATTTTGCAATGTTTTGCATTAACTTGTCAATTAACTTTATAATAATTAATGTGGTAAAAAAGTGATACTTTTAAAACCCAATTGTATATTTGCAAGTTAGTGGGATTGTGCCACCTTGAACCTTTCTCACTTTTGGCATCTATAGCTGTTTTATTCAAAATAATATTCATTCTAAAAATACTTTATTTTTAATCGTACATTTCTTGGTAACATTTTACTCGAGGGCCAAAATACTTGAAGTACAAATCATGAACAAATATAGTAGGTACTTAACATATAAGATGTATCATGGTTCATTAATGACGAACAAACATTATTTGATCCTTCAATAGTTCATAAAGATTTACAGAATTAACAGATAAAGTAACAAATATAGTAATTGCCTAAGATAAAAGATGTCCCAATTCATTAATTATGAATTAACATGAGATCACTATGTAACTAAGACTTAGTTTGTACATTAATTAATACATAAGTAATAGCTTAAATTCTATTTGTGCCCCCTGAAGTAAAATGTTTCTGATTCATTTAATTAATTTTTGAGACAACCGCTTTTTGTTCATTTTCATATATACATTAATATATAGTTTTTTTAGCTTTTGCTAAGCAAAGATAACCATCTGATATCCCAAGTGAAACACCACAAATTATTCAGCTTCTCTGAACTACACAACATCACTGGGGAGTAACAGCAATGGGGAGTAACATCACTGGCTAGTAACAGCAATGGGGAGTAACAATACAGTGTCTGCAACCAAATTCAAGGTTCAATGTTACACTATTGTCATCAGCAGCTTCATACATGTACAAAGAGTGATGAAACAACCTTTCTCCATGGCCCCGGTTCCACATATAGTAACATAAAATGCACTTAACATCACAGTAACAGGGTGTGCAGGCAGTAAATAAACAGTGCAGAGATAATAAATAGTGCAGAGATTTAAACTTCGTATGATTTGTGCAGTTGCACAAGGCAGTTGGCAGGATTTACCACAGCATGAGACACTGCAGTAACAGAATAAAAAAACAATACAATAAAAACAATAGTAGACAGGACGATAGACGGCACACAATTCCAATTTGTAACAGTGGAGGGATGTAAACCATCATGGCTGGTATTGCACATGATTATTATATTGCACGGGTCAGTTAATTGCTGAGGTTTCACAACAAAGTTCGTGTTCTGGTCCATTAGAGCAGTATTTTCAGACCCGGTCCAGGGGGAAAAACGCGGACTGTCTGTGGGTCCCAGAGGACGGGGTTAGGAAACATTGCGTTATGGTTTGGGCAAGGTGAAATCCCGTAAAGCATTTCCTGAAGGATTGTGTTCTCTCTCCACTTAATCACCACACTAATTAAAGTTTACTGCCTAATTGTGTAGGGTTTTT
The DNA here is from genome assembly GCA_019775915.2 of Cyphomyrus plagiostoma. Taxonomy (NCBI): domain Eukaryota; kingdom Metazoa; phylum Chordata; class Actinopteri; order Osteoglossiformes; family Mormyridae; genus Cyphomyrus; species Cyphomyrus plagiostoma. Next base: position 219,462 of record JABFEA020000131.1, on the reverse strand, counting down.
GTCCGACGACGCCACCAAGCAACTGCTGGGCTAATTAAAAAGCACAAAGTCGATGCATCACCGAAAACCATCAGCCCCCCTGGTTCCTGCAACGCTTGATGGATCACCCCCAGTGAGGCTCCCCAATGAATCTGTCAGCCTTAAAGACGCTTATGCCAGGTTAGCACTGAGCCTTTATCACAAACGGCAGCTGTTTATTTGTTTCGGTGTTCCTGAAGAGTTTGCGCAAATGCTTTATGTTTTTTAAGTTGATGTTCACGCTCAGTTTAGCAACAATGTAGCGGCTATTTACTGATTCTGAACCTGGCAGCTCATGAAACGGTTAAGCCTGAATAAAATCAAGGCGGGTTTTTTGCATTTCTTTCATGAGTCCAATCACATTTAGTTGTCAAGGTGGACATCATAAATAGTAATGTGGACATTAGATAGTGTGGATATGAAATATTGTGCACAGCTTAGACAAAACTGGGGAGGTTTTGGGTCTTTAAATACCAAAGTCAGTCATGTGATTGTTCTTTTAAATGCCTAAAAATGCCTTTTAAAGGGACATTTCTGAGAAGGACGTAACTTTGGCTGGAATATCAGGGGGGTTGAGGTCTCCACCCATTACGGGGGAAACATGACTTTTGGGGGGGTTGTATTAGCTGGTTTTTATTTATTAGGGGTGCTGCATCCCCCCCGGTAATTTACGCCCATGGTTTCCGACAACGGTCCTGTTGAATTTGTATGGATAATTTCAGTAGAAAGACCTGCTAGTGATCTCACTGACTCAACTGCAAGCTGCGATCTCCACTGGCTTTGCATATACGCTGCAGGAAATCATTTGCAGGCAAGTGAATTACGGCGCGTGCAGCGCCTGTGTCTGTGTGTCAAAATGTGGACGATAATTAGCAGAGGTTAATTAACACATGGCAGGTGTGTGTTTGACGGGGTTTACTGCGCCTTTGTGTGTGATACGGCTGTCGGCTCCTCGAGTCCTGTGTCTATCCTATTCACCGTATCAATCAGAAAGGACATATGTATAGATAATGCTACCCAGGCTTTAAACCAGTCCTGATGGCCTGGGCCAAGTCCTTCCTTTATGTTTGTTGAACTGTAACTGCTTCGCAGCTGCCCGGCAGTCAGCTTGGGATGATGCACGATGTCACGCCTCTACCTCATTGCTGAGGGAGCGTCCGTCAGGCGCAGGTGGAATTAGGCTGTGTGTGGAATATAATGAGGTTTTTGCAGGTCACACTGCTGAGGACCCACTAATCACACGAGGGGCTCTCAGTCCGTCTCGCTCATTTTCCCTTCTATCTCCATTTATGGACGAGTTGCGCAAACAGCAGCCCAACTAAACTAAGTATAAATGAATATTCGCCTTTCCTTGCCAGTACACCCCGCTCGCCAATAAGCCACCGCCCCCAGTCCCACTGCAGTCTGATTTTCCTTTCATCTGTCTCCCTTATTTCCAGCATTTACAGGGAATCTGAAGTGATCCCTCCCTCCAAATCATTTCATTTTGCTCTCCATCCTATATTTAATGTGAGTTCCGCACAAGGAAACTGCTAACAGCAGCCAGCCAGAATCCGCTCATGGGCAGACTACCATTTGGCACCTTGTCAGCAGGCAGCGCCGGTGGGCTGTCCGCATTCCGCCGTATGATGTCATCGTTGTTCCCTGCTCAGTGCTTGCCCCCTGAACCATGAAATAGCATGAAAGCTTACCACCTTGGTTGCAGTCATTTTCACTTTCTTCCTGTGCTGATGTGTTTTCAGAAGAAAGCAAAATTGACTCGCTTCTTTGCAATTGTATCTGCATTGTCGAAGCCCTCTGTTAAATTATAGAAAGGGTGGTTAACAATTGCCATGTATCTGAAAATGCATTGTGAGTTTGTGGTTTCACAGTTTGCAGTTATCACATAATACCCTGCCCTGTTTTCATTTTCATTCATAAGAATCTGCTGATGGTTTTGTGCAGCATAATGTTATAGCAGGCTTTGCAGTTCAACCAGCCCCACTAGTTTCCATTTTAACATGAAAAACCTCTCAGTTTTTTAACAGTGCACACATTCAGTGAAAGGGAAATTCATTCTTTGTTGTTGCCCTATACAAAGGATGAGGCATTTTTTTTCTGCTTAAGACTGAGGAAATTCCTAAAGGAAAGCGATAACTCCAGAAATCATTCCGAGGTGTTGTGTATAACCCAGAGTCAGTCAGGCACGACTGCGTCATTCAAATAGACATATCAGCTACAAGTCGAAGGATGTCTTAATGAACCCACACTAGCAGGAAATCATATTAGGAATTTCGTGCATTTGGCCTCATTCAAGTAAGTCAGTGTGTCACTGGATTTGAAGAAGATTTTAGCGTTTTCTGGGCCGAACAGTCACTTCCTGCCATGGATGAGCACATGTAAGTCGCAGAAATGCAGAGAAGGGGACAGGTCCCTTACACTAGGGGAGGGGAGGGGGGCGCTTCCTGTGTGTCAATGGCCACTGTCCCTAGTACATTATGACCTTCATGGTTACGTCCACTTTTAAGGAAACATCCCTGAACCTATGACAAAGTAGAACATGTATAACTGGTGACAACGAGGCCTGAGAAATGCAATCAGATCAACTGGTTCATATGCTTCCGCTTAATGACACTGCCCTCAGACAGCCGTAATTATTCATATAATTCATTAATTAATATGAGCTTGTAACCAGGCCACAAACACCATTTGCTTTTACAGGTTATTACTGTGATTGACGATTATGGGTAGCTATTGGAATGAATTTACATATTGGAAAAAGAATGGGAATAGGTTTTTTGCTCAGGTTTTGCACACTGTGATCTTCCTAGTTAGCATGCGTGTGTTTCGTAAAGACTACCGGGCCCTGGAACCCCACCGCCAACGGGTGCATTTCATCTCCTTCCAGGAAACCAGTGGAGACAAAATCCCTAGCATTCAGCAGGCAGATGTCAGATTGTTGCTTGTTCACGCTCCACAAATAAATTCTCTCTTTGTTAAAAGTCACCCTAGATATACAATAATTATGACAACATATTTTTAAAGTGTATACTGCTAAAATTAACAATTCTATATATAAAACCATTTTGTATTTCAGTTTACGCTGTAAAGCTACCATCACTGTGCAGTGGGCCGCCATCACTGCACACTGGGCCACCATCACTGTGCATTGGGCCGCCATCACTGCACACTGGGCCGCCATCACTGTGCAGTGGATCCCCATCACTGTGCAGTGCACCAAAGCTACTAAGGCAGATGTTCAGCAGGATGTCCAGAGCAGCACTGATCAGTTCTGGGCACCGTGACATAATTCAGTTTCCCTTCCTGCAGGATATTTTCTCCTCCACCGTTTCCATCAGAACCATGAAATAAACCCCCCCCAGACACAATCCCAATCAATGCCTTACTGAAGGCACCCTGCCGGTGTACTAGGTGAGATGTTCTTTGTTCAGTAGTCATTTGCAGGCTGTCAGGGTGGCACTGGGGAGTGACCATAACACAGCATGGTTCATGTGGCAGCGCTGCACTTTAGATAAAAAGCCCAAACCTTCCAACTAGCAAACTCTAAATCACGGTGCTCCACACACTTTTGTTGAGCTACCCCTCAATTTCCCTGTGGGTCACGTCCCCAGTGTCAGATTTAATGCAGTCCCAAAATGTCACCTTGAACCCCCCCCCCCCCCGGGGTTGTCAATGGACATATGGGGGAACAGATGATAAAATGACTATGAAGATATAGGACCAAAAATCTTTTTGGCAAAACTGAGCAATCTTGTATTAAGCAAGTGGATGCAGTGGATGCCAACTGGATATTCAGTCTTGTACAGCACCCCCCCCTCTCATCGTACCAAAAATCAACTGGGAGACCCTGCCCCCCTCCAATTAGGAGGTGACTTGGTAGCTTCTCAGGTTGTTTTTCTTATAAGAGTAGCTTGTACCGTTTAGGAGGTTGGGGGCACTGCTTTAGTGTCAAGGGCCCCTGTAAAGCGCTTAAGCCAGGGGCTGTGACAGAAAATACTGCCATGGTATGAGGTCACACAAGCAACTGCTGGGGTGGTCCTTTCTCTTGAATTGTTTATGCTCTGACTGGTCCTCTGAAATACCAGAAATTACAAAATGTCTCTGCAAGCCACCTGCAGCACTGCGGAGCGCGGGCTGAAGGCTCGTAACAATGTCGCGATGCTAATTTTAAGGCTTAACAATTCCGTAAAGATAAAGGTCGCGTGACACTGAGAGTGGAGTCGTGGGCGTGGTGCACTTGTGCCATGCAAAGCTGGTGATGTTTTACCCGCGAGTGAGACACTGAATGCATGACTGCCGTTCGTTCACAACAGTGATATACTGTCCCTGTATGTCTCCTTTTCATTTGTACTTGGAATATATTTTGGGCAGCTGAATAATGCGGAAGAAGGACACCCAGATAGTTAATATTAATTTGCTTTTATTCGAATGGTTTACTTCTTTACTTTTGCCCATAAATTTACATACGCACAGTGTTCCAAACACACAGAACTGTGTGAGCATCATTGGTCTTGGCAGCTTGGTGGATGGAGGCTGTAATGTGTGTAACTGGTCAGTCTGTAATCTTCCCTTAGAACTGGGAATGTTTAAAGACATGAATCACAGGGAGAGGGTGATATACACGCCGGGGGGGGGGCGGGCATTTCTGGAAAGCACTGTATACATTTCTTCAAGTATTACGAGCCTTACTGAATCACATGGTGTGCAGCAAATGCACGTGTGGCTCTCCTCACATGGTGGGGGGGGGGGCGTTAATAGTGTTTCACTCAGCCTCCGTATTCCGTGCTTGTTAGTATAATTGCTTATTGCTGCTGATGTGTGGTGCATTTTGATCACAGGAGGAATTCTGACCCAGCAAGCCACATCCAAGTGATTTACGTGCCGCAGGTGAGAACGGACACAGACGCCCCAGTGTTGCCTGTGTGACCCCTGCTGTGTTGCCCCCCGCTGTTTGTAGCTGTCCCTACTCCCTTGGCGCTCCCTCCGGGTGGGGCCTGCGGCTGGGGGGGGCTCCCGTGCGCGCCGGGGTGGGGATGGAGACAGGGCTGGGGGGGACGGGACTCGGGGTGGAAGTGAATGGGGGAGGACTGGGACCAGGTTGGGGAGACAGGGATGGACAGGCATGTATAAAGAGGCACTAAGCCATGAGGAGCTGGTGGGCGGATGGACAAAGCAGTAGAGGGTCGAGCTGGGAGCTCATTCATTTCCCAGAGTAAGGTGTATAGAGAGGGACCTCCCATCTCCATTACATCTTACTGTTTTTGTCCCCCTTTTCTCCAATATCGGTATTGCATGACTGCTGGGTTCGTCTGAGGTGTGAGTAAATCCTATGGGCTCCTAAGCAGTCGCGGCAGAGGGCACTGCCAGTGCCTTAAGAGTACGTGGTGTGCTTTTATCTGTGTTTGAATAAGTGCTTTGAATAACTGCTTGGCTTTTGTAGCATTTCCTGATCCCAGGAATGCCGATATTGTGGCTGGAAATGCAGCACGATCTGTATCAGTTTCACAAAGGCAGTCGGTGTTCTGTCGCAGCCGTTTGTGCCGAAGGCCAGGGCAGCCGGCCGAGTCGCGGAGCTTACCGCTTTAAAGTCAAAAGCTCTCAACTTTCATCTTCTTCCATGAGCTATTAATAGTGTGGCTGTCCGTAAGGTGAGAGGGCGTCTGGGGGGAATCGCTGCTTTGTGCGTGGCACTGACTCGCACGCTACCTTTGTCTGTGTAGTGTCTCATGCGTTTGGCTTATTCCGTTGGGATGACAAGATAAAGTGTCACTTCGGTGACTCAAAAACAAGTGAGAACAGGATGACACGCGTAAGCTTCTGTTCACCAGGAACACCTTCGGCAGCCTGCATTGTACCTATTTATAATATAATTCTGTGACAGTATTAGTATAACAGTTACACTTAATATTATTAATTGTATTTTAACAGCAGTTTAAACTGTGGTGATGACAGTTTACATATAATCTTATTATTTGGGACATGTTCTGTTAGTTTTATTGCAGTTATGTAGTTATTAATTATTATTATTAAGTTAATATTATAAAAGCGTTAAGGTAAGAGATGAACGAAAGATAGGAATAGTGTTGTATCTGTGTGCAGTACAGCAGGATGGGGCGGTATCTGTGTGGGGTAGGGAGGTCATCATGTGCATGAGAGACGCAGAGTGTTTCCCTGCACACGCCGCTTCTGCGCTGCTGACTGCGGAGGCAATGGGAAGCACAGGCCTCACCCGACCTGGGCTGACGTTATGTGGGGGGAATCCACAGAGCAGGATGCGTGGCAGTGCAGCCGCTTCATGTCAGGGTGTCGCAAGAAGGCAGCACAGAGAAGGGTGCCGTTTTGTGTCAGGGCACAGTGAGCATGCAGCACAGGGAAGGGCGCCGTGAGCATGCAGCACAGGGAAGGGTTCCGCGAGCATGCAGCACAGGGAAGGGTTCCGCGAGCATGCAGCACAGGGAAGGGCTCAGTGAGCATGCAGCACAGGGAAGGGCTCAGTGAGCATGCAGCACAAAGGTAACCCCCCAGCCCTGGAAGTGTGAGACCGCAGTACTGCTTGCGGAGTGACTGTGGCCCCTTTGCTGCCAGGCACCAGCCCCCACCAGTTTTGTTTCAGACCCCCTGCTTGAAGCACACTGAGGGACTGTAATGGTCTTCATATCCACATTGTTTTGAGGTCCTTTCCTGCCGCATCCATTTCCATCAGAGATCTGACCATTGCTCATGGTGACATTTGTCTTTTCTCTCAGAACCAGTGAAACATATATATGTATTTTTTAAAGCAGCTCTGAGCAGCTTCTCCGTCATAATCGAGTGTCGCTCAAGGCTGTGGTCTGATTCCTGAAGCACTTTTGGCACCGGGCGTGTTTTCCGACTGCATGCTGTCATGGCGACTCGCTGCTGGCGGGGGGCACCGTCCCACATATTAACCGTTGTTTGTTTTCTATGCCAGTGCCTGCTAACGGGCCCATTTAGCTCTCAGCTCAAATCTCAGTGTGGCAGCGTGTTTTAAAAGCGTCGCACTCTGGATTATTCCCATGCATGCCTGACATTCAGCTGCGTCCCTTTGTCTCTGTAAGATCCACTCCTATCCTGGAAGGGTAGTCAGGAAGGCCCTGAATGGGAGGCGGATTCGCTGGGCTCTCTTGGGAAGGGAGTGAGGGGCTTTTTCTGATGCGACTGGGATGCTGCACTGCCTTGCCTTGGAGCACTGGGCACCAGTTGGTGTCGAGACGTGGGTAGTGGGGGGGGGGGGGCTTGTTAAAATCCCAGGCTTCATCCAAGCCTAATGAATAGCCCTTGGTTATCTACTGAGCGGTCCGTCTCCAGAGGGTTGTGGGTTTTGTGCTGTAAGAAAGACCCCCGACAGAACCTGCAGCGGTTGGTTCATTGTCTGACCGAGGTTCAGTCTGCAGTGCAATAAGAGGAGGGTTTTCAGCACAATATTAAGCTGTGTGGTCTATTTAAAACATGGCATTCGGGCAAAAACATTACTACACTTACATTTTTATGCACCATAAATACTTAGTAACTTAAATGTAGCTTTTCAGCAATGTTATATAAAACACTTTCGTGGCATTCAGTCATTTTCCATTAATGGTGTGAAGTTGTTTTTGGGGAAGTTCAGGCCCCCTTGTCATTCGAAATATACAGTATCACCCATGAGGCGCCCTGATCGCCCCGCTCTGTGGACTGCCCCGGCTTGCTGCCCCGCTGTTTGCACTGTGCTGACCTCACATATCAGCCCATATTAGCCATCTGGGAAGTTGGCCTTGGTGACCAAAGGGTGGCAGGAACTGAAACTCTAAAGAAAAACCGTTCATTGCATCAGATTAAACGGTGTCACAGTCTAATGCATCCTGAGCTAATGAGGATGCAGTCCTGGTGCCTCGTCTCGCCTTATGTCTCTCACTCTCTGTTAATTCCTGCTTGTGCCCTTGCGTTGTGCTGGTCTGTGAGGTAGGGCATGATTAGTGAGGTCCTCGGGGCTCTTATCCGGTTATCCTGTAACTAGCAGCTGGGTCTGAATCGATAAAGATGGAGAGGGGTATTATAGGGCCGAGCTGAGCTCCTCCTCTTTGCAGTCAGCTAACCTTGGACCCCCAGATGTATGTTTTTTCTCTCCCTGGTTCCTGTCCTTTGTTGACTCCTTGCTTTTTCCGTCATTCTTTCTTTCTCTCTTCCCATTTTGTGTACTATTCATTAGAAATGATGTGGTAACATACTGCTGTGCACTAGGCGTGTAACAGTGAATCGCAAATCGTTAAAAATCAATGTAAATGTATGACGATAAATGCATGGCTGATGTGGAAAATGAATCGCTGCTTTAGGAGTACTTCACGGTACTTAAACAGAAAAACTGGTGTAATATTACATTTGTCTCACAACGTCAGTCCGATGTCACTGTGTATTCACGTCGTATGTCAGATTTTGGTTTTGACCAAACATGAGATGGCAAGCGAATTTTAAATTGAGGAGAGGCCTCCGGGCAGCACGGTGGCGCTGTGGTCAGCGCTGCTGCCTCACAGCAAGAAGAGCCTGGGTTTGGTCCGGGCTCCTTCCGTGTGGAGTTTGCACACTCTCCTCGTTTTTGCCAGGGCCTCCGGTTTCCTCCCACGGCTCAAAAGCCTGCAGGATATGTTGTTTGGTGAGTCTAAATTGGCCCCATTCCGCTGAAAAATCGTGAGAGAATCGTATCGTGAACTGAATCGTGAATCGATAAACCCCACTGCACATGCATGTCACCATGGAACCCTGCAGTGACTCCGTTGTGAATGTAATGGAGCTATATGAAAATAAATTGAATCGAATTAAGATACCCCACCTTAAGAATGTCATGCACCCCCAGCCCCTGTCACAGGCGTTCCCTCCGCCCTCCAGTCACTGGCATTTTGCACAGTGTTTGCGTTCGCTTTTCTGTGACACCCTAACCCTATCCTTTGGCGGGACCGGGGTGGAGTTTGTGTATGCTGCCTTCTCCCTGCGTGTTTCTCGCCATCGTTGGGGGGGGGGGGGGGGGGGGGGGGGGGGGGGGGGGGGGGGGGGGGGGGGGGGGGGGGGGG
>JABFEA020000131.1:174902-193772 GCA_019775915.2 Cyphomyrus plagiostoma | reverse complement strand
ACTGCCGGTGCCCCACCCCCACATCATCCCCCAACAGCCATGCCTCAGAAATCCTCTCCGCTGGGTGAACTGACATGAGCATTCTTTCGGATCAGTCCCAAATTTCTGGGGTTTTGACAGTTTTGGAAGATTTGTTTTGCACCTGACAACATGCCAAGAAAAGACCGCAGGGGTTAGAAAGCAGCAGGAGTGAGTCTCAGATGGACTGTGAAAAATCTGGGTCCTTCATCCCCAAGCCTGAGCTCTGCAGCAACATTTACTCAATGTTTTAATCCCTATGACATGTACTCATTTATAACCTCAGTTAGCCAGCAATAACTATGTGCATTTTGCATGATTCATATATACATAATATACAATTTATCCATCCATTCATCAGTCCTTGTACTTGTACAGAACATACTTGCAAGGGGCCCGCATCTGACCTAGTTATGCATTTGGAATAGCATGTCTGTGAACCTCTCACCGGTTTATGTAAATGCTGCACCCCCCATGGTGGCTGCGGCCCACTGTCCGCCGAACAGGGAGCCGAGTGAGGAGCCTGGGCCCTGCGCCATGCAGTGGGGGCCCTCGGTAACATTCCGGATGGGAAACGCCCTCGGCCAGTGCACGGGGACTCTTCCTGTCCCTTCGCACGAACGTCTGCCGGCCACATCCTCTGCTCTTTGAGCCAGTCGCTGCTCTGTTTTCCCTGCATTGTTGGGTTAGCGGACTTTCTGCCACTATAAACCGTAACCTGTGTTAATCATGCGAAACAGAAGCTGCCTGTTCACTAATCAAAATAAGCACGCCAAGAAATGTTGTTATACATTTATACTATACTACACTATAAGTAAGATTCTGAACACCTAATGGAAGGATAATACAGTATTTAATATAATCCGTCCCTGTGGCCCTCACCTAGACACTCAGCAGGAAGATGCAGAAGGACATGGCTGGATAGATGGATATCACTCACACTAATCACCATTGTAATTATGTCGACTAATTGCATTAATTATACCTATGGATGCCTAAAAATAATTCCACAAGTTACTTTTTTGTACAAATCTTATCTGCCAATCAATTGAAAACCTTTTTTTGTTTTACAATCAAGTAAATTGATTATCATGGACATTATGGCTTTATGGAACCAAAAACAGAAAATATCGATATAGTGTATAAGATAAAAGATATGTATAAAAAGTGATTTTAGACTGGACGGATGACAAATGCCAGGGATATTCGGTGGGGGGCACAGATGCAGTGAGTGGGATGGGGGCTGTGCTTACCGCTGTGTCAGTACCCTGACATCCATTGCTGTAGACGCTGCTGCAGACTGGCTATCTGATAAACACAGTCATTATATTACATTGTGTTACTGCAAAATGTATAGGTTATATATGGCATTGCCTTCAAGCCATCATATATTTATTAGAAATTTTACACAAGCATATAGGGTGGTGTTGTCAGTGACAAACCAGGGCTGAGCTCAGGCTTTGGTGGCAGTCGTACCTTTGTTTATATTAGTTAGACAACATTTTTGGGAAGACATAGTCACAGTGCATGATCTGAGCACCAACTGCCTCTCCCGTGTTCCTTTGCCAGTGTACATAGATCATTCACACCCAAGGCTCCTTCTTGTGTATCAAAGAAGGCAGGATCCCGTGATGCATGTAAGTACTGATCACGGGCACGATTGTGGGAAAACAAGGCGCAAGGGGAGAGATAAAGGTAAAGAGTGAGAGAAAGGCAGGATGAAGGGTGGCGTGAGAGGAGTCAGCCAGCAGCCTTGGGGTCCAATCTGACTTTACCTCTGTAACAGCTTGGGGGACTCGTCTAACGGAATAAGATGCTGTAAATAAGACATAAAAAGTCAATATGCAGCCAAGGAGGCCACTGGGTATATATCACACGTACTGGCTGTGTCCCAATTCAGGGGCTGCATCCTTCAAAAGATGTGGTCTATGAAGGTGTAGCCTTTATACACTGCGTCCTTCAAAGGTCAAACAGAAAATGTTATCAAATGGGATGGTTTGTCCTACGGATAATATATTACTTGCGTCATTGGCCCTTATCCATGAGTCACAAAGCGCCCGTCCTCATTCCACACCCACTTTACCTTTTCACAATGAAACTTGGGACAAGTTGGGCTTCGAAGGATCCATCGTGAGGACTCATTTCCAGGCCGCATTAGAAGGATCCATCGTGAGGACTCATTTCCAGGCCGCATTAGAAGGATCCATCGTGAGGACTCATTTCCAGGCTGCATTAGAAGGATCCATCGTGAGGACTAATTTCCAGGCCGCATCAGAAGGATCCATCGTGATGATTCATTTCCAGGCCGCATCAGAAGGATCCATCGTGAGGACTCATTTCCAGGCCGCATTAGAAGGAGTCTTCGAAATGGGACAGTCTTGTCACACCGCTGTGATGCATTCGGTCGCAGAAGGGTGAAGCCCCTCAGATTTGGCTACAAACACACTGTCTCTCAGGTGGACCCCCCCCCCGAAGGAGTGTGCCTGTGGACTGTTTCCTTCCCAGTTAGTACTGGGGTAAAGTTTGTTGGGTTTTCAGGAGACCTGTTTTGTTATGCATGCTGAGGAAAGAATGTGGTCAGTTTGACTGATAGATTAAAAAGCAGCTCAGTTATGACCTCAACGGAGCAGTTAGTTGCTGAGTGGAGAAGAGATGCAGCACGGTTTGTAGCTCTCAGAAGCCTGGCACTTCTCCAGCCCCAGAACTGCCATTCCACACCTAGCCCTGGGTCCCTGCACAGTCCCTCTTCTGGGGAAACCCAGAATGGTGACTGCTTGAGTAGACAAGTGGGTGAAATGGGCCTGCTAGCCACACGAGAAGCTACAGAAATTTCAGGCTTCGGGATTTGGTGGCCTGGCTCCAACTATGCAAATTGCTAATCAGCCTGCAAAGATGGTGACTACAAAGTAGCGTAAACTGCTCATACAAACACATGAAAGTGACCCAGGTGAAAGTGCACTCTGGTTTTGCTGGTTCCTGTGGTGGAGCAGGACCGAAACCTGTACTCTGGGCACGGTGACTGAGGAACACACCAAGGGGCTTCACCATGTATTCAGCTAGCTCTGGATTCTGGAGAAAGGTCATGAAAGGTCATTGTGCATTGTAAAACCAATCATATAATAGCACAATAATATATGAGTATAGCATTGTCTGATATAATCTTAGCCTTCATGCTCCTTTGCATTATTTATGGTGGTAATGGAAACACAGTTGTCTCCCAGCATGTCACGGTGTTGGTGCTGCAATCCCACTGAGCTGAAGAGAGCAGGAAGATGTGTAGTGCTGACCTCTGAGGTGACTGGTCACAGCTACTTTCATACGTCACTTCGGATGACAGGCGGGGGGCTGGCAGCTCGGGTCAGCAGGGGACTCACATGCCCGATGAGCTCTGGGGGAAATGGGACAAGCGGAGACAGACGTGGGCATGAAACAAGCAAGTGGACCGACGACTTTGTATGTCGCGTGAGGCGATGGACAGGGCTCAGTGAACGTGGCAGGCTGGAGGTGGCCGTGTCACAGCAGTGGTGTCACAGCAGTGGTGTCACAGCGGATACGGCTGCCTCACACTGTGAGCGCCGACGGGGAACGTGTCAGTGGCACGTGTCAAACAAACATCGCGTCACTTCAGGTCAGTCGTCAGGTAGGTCTCTGCTTGTTCGGCGCTGTGCTGCAGTGACACCCATCAATGTGCTGTGCATGAGTGCTGACCGGGCTGCAAGGCGCGCAAATACTCACTTTCTCAAAAGTACAAAGACTGGCTGATTGAATGCATATCTGCCAGCCTGTCTCCTTTTAACACGGAATGCTGAAGCTGATAAGAGGCATGAAGAAGACTATGGAAAGTGCCACACAGCGAACCATGTTCTCCTAATGAGCCTCCCTAATGATGTGAATCCGGAGGTGCCCCTCCTGCGTGGGTGTTTGTATGCGGGCCGATTAAGACCCAGCGTGAGCCAAGCAGGCCTGCAATTTCACAACCAAGAAAGGACCCTGTTGCTGCATCCATGAGAACCACGTTTAACTACCAAATATTCATCTTCTAATAAGCGTATAAATACACTTATAAAATGTAAAACTGTAAACTACACAAATCAGTCCAGGAAAGTCTTAAGCTAAATAAATAATTGACTTGGTGTGTAGCTTAAAAAGGCTGCTGCAGTGGGAATGACATTTGTCCAGCTCAGCAGTACAGCAATCAGTGAATTATACCCAAGCAATGATAGCATAATGCCCAGCAAGTAGTTGTAGCAAGTTTTGTACGCATGTAAAGAAAAGTTTTGTGAGTGTTTAGGTGAAGGTAAGGCAAACAGTTTATTTATGTGAATTGTAAGCAACTAGAGCACACGTTTTAATATAAAAAAACAGAAGACAGAACACAGAGTCGTGCTTTTTAAAAATTGACCCCAGTTTCTGGAACGTTTACCTCTTCTATTTTAGAGTCATATGCATTTAACTGAGTGTGTTTATGGATCCTCGGCCCTGGAAACAAGAGAAAAATGACTTTATAGCACGGGACTGTGTCATAGTGAGAAAACATAATGACATTTCAGGAGCATAATCCATTAGGTGAGGTGGCAATGATCTTTCGAGGAGAAAATTGGGGAATCCATTTTGGGCTAGAGAGACTGAAAGTGATACACTATGAAATACTAGTGAGGAGGCATTAAAATTGTATGATGTTCAGAAGTTAGAACCGCTCTGCTGGAAAAGGTCACAAAATGATTGGCCCTGATTGTGAGAGGTAAGGATAAAGATGGTATAGATAAACTGAATAGCTATTTCTCTGCAAGCTGAGCTGTAAGTGCTGAGGATACAACCAGGGTCATTGTTATTCCCTTCAATTAGATTAGATACAGTAGAAGAATGTTTCTGCTGGAATGGGCTTTGCTCAGCATTCTCAAGGCTGCCGTTTCTACGCGCGGTGCAGAGCCCGAGGGCACCCATTTGCATTTAAGCTTTTAGAAAGCTCTCTGAGGCGTTTTACTGAGGTACAAGGCCTTCTCCTGTCATCTGCTGCCTCTTCAGTGGTTCAAAAGGGGCAGGAGAATAATTGCAGATCTCTGCCATCTCCTTTACTGCTTGGTATCAGGTTAAACCAGATTTTTATTTTTTATTTTAAAAAAAAAGGTGCTGGCAGTTATTTACAAAAAATCCAAGGGGACTCAAAATAGTCATTTACATTTTAGGTTTTCGAATGTTGGAAGGGAATGGTAACGCAAGTTTTATGTAAACCGTTTGTAAAACCGATCTTCAGGTCCAGAGAGTACAAATCCAGACCAAATTTTTGTTTCAACCAACCAGTTGAGTATAAAGAGTCACAGTCACAGAGTAACTCAACTGGTTGGTTGAAACAAAAATCTTGGTCTGGATTTTTACTCTATTGAAATTTTAAGCTCTGCTCACCAGTGGCCATATATTTAGTATTATATAATTATTGAATATAATCAGTAGGCTCATTCTGAAACGCTGTCCTCCATCGCCCGTCAAATTAAGGGGGCGACACTCAGTATGACCTTCCATTAACACAAATTCTGGGAGGTGTACATGTCACCGTATGTGTAGATTCCATTTCTGCAAGTACTCACAGTCGCGTCTCTCTCACAGATCTCACTTAAGTGTCAGCCTTCAGCTGTGCCGCAGAATGAAGAATATGGAAATCGCCGTACCTTGCAGGAGGCTGCCAAACCCGTATTCTGCCACTCCATCCGTTTTTCAGTGACTATGTGTAAGGTTCTGATACTCAGTTATGTCTTCCAGAAAACACATCGAAAATAAAGACAGTAAGCTTTAGATATAAATGTACAGACTATCTTCCACTTATTAATTTCTGTATTTCTCCTTATTGTACCCTAACTGTTTCTATTTATTTCAGCAGTAGGGGGCGCTAGCAGATGGTGTGGTATGAAGGGCAGCCTTGAGCGCAGCCCTTTACAAACAGGCTTTTATGATCTGTTGCTGAACACATGCATTCCTCTGACTGCCTGTAGAGCCACTTTCCAAGAGGATCTTACTGGTCACATCTTTCCAAAGGTCTCTTTATCAGTTAGAAAGGCACTGTTTTCATGGGAGATATTTCTGTTCTGATATATTAATTGGGACTTCAGTGTGTGCAGTTGTCATGGGTGTATGGTGTACAACTACAGGAATGTTCTTTGGCTTGAGTCCGAGGTGCTACAGCATGGTTCCACAAAATCGGTATTTTGTAGGATTTTTTACCTTGGATGAACAAGGAGATCTTCATCTCAACCAAAACCTCAGCGCCCTTATGCATCATTCTGGTTTGGGGTTTTTGCTATTAAAAAATCCCAATGAGGGGCAATATTGCCGATCAACGTTTTGCTTTTGAATGTCAATAGATCTGTATTAGGCTATTCATCAACCCGTCTATGCGTACAGCTACCAGTACAGTGCAGCTTCCAATCCCCACCAAAACCAACAGACCTGTCCCTAAATTTCATTCAACAGAGGAAGTTTCTAGGCATCAGAATTCATACTTCTGTTATAGTAATTAACAGACTGTGGCTTCAAAGGCGAACACCATCATTATTTTGCTGCAGAGTAATTTGCTACAACAGTAATTTTTCATCTATTCCCTATAGTCTTCTAGTCTCTTTATTTACATGTTGGACACCAGAACAATGATTGAAACTCAGTCAAAGAACATTATGAGTGTGTTGTACTCATTCATCCAGTACATGCTGGAAGTGGCTTCACGGTTGACGGAAAGATCTGGCTGCTTGTCACCTCGTCTTCAAAAGTATGAAACTTCACAGGACTGTGTCCTTCTGCCCGCCTAGCTCATCAATCAGTGTCAATCAGTCTAATGAAGAATGGAACCTTCCAGCTTGCGAGAAAAAGGGAAAAAAAGATCTGAGAACAACAACTGGGTTTCTTCAAATGGCGTTAAGTGCGCAAATGATCGTTGTCTTCCACAAATAGTGCAAACAGTTGTGCCAAATGTTCTGGACTGAAAGCCATTGGTGCTTTGGCGCACAGAACCCGCCTCTATCTCTCTCCATTCTTTATAAAAAATAATTGAATTATTCCGACCCCATCATGAAAATTACTATGCTCTGACATAGCGCATTAGAGCCCTTGTAAAGACATCTTTATGCATCGCCAGGGATAATCCAGCATTCAGCATCCGCCGCAGGAATGAAATCGGTCGCCTGCCGCATTACGATTAGAATGCTACACTGGAAGGCTCAGATGGGGTTTCAAACAGGGCTGTACATGGGTAGGGGGGTTCAAAGTAGAGTGGGGTTTACTGTTAATTACGCCACTGCTGTTCCACTGCCCCCATTTTCCGGGCTGCCTCCGCTTTAGAGTGGGTGCTGAGGAGGTGACTTTCATTGCCGGTTTGTGGCCGGCCTGCCTCATACCTTTGTTACCTTCACATGTAATTACTTAGCTGACTGTTTTTTTTCCTCCATTCTCACAGTTTCTATCCTTTTATACAGCAGCAGAGCACTTTGAACCCCTGGCCCATGAGGCAGGGGATGGCTCCTGGGGTCTGGCTTGCTTAAGTCCTTCACCGCTATTGTCCCTGGTCTGCCCCCTTCTCGCCCTCCCTGGATGCATGCATGCTTTAATCACGACTTTTCTCTGTCACCCAAGATGAATACAATAGTGGCCAGCAGAGGACTGCATTTTTAGCCGTGGCTTGCTAGCATTGCCCTGCTGTGTTAGACCTGTTTTTCCTTTGTTGCTAGATAGCGCTGTGAGGCATTATTACACACATCCATCATGACGAGCACGGCTGCCTCTACTGAATGTGATGCTGAAAATGCGTGATGCTCCATTCAGCTGCGAAAATATCTCTAACACTTTCTATGAATGCCGTGTCTATAGCAGTCTATGAACACATTCATAACACATTATAATCCATTCATGAAGCATTATAAACATGGCTATAAATGCTATTCACTTCACCTGTCAGTGGTTTTAATGTTAAGGCTGATCAGTGTTAATTTCCCACGAAGGGGTAGTTCACGAGTGGCGATGGAAGAATGTGAGAAAGAGGAGGCCTTTGTGTGATACGGTGTGGGTAGCAGTTACAGCACTGCAGAGTAAGCATAGCTGATTAGCGCACACTTCAGGATGTGTTTTACAATCACTGCGTTCCTGATGGGTTCTGCCTCGGGTCTGGCCCACATTATGGTAAGTGTCACTTTTAGTGCCCTCTTTAGTGATTGGCCTTCCTCAAACAATTTTAGTCCTTAAGATGTAAGTGGTGTCTAGACATCTGTCCATCACAGAGGAAATTCTTCGGAGCTGGTAACGCTGCACAGGATATGGCCAGCCAACTGCCCCCCTCGGCCTCCCCCGACTCTGGGGAACGCCGCCCAGACAGTCCAGCGCTAATCCCAGGCATTAATTTGCTTTAATCACAGGCATTAAATCCCCTTTTTATCCTCCAGGAAACCCACTGCTCTGCAGAGGGGCCGAGGTCGACCAGTCACATGGGCTCACAACCAAAGGATTTAAAGTGCGCCTGCAGTCATTCTATGGTTTTTTTTCTCCTTGGTAAAATAACATTTTACTTGTCCCCCACTAAATTGATTATAGCCATCCATCCATCCATGATGGATGATGATGACAAGCTGATGAATAGCAGATAGCAGGTGATGATAGAACAGTAATGAAGATTGTTTGGATTGTTTTGTTGAAATAGGATGTTTCCTTGCACAAAAATGGAGTTGAGTGAATAACAGTCCGCATAGATTGAGTTTACCTTGTGGGGGGGGGGGGAGGGTTATCTCAGACTGAGAGCACAGTGTGAGTTCGACAAGACCCCTGCAGCAGCCTGTGAGCAAAGCAGAGAAAGTGAAGAACCAGACATGAATCTTCTGGGAGTTCTGAGGCAAAGATGGTGTCAGCGTCTCCATATTTACAACTAGGCTTCTCTTCATTTGCTGTATTTACACTAACATTCACCCAGGACTTTCAGCAGTCAGTCTGTCGGTCATTTTTATTCCACTTCGCCCATTTTTTCACACAGGTTGTCATAAAGTGCAAAACCCTCCTGGACTTCTGGGCCAAATTTTGCTAAGGCAATTCGAAGAGAAATGTACAGAGCTCATGTTAAGGGAAGACAAGGTGTCATGGGGTTGATGCCCTTTGCTATACACTGGCAGAAAATAAACCTGCTGGAGGGGCATGTTGCAAGAGAGAGGGAAATGACGTGTGGGGGGGTGTGTGGGGGGCGTGTGTGGGGGGGGTTTCTTCAGAGCCAGCACTGAATACAAATAATGTCTTGGTCAAGATCAAAGGAGAGAATTCTCCACCCTGGCCCCTCTGTACTTGGCTGGGATCGGCAATGCCTCAGACAGCCAGGCAATATCCAAATAGCCCATAAATCATGCATCCTGGCTCCCCAGAGGCAGAGATGCCCAGTGGAATGGCGATTAGTCCAGGAGATTCCATTCGTGCAGATTTCCCACCAGTCACATTTCACATCTCACAGCACTTTTATACAGAGTGACATACATGAACATGACAGCAGTGATGCACTGCAGTGACAGTAACCACGTTACTTCAAGCTAAAAATTTTAGAATGCAGGTAACATGAGCATTGACATACGAAGCGTGCCACATTTCCCTTTCAGGGGTTGGGGCACAGTTTTCAAGAGGCATTCCCTTACAAAGGGACGAGCAAAACCATCCAGCTGGTATCTTGTCCTATCCCCCTTAGAAATTGGGAACCCTGGGTTAGAGATGAGCTTTTGGCTCTGACCACTTCACTAGCGCACTCTTTGTGTCGTGCAGCACAGCGACGCTCCGCAGGTCGCCAGCTGCAGGGGCAGCGTCCAGCTCTCCGACTGGCACTGACAGAACGCCGCCGCAGCGGGCCATACACGCTCACTGCTGTCTGGGCTGACCTCTCCTGTCAGATGCTGAATGAAAGTGTGAAATGCACCCTAAGCAGGAGAGGCCCACTGAATCTCAAACGAGCCTGTATTTTAGACAGCAAAACAAAATGTAATTTCTCCAAATCACTTGCAGAAGAAATTCACATCGCCTGTCAAGGAAATATGCATATGCAGCAGAGCTGTACCTATGTGTGTCTGTTACCTTCAGTAGTTGGTGATAGGTCATTTTCCCCAGCTGGGGACATCATTTGTTTGGCTCTTGGATTGCTAAGCATGGCAGGTCCATCCCTAGCCTGTGTCACGTGTGTTACATGTCAATTCTTGACACGGTTCACTTTTAAATGTTATTAATTCAAAGGACAAACTCTCCCATGGGCTTATTTGTGCATTAATCAATTAAAGCGCATCTTGCAATAAATTCCTGTATCAGTTGGATCATTACAGCATAGTATTATTGGGTGATAATTGATCTCTGTATCATTCATTTTGACACAGTAATGGTGCACAGAGTGAGGAATTTCACAGATGATCTAACAAGGAAAAGACTCCAATCTTGTTATCTGATCTTAATTCTGGACCAAATGAGTGTGTTGTTGGAAAAACAGTTTATTTTCTGTGGGATGCAGATCAACACTGTTCAGTACTGTATAAGGAAGCCCACTCCATAGGTGGAATTTAAATATGCGTGTTTTATATGCAAATTTCAATATGTTCCTGAAACACTATCTCTGGGGCTCTCGTGTGAAATATGATGACAGTTTGATTGCAAAAAGAAAGAAAAATTATGCACACGTTTGTTTCCTATGGCTTTCACTTTATACTGGAGCCCTGAGCCAAATGTGCGTCCTTCACCTCCAGTAGTACGCAGTGTGCTGTGCTCCACCATATCTGTGGCACATCTGGATCTACAGGAGAAAGACACACCTGACAGGCAAGGATATTGCAGATGTCAGCAGAATCCCCAGCCCAGAACCTTGAGCCTATATCATACAGTACATGCCACAGTCATGGTTTAAGTCTCTGAGAGTGAACAGTGGGCTTTATTATACCTGGTCTTAGTAGTGCTCAGTAATTCACAAAGTGGCCTGAACGCTTAATTATCTTCCAGAGAAAGCAGAGATTGTTCAGGCCGCTAGCTAGCAGTTCATTATTTGCACCTTTTCCAAGAGGCAGAAAGAGTAGAAATTAGACCACAAGTTAAAGTTCTATCAGACAACAGACAGAATACACCCCAAGACCGTCTTGTCAAGGTCAAAAAATGGGCAGCAAAAAGAACACTAAGCAGATACACTATCAGCAATGACAGCCTCCCCGGAGACAGGCTCCACACGAAGGAACCGGCGCTGTGACCACCGCAATCTGGACATTGCAGAAAGAGCTCTTCCTTCTTCCACGTCCGAAATACCTTTCCATCACAGACATGGAGTTTTCAAAAACACTTGGCCGGTTCCTACGCCTTTGTAGTTACACAATCAATATAGTGCTAACATAGGATGCAGAAGCCATGTTTTCCTCCTTTCTGTGCACACAACATACCTTGGCAATTTACAACGACGACGGCGACAATAATCATTTGCTTTAACGTCAATTTTTACTTACTACTACGCAAAATGTATTTTTGAAACATATATTCCCATTTATGAGAGAGATTTAATCTGTCTCCCCTCTTTCCCTGCGTTTTTAAAGCGGTGGCATTGTCAGACCCCGCACCCCTTCCATCCAGAGGGCTGTCGCTGACTCACACTTGGCCAGCCCTGTTCACGGCACCTGGCAGAGTCTGGCAAAAAAAAAAACATTTCCTTCTCCACATGTCATTGGGTTTATTTATCATTTTTAACCATGCCTATTTTCTTCTTCAGTATTTTCAGCAACAGGTGGCACTGTTTCCCTCAGATTATAAATTTGTGTCTGATCATCTGCTCATCACATCTATGTCCCCCCCCCCACCACCTGTTTGTATCTAGGGTCTCCCACTGGTACTTTAACCACATCTCATACAGCCATTCCCCTGGGTCCCGGCCAGGCAGTCAACAACCAAAACACTTCAGCAGCCTCGTAATAATAAAGGAGTCATAAGGATCTAGATCTGGGGCCTCCAACTCCAGTCCTGGAGAGCTACCGTCCAGTAGGTTTTGTATCCTACCCGGCTTCTAATGAACCACACCTGTTGTCAGGTAAATACCAGGAACAGGTGTATGTGGCTCATCAGAAGTCAGGTAGGATAGAAAACCTACTGGATAGTAGCTCTCCAGGAGCGGAGTTGGAGACCCCTGATCTAGAATGTGTCATATGAAGGCTGGTGTGCTTCTCCTGCGGTGACGATACCCCCATACATTTATTCTTGCTAAGCAGGTGTTTGTGAGGGTGCTTGCCGTGTAATTATTGGGATTTCTTTTGTGAAATGTCTTCACCCTCTTTGTTGGACTGATCTATGGATCACCCAACACAACTCCTGTCGGCCACCGTTTTTGCTTCCCGAGGAAAACTATATTCATGCAATTTATTTTCATTAAAATAAACCACATCTAGACATATCTAGAATTGTTTATTTTATTTTTCTGAAAGAACTGGTGACCAGGATCTGGCATGGCGACATATTGAAAATGTCATTGGTTGGAGATCAGTTTAACAGTCAAGAGTCTTGACCAACCCTCGTTTGGTACATTGGGAAGGAGAACTCTTTAATTCCATTCACCCCCTGACAAAGCGTTATCTCCATGTTTAAGAGATACGCCGTGATGTGAACAGACAAACAAACAAATAAAACATGGGGGTCGGTGTGATGTCAATGGGGCAGGTCCCTGTGTAGACGCAGAGAGAAGGTGACAAAACAAGAGCGGAAGGATTGGCCAACGCTCCCATGCCTCCTGGGAGACCCCAGCCGCACATGCCTGTCAGTCTCTGACATGCATCCCACCACCAGGCCGGGCTAGATAACTCGATCGGGGGGGTGGGGGCACTCAAGCACCATTTCCATGTTCTGGGGCTTTAAAAATACTCCATACATCTTGCATAAACTGTGGCCACAGGGGAAATTTCCAACCGAGTTATGACTTGCCATGGAATAAATACGAAGCTTTCGAAGGCAATAATGATGAGCGCCCATTAATTCAGCTTTCTAATATATTTTGAGAAGCCTTTCTGTTGGCCTGACCGCATGCTACAGAATAGGGCTGGATCTTCTAAACCAGCAGTATTAAATGCTGTTGTGAGTCCGCCTCACATTGCGTGCTTGGTTACCTGTCATAAGCATAACTCAGTACCTTACAGAACTTTAATTAAACTAACTAGTATTACATTCCATATTTCAGTTTTCAGATGTGTAACTAACATAAATGATATCCTTTTGGATAAAATAAAAAGGCACTTAAGGAAATATTTTTCCACACAAGCTATTACTGCTAAACATAATGATCTGTATCTGGCCCATTAAATCCCGAAGGCTGGAGAGGCAGTAGCAATCATCTCCCTCTCTTGGATTCCAGCTAATGTCTCGTCCAGCTGTCAGCCTGATTCCTCCTGCGTCTCGTGCCACGTGGAACCCGACCCTCGTGAACGTGGGCGATTTTCCTCCCACGTCATCGCTGTGAGGCTGTCAGCGTCGCTCTGTTGCTGCTTATCAGCCGCTCGGCGCAGGCAGAGCTGCCCTTGAACCCGCTCTGTCTACCCGGCTGGAATGTGCTTCTAAAGGCCCGTGGCTGTGAGATCTGGGGGATTCCTGTGTGTTTCAACAGGGGGTGAAACTCATTCTTCTTAAGGCTGGCAAGCTTTTGAGTGGAGCCCAGTCTAACAGGATGGAGAAAAGTGCTGATGTCATTGCACGCTGCTGTGATTCTGCTCTACGTGTGGAGAACTTCACTTTTTACGATTCTATGAATCATGTGGCATCTTCCATTTTGAAGTCGTAAAAGTGCACACAGAATCCACTTTAGGGCATAATACACCTTGATGTGCAAGAATCAACAGAGCTAAACTGTGTATTTTTAGGTGAGGTGAAATACTGGAAGCCAATAAAGGCATGATCAGTGTTCATTCACGCAAACAGCGATGGGTAACTATGAAGATCTCTGCATTAGTGCCCCTAGATTCTCAGGATTTAATGCTCACTTGATCTTATGTGTACGTTACAATCTGCTGCAGTTAGTGCGAGGAACTGCATTGCTTTTAAGCACCGACTTTATCCTAATTGGACCTCCCTTATCTTAAATCGTTTAGATCTTTCCATGCTCCCAACAAGGTAATCCAGGGGAACACAATGACAGAAGCAGGTTTTACCCCTCTGGGTGTTTCTGTCAGGCTTTTATTTAATTCTTTCTGCCAAGGATCAAGTGTAAGTTTGAAAACACTAAAACTGTTTCCGGCCACTTCATTGACTTGGGTGTTTTGTGTGAGGTTGCATGATCCCATAAGTCTGCCGCTCTTGCGTGCAGCGGAGGCCGGTAACCATGACGCAGCCCTGGGGGGACGGTGGTACAGTGCCGGCATGTTTTCCCATCTCCTATTACACAGCAGCTGCCTCTCTCTTTCCCTGGCTATCACTGTGAGACCTGGAGCAGTGCTGTTATTATAGTCTCCTGCCGTCACGTTCCCCCGTCCCCCCCCCGGGTGACCCCTGCACTCCTCCTTCTGACCAAATAACACCGCTTCCACCAAACAGCAGCACAGTTCAGCATTACTGTTTCACCCCAAAGTCAAGTCAATGATTCTGCATCTGCAATCTAATCCGGAGCGGGAAGGTCCCAGGGAGAATTCAGTTCGTAAGGCAAAGAGGTAGGAGCTAGATCACCATGGTTACTCAATCCAACCCCAGCAGACACATGAGTGTCAAGGCTGAAAGCACAGTCCAGCAACAGGAATTTAAACATGCCGTATGAGTTTGAGCCAGACAGCCAATAAGAAGACAGCCAGGAGTAGACATGTCATTCCACATGTGCAATGCTATGCTTTTCGTCCATCTTCATTCTTGCTTTCTCTGATTCACTGTTTCAGATTTCTGATATAACTAAGGACCTTTGAAAACGCAAATCGTACGTTTGGAGCACGTGCACACGAGACGTCCGTGTACAGTGGGGCGCGTGCACACGAGACGCCCGTGTACGTTTGGGGCGCGTGCACGCGACACGCCCGTGTACAGTGGGGTGCGTGCACACGAGACGCCCGTGTACGTTTGGAGCGCGTGCACACGAGACGCCCGTGTACAGTGAGGCGCGTGCACACGAGACGCCCGTGTACGTTTGGAGCGTGTGCACACGAGACGTCCGTGTACAGTGGGGCGCGTGCACACGAGAAGCCCGTATACGTTTGGAGCGCGTGCGCGCGAGACGCCCGTGTACGTTTGGAGCGCGTGCACGCGAGACGCCTGTGTACATGCACGCTCTCAATCCCCAAGCTTCCCCATCACTCCTCATTTTAACCACACTTCATTCTCCTTTCCTTTTCCACTGGTTTGGTGTTAGCCATCTGTTCAAAGACCTGCATGCTTGATAGCCTTAAGGATGAGTTTCTCTGAGGGTGCGTGGGGGTCCCTGCCAGGTCATCGAGGGTGCCGCTCCACTGCTCTTAGGGCTGTGGACTCAGACATTACACTTAAGTAGCAAATTATGTATGCAATATAAAAGCCTTGTGATTCAGTCTAGGTAAGGTCGGCTGCCAGCAAAATAAATAATGTAACAGGAAACAGTCAATTCAGTTTCGTCAATTGATTGGTGCAGTAAAGGCCGGGCTAGATCCTACACATTTAGCATCTCACACAGTACAAGCTTGTGACAGTGAATGTCACTAACATTTCCGTCTGCACAGCAGGTCACAGACTGACGCTTATCAAAATTGTCATTGAACATCCTCACCTGGCAACAAGTCTGAACTGTCCCAAAGCTCCGGGGACCTGCTAACGCTGGCTAAGTAACTATCACCTGCGTCACCTGTCTCGTGGCGAAAGCATTCTGTACGAACACCTCAGCTTATCTCATATTTCAGCTCCTCTTTGTGATAAAGGGTCCAATAGATCATGTGACCCTATATCTAGGTGAAGAAGTGCAGTGTCTTTCAGATACGTTTTATTTGTGTGCTGTTTACAGCACATATCTATATATCATATATATCACAAAGTACAACTGCATGGACAGACATTCCGATTTGAGGATTTAACTAACCCTTCCCCATTTAAGAATACTTTATTCTAGATATTTATTGTTTCATATGGTATTTACTACCATTACTTACAGTATTTATGGATTTGGAAAATAAAGGAGAATGTATTTCTCCATTATTTTGTTGCGGTCTGACATTTTTCTGCTGTGAAATGTTTCTGTTTGTTTGAATTCACCTTCGGCTCAATGTTTGTTGCCGGATGTCTTTGTTCTTCAATGGCGTAGCTATTCAGATATGATTCTAGAGGTCACAGTGGAGCCTGGGTCTTTAACTCTGCAGAGCGTGATAATCAGGGCTCCGTGGTTTCAGGCTGGCCCTCTGGCACCCTTCATTGTGCGTGACCCGTGCTCAGGTCGCTGGAAGTCACCACAGCTGACCAGTCGCTCAGATGGCCGCCGCCATCATCGCAGTTACTCTCTGGGAGCCCCGGACCGTTTCCGCGGCCCCTTAACAGTCCCATGTCTGTCTGGTAATGTGGGCTGGGTGTGAGCTTGTGGTTCATTATCTGGAAACAAGACACCATCCATACAAACATGTAGTGTGTATACATTCATACACACACACACACATTATACAATTACATTACATATAATTATATCTTTGTGGGGACTGTCCATTCATTTCTATGGAAAACTCTAATCCCAATATGACAACCTTAACCCCTATCCAGCCCTAACCTTAACCATAAGTAACCAAACAAAATACGAGACTTTTGGTATTTTTAATTTTTTAAATAATTTAAATCTTTGTGGGGACTGGAAAAATGCTCCCCACAGCGTCAAAATAATAGATTTTTATCACATTGTGGGGGACCTTTGGTCCATGGATTTGGTCCAGTCTATACACACAAATGCACACAAACACACACCTCCAGGCTGAATTAGCCAGCTTCTCCAGGAGGGGTAAAAATGACCCCACACCTCCTCTGATGTGTAACATCTCGGCCACCTGCTTCTCTGTTTGCTCAGTTTTCGTGCACAGCCCTGCAGGGCAGAGTTGCCAGCAGACGTCGCTGTAGAGCCGGGGCCACCTAACCCCCTCGATGGAAGAGAGAACGGCGGTCTGTGACAGACAGAAAATCACGATAAAAGCATGAAACTGCTGAATAAGAAAGAATGAACACAGAATCTCAGCATTAAGAAAGCATAGCGCAAATGAGAGGAATTAAATCTGTAACTGGATGTGCAGTCATCCAGTCGCTCAGCGGAAAAAGTCATATCCATGTCTGCTTGTCTGAAATTGAAATGTGTTGCGATTGGTATTCTCCTGTTATTACCTTGTTCACTGTTATTAGCATTTATAGAGCTATTGTTTTCTAGTTAATGAATATACCTTGCCATCAGCTTCATAGCTGTTATATATCCCAGGGAGCCTTATTTAAGCCTTTCCCATATTCCATAGGTATCGCTATGTTTAGACAGAAAACTGTCAGCTTTGATTGCACCAATTTGACGTGCTGCTGTAGGGGGATATAGCAACATACCAGGACACACAATGACTAGTTAGATGCACTCTGGTACTTTATTTAACCAAGATACACGGGAGTGTTTTTAAATCATTCTGTGCTGTGGGTTACAGAGTAGACCGGCACATGCTCGCTCACTTTGGAACGGCTGGGAAGTTCACCAGCACCGCCTCCGCTGGTTCGTAAGCCGCTCCTCCGATTAGCCCGACCCAGTCCGCCCACTGCCCTGCGTTCCCTGGGGCTGTAGTTAAAATGTTAATGGTTTTGATCAATTTAATAATGTCACTGGACTCCCAGCCATTAATCTAATTTTTATACATAATATAGTGTTGACAGGGATACAATGAAAATTTATGCAAATGTACAAAGCTATGTCTCATTTTTTTTACAAGGCTGGGGTTTAGTAAAACTGGTGCGGTGTAAAAAAAAATTTTTGTTTTTATGACAGGAGAATAAATGAGCGCCCAGATTGCTGACTGTGGCGGGTTTAAGTGTCACCACTGCGCTGCTGTGAGTGTGAGAGCCTTTTAGTTGGTGCCTTTCGAGTCGTACAAACACTGACAAATTAATCGTTCCCTCACTTTCCTCCATTCTGTAGCCCTTCATCTCTGGTCAGTGATCAGTAGAAATCTGGTCACACCACACTCTGATTATCCGAAACAAGATTTAGTGCTGGTTAGAGAAAAAGCACAGTTCTGCCCTCAGAACTGTGGGGGGGGGGGCGCAGACATCATCAGCTGCTGGGTTATTAATTGCCACACAGCAGTAGGAGGCTGTTCTCAGCCAGCGGAAATGCGTGGCGGTTTATTTAGAGGCTCATTGCTCGAAGAGGGACGGATACAGAATACTGGCTAAGTTTTGCTGATTGGTGGCCGAGAGACAGACGGTGGATTGTCATTGGTGGCAGAGAGACAGACGGTGGATTGTCACAAGATCTATCGTTTATTCCTAAGTGGGGTGGCAGACACCGTCAGAGCGATTCGCTGACACAATGCCCCCCGTTTGACTTTTCAGACAGCTGTACCCCAGGGAAACGGTTTCCATGACAATATTGCAGTTATATGTCAAAGTTATCATATTCATATGTTACTGTTACTATATGATATTACATCATACTGTATATACATACACAAATGTGAGCTTTTCACATACTGATTGCAGTCATCAAAGAAGTTATGTAATTTTGTATCTTAACAAGGTTTAAAGCTGATATACTGTATGTAAAAGTATAACTATTTAATGTTTCAGAATGGGTATAGCATTTTTACCATATATTTTTTTAATGTCTCTTCTAATTGGTGCGTTGCAGTTTCTAAGTTAAGGCTAGTTATTTAAAGCCCCTCTCATCAACCTAAATATGCAGGA
>JABFEA020000131.1:153301-174802 GCA_019775915.2 Cyphomyrus plagiostoma | reverse complement strand
TTTAAAGCTGATATACTGTATGTAAAAGTATAACTATTTAATGTTTCAGAATGGGTATAGCATTTTTACCATATATTACTTCTAATTGGTGCGTTGCAGTTTCTAAGTTAAGGCTAGTTATTTAAAGCCCCTCTCATCAACCTAAATATGCAGGACTCCCCACTTGGGGGGAGATGACTAAATCTTTAACTAGGCGATTTTGTACTCCCTTCCTCTGTACTCCTGTTTTCAGTCACTCCATGGGGGGAATGGAAAATGAACAAACTACAAAGATTAACCCTCAATGCCCCCCCTTCCTCCTTTAGTCTTTCTCTCCTTCTCCCAGCACAATGCCTTGGGGTTATTGTGCGAATGGCGAGCTTTTTGGCGTCCAAGGCGTGATGTATCTCCATGTTCTCACTTTACAGAAATGTAGCGAAGCTTTTCCATACAGACCCGAACACTCCCCCACATGGGTGTGCAGGAAGGGGCAAAAGAAGTTGAAAAGCTGTCAAAGATGCCTTTGTCAACAACAGGCAGAAAAGACGGTGGTTTACTGTGGGTGCGACTTAATGTACCATCCATGTGTCTATAGGCTATAGCTGCCAGCTATACAGGTAACATAAGGCATTATTTTAAAGCATTTTACAGGATGCAGCTGTGATGTCGTTATGCGGATCTCTTAAAGGCATATGCTTATGACTTATAATCGCCATTATAAGGCAGAGACAGCTAAGGAGAGACATGCACCTTGAGACCCAGTTTTCTAGTGTTCCCTCGACATCATCACAGTGCGCTGAGAGCAGTAAGGTCCCATCTGGTCTGCTCAGACGTGGTGGGCGTGGCCGACGCCTTACATTTATTTGTTTGTTTTATGATTGTCCTCCCCAGCGCCTCGTCGGAGCAGACTGCCGCAAATCGCCTAATTGTCTGCGCAGTGAGGAATCCTTTTGAAGCTGCGCTCGGCTTCCTGGCCTCTTTAGCCAGCCTGCCCCCGGCCCCTGCGTCTGGGGGGGGGGGGCTTCATTCAGGCACGCAGTAGGGGAGGCCCAGCCGAATGAGCAAAAGGCCATGCATTGACAATTTGCTCTGCGCATCTGTGTTTTGTGCATCGAATCCTGAACGAATCCGTATCATGGCCACAAAGACTGCTGCTTCCATCCTGGGGAGACCCACTCATTATTGTGTAGAATAAAAATGTCTCATATCTACACTGAGCTGCTACTGCATTCTTAATACTTAAAATATACCAGAAATTGGCATTAACTACCTGATGTACTATGTACTCTTTGTACTGAGGGCTAATTATTTTGGTGATTTTTGTTCAACATTGTCCTTATGTAATGTGTGTGTGTGTGTGTGTGTGTGTGTGTATGTGTGTGTGTGTATGTGTGTTTCTTTAATTTTTGAATCTAAAATCCAGCCCCTGATCTTGTGTGTGTTTGTCAAACATTCACAGCATCCATCATTGGGCAGTTACCCTGCATGGGAGTGCTCGCAGTGTGTCTGTGTGTAAGACGGAGTGAGACACACACCTTTTTTTTTTTCAAAAGTGATTAAAGTTTAATCAATAGGTTATAAAACAGCAGCCCCCCCCCCTCCCGCCCAGTGCAGTGCCTGACATATTCTGATTATTCAAACGCCCCTGTGCGATGTGATGGTGGAATTTCCTGGAGCAGTGATTACATTCAAATCCCTGTACACAGGTTGACCTTATAGCACTGATTGCAATGCAGCATTGGTAGCCCACACACACGCCCCCCATCCTCCATCTTTGTCTTAGGGCTGCTATCTGCTTTTCAGAACCGGGCCCTTGATGCGCAGACATCCGCTTTTTTGCCAGTCGTGCTCGGCCATCTCACTTAAGTGGTTTGTTCATATATAATTTAGGTGTGTATAAATTTTACCTGTGTAGTTTGAGCATTTGCACATGAACTCTCACATCACCAGTCTCACGCACTCTGTTTCATTGTTTTGAAAGTGCTTGGGGTTTTTTGCACGTTCAGTACAATGACATTGGCAGTTGCTTTGTAACTGTATTACTGTTTAGGTGGCTGTTTGGTGCTCTTGTGTTTTTTGCCTGTTTAGTTGTAAACATTTTGAAAGGTCATGCAGTTGTGTTCAATTAACTCAATTTAATTAACCGATTAACTGCTGTCGCACCAGTTGCTTAGTGTTCACTTCACTCTCTCTTCTTTCTCCTTCACTTTTTTATCGTCTTTAAACATATAGACACAGGACAAATCCAGTCTTCCACTTGCTGCAGATTACAGTCGACAGAGCTATCTTTATGGCAGGCTAACCTTGGCTGTAATTTTCAGCTCGGGGGACTTGCTTGTACCTCAGCGGGTCCAGGTCCACTGCAGAATGAGCAAGGAATCCAAATCAGGGAGTTCTTGTTGCGGCCACTGACCTCCGGTGACCTTCGCCCACCTATTTGTTTTGTTTGTCGCTCATTCTGCCAGCTAGACCGATGTTTACAGTGACTCATTGCCTCCTCCAGCACCGTAGGTCGACGCTACGTGAATCTTTATTCATCTCCTGCCTTTTGTTACATGGAGATCATGCCACAATCTGATGGATTGGAGAAGAAACAAGTTGATCAACCTGTCTAATGACTGACGAGGTCTGTAACTCAAAGACCAATTTTGCGTTGCAAAGTATTGAATGTTGTCTCAGCTCCAATGAGTACTGAATGTGATGTTGTCATGGAGTTTTAAGTGACTTCCTAAAGCCTAATATTCAAACTGACCTCTCTTTTAAATGCCCATAAAAAGGAATAACAGAGATTTTGGTCGCTATTACATGCAGGAGAGGGGACTTAGTGAAGCGTCTAATGAAGTGTTGCATTCAAACACTGGTACACATGCAGCATCTATGCCGGTGGCAGTGAATGAAGCACAATGGATGTTCAGTGATCTAAGTGGCCATGAGCAATTTGATGAACTGTGGACAGCCTGGCTCGCCTGTCACTAAGTACGGATCATTTTAAGCCTATGCTGCTTATCCTGCTACTATTCCAAGCCAGCTAACAATGGCAGGCACTCAGCACACGGTCTTCATTTGTATATGTGCGTGAACCAATTGTAGGATTAGAAGTCGAAGTCAGGACTGGGATTAGGGTTTTGGTGAGAGTTAGATTTGCCCTCAGGGCTAGAGCTGGTGTTAGGGTTAAGGTAACCTTTATGGTTAGACATGGCTTTGGGGGTGGTAGGGTTAACCCAAATTTTAATAAAATGTGCCCCTAAAACTGTAGGTTCTTTTTTTTCCCAAATTAGCTACTTGAAGAATGTCCAAGCAAAGAAAATGTGTCTGTATGTGTCTTTGTGAGCAGTACGTGTGCAGGCCTGCCGACTGGAAATGGTCACATTCAGTGAAGTGAAAAGAGGTTTGGAGACAAGCAAGTGTGGCGGGGGCGAGGATTTTTTTAGAATGTCTGCAATATTGAACCCTCTTATGGGTGCAGTGCCTTGTAGATGTTAGTGTCCATTAAAATTTCAGATTGTTTTTACAAGGTTAAGACTGTCGGGAAGTTCCTCCCCCGCTTCCCCCCCCCGACCATCCTCCTCTTTTCCTGCCAAGCAGAAAATCCATCAGGGCAGTTTTTACAATGAAGGCATCTTTTATACGGCTATATAGTGACAGGTAGATGTATTAAAGATTTCATATCATTCTTTAACGTTGGTATCCCTTTTATTTAGTACACTCCCTTCTAGCTTACTTAACGATCTAGTACACTTAGCAGGCCAGCTCATTACTACAAGTCAGCTCGTTACTACAGGTCAGCTCGTTACTACAGGTCAGCTCGTTGCTACAGGTCAGCTGGTGTCATCCAGGGCATGAGATGTGTTTTCCATTCCAGTCATTCCCTCTGCTGTGATCATTATGATTAGTACTTAATTATCAGTATTGTCTGTACCTTTCTACCTTCTCTGTACCTTTACAGTAGCTTATGATATTTATACATTTTTCATGAGAAAAAAATGTTTTTGAAATGTTAAAGATGGTAAAAGAATAGAGCAATAGCCTATGTATAATGATACAGGTGTCGTTTCCCCCCCCCCCATTCCAGCCTCCCTCCTTGGGCCAGAGTCGATCTGATTAACCCACTCCACAGTCAGTACCAGCCAATAGCAAATGGCTTGCCGAGACCCCTGGAGGAGTGTTTACACGTAACAGGGGGCGGGGGGCGGGGGGCATGGGCAGTTGCTCCAGGCCATGGAGGGACCCCCCCCCTGCATGCACGCCGCGTAAGACACCTCATAAATTAGTGCCAGCCCACCTGACCCCGCATTCCAGCTCTGATGCACCAGTGCTTATTGGGAGGGACCCTTTTTCCATAATCAGTCAAAACTGCCGTCACCCCCCTCCTGTCATTCGTTAACTACATCTGCCAAAGCCAGCAGAGAATGGAGAGATTTGTCAGGGTTGTGTCATCTACACCAGCGATCACTCTGAAAAGAGAGCTACACCACTCAGTTTTTCAGTAATTACGGTGTATTTATTTATATATTCCCTTACCCATTTCTTTATTTACCTGCGTATTAGGTAATCAGTATTTAAAGTGAAGTTTACTTGTTTAATTGCTTGCCAATTAACAAATAGTTTCATCTTCTTTGTTCCTCTGTCCACTCAGTTGGCTATGCATTATTTAAGTGCTAATTATAAATGAACCACAAATTTCATTGCTAATGTGCGGTTAACTAGGGCTGCCTGGCTGAGCGCCTGGCACAAGGGTTTCCGGAAACAGCAAACCAGCCACTCCTCTCCTCTAAAAGGCTTACTTTTAAATTGGGTTATTCCTGTTCTTTATGTGCTGCTGAAAGGAGATTTAAAGGCCTAAGCGAGACAAACTTAAAGGCTACAAACCTTTTCGAAGATAATTCTTTTTCTAAATCTCCTTCGTTACAGTGAGTGCTTCGTGTTCTTCAGTGTTGCTTAATTTCATCCCATACCTTACATTTCTCCACTGCAGCTTGCTGTCTGTAGGAAGGGCTGAGTGATCTTCAGATGGCTGTAAGCGTTTCTCACACTGCATGGTGTGAACGCCGTCCTCAGGTCCCCAAAGGCCACACGCCTACACAGTCCATGCATGTGGGAGTGTCTGTGTGTAATGCGAACACACACACAGGAAATGAGTTGTGTTCCTTTAATTGTATTCTGCTTCCTGCAGCTCTGTTTGGGCTTGCCTGCTGTCGGACTCTCCTTTTGCAGTTTGTAGGCATTCGAAATATTTTATTACAAAAGTGATTTATTTTAGTTTTGTTCTAAAGTAAACACAATCTACGTTGTTAATTAAAAACTTTGAATTTGTTCGAGTTTGAGAAACTAATTTGTACAGAAATGAGCTTTTGCATAGGGAGAAATCATTTTTTTGAACATGTATATCTTGTGTGTCTCATGATATCAAGAATCAAAGCAAAATGAAGTGAGGGAACATCACCTACCGGAGACAGACAGGTAAATGATGGAGCCACACATGATTCTGGCACCTTCTAGTATCCTGAACTGAGTGTGTAATGCCACATGCGGTCCCTAAACACATATGACAGTTTATATGACAGTTCCTCACAGACCTGTTTCCACTATAGCCCTCAACTTACACCTGAGAATTAACCATGAACCAACAGGTGCTTTCACACCCCGCTGGTCCTGTTTACTGGATCCAGACCCTGTTTCTAGGACCAGGGACTTTTGTTGTGTTCACAGCGCAGAAACTCACCCTGATTGTACTTCTTCTGAGGCAGTTCCTGAACCGTTTTTCAGTGCCCGAATACAGACGTGGTACTTTTCGTTAGAACCCAAACTACTGGGGAGGCCCCTTACAGCCACAGCTTGCTGTTGTGTTGCCCAAAAGCACCAGTGATAACTTGGAAGTCATGCAAAAGTGCAGGAAAAGAGATGTAGCAGAGAAAAAAATGAGCAGATGGAATTATTTTTGCACCTCAATTACATTTAATGCATCAATTGATGCAATTTTTACTCCTGTCTCTATATTTCTGCATCGGAAAATTTGATTGCTAACCAATATACTTTAATCTGATATTGCCGGTGTAATATCATCTGTGTCCCATTTGAATTGTGACTGACCCCTCCCCAATAACTAAAAAATAACTAGCGAAATGACTTTATTATCCTCCATTGTTTTGGCGTGGTGGTGTAGTTTCGTATGAAATTTCCTGTGAAGTTTAACCTGCAAACTTTTTGCGTCTCCCATGTTTATTTCTCATAAAAGTTCTAGCTCCTGTTGTGACACAGGTAAGTGTCCAGGACCTACAAAGTTCCCAGTCCAAACAGACCAGGGACTTGTAAACAGGGACCAGGTTCCGGAACTTTAGTGTGAAAGCGCCTGTTCCCTTACACAACACTAGGGATCAGTTAAATGCTTACATTTGCCCTGAATTACCCATTCGATTCAAGCTAAACAACCTGTTTGCCCATGTAAGCTTTTATGACTATGAAAGCAACCGGCAGGTATTTCGCATGACAGAGACGTCAGCTCATTTAATCTGTTCCACAAATTTTACAGATACAAAATAGACAGATTCTTTGGCTATTTCTGACACACAGGGGCCAACACAATGCTGAATTCTGGGTAATATTCAAAATGCATTTTTTACCACAGACAAGGTATTTTAAAACATATCCTACCCAGTTTTTTTTTCTCAATCAACGCATTTTGCTGTAGACATAGATGTGTTTTGTCACAGACTCATTTGTCTGTGTACAGACAGGTTGACGATCCTCGCTGACAGTACAGAAATGGCCTCCTAGTAAGGCTGATCTAAAATGAACCTCCTCTGGAATTATAGCCTCAGGCTGCACTGTCATAGCAACATAATGTGTGATACTAACATAATTGCAGGACAAATTTCCACTCAGTCCATAGGATTCATTTTCGAGAAAAATAAATAAAATAAATAAAACTTTTTAATAAAAGTTCTTCGCTGGATTACATGAGGACTGAATACGTTTTGGTTGCC
This sequence comes from Cyphomyrus plagiostoma, assembly GCA_019775915.2. Taxonomy (NCBI): domain Eukaryota; kingdom Metazoa; phylum Chordata; class Actinopteri; order Osteoglossiformes; family Mormyridae; genus Cyphomyrus; species Cyphomyrus plagiostoma. Next base: position 167,840 of record JABFEA020000131.1, on the reverse strand, counting down.
AGGACTGTAACATATGAGGGGGTAACCGGAATTAAGGTAATTAATGGTCTCAACTCAAAAACAACAAAAAATGAACTGGGTCAATTTTGGAAATTTCTCTTCAGTTATATGCATAGAAGTTATATAAAGGAAAAAGGCCAAAGGAAGTGACAAATAGACAGTGAAAACACTTCCTGCCTTACTTGTTCTGTATGAAATGTACAAAAGTTCTGTGTATAGAACTGAATATTGTCATTCACAAAGTTCCTTTAGAAATGTTGGCCTGCCAGGCCAGTATTTCTTTCTTGTTTGTTGTACAGCCATTCCAAAATGGTAAACCTGTAAACAGTTGTTCATTTAGTATAAAAATATTTCCTCTTTCATTGAGAAGAGTTTTCCTTGAGAACAATACAGTACAAGCCTCCCTTATTTAACAAAAAGTGTTAAAACGTTAACGCATATATGCATCATATTAGCCGCTGAGCTGGTAGTGAAATGGGTTGTTGTTTGTAAGTGTCGCTCAGCTGCTGAGTTCCTCCGCATGTTGTCTTGGACACAGCTTGCTGACAGCTGAGCTTGCTTTGAGGGTTGTACTTTTTCTTTTTTTTAATGGACGCCTCCAAAGTCACTCTACAGTGTCTCTGACTCGTACCTCATGACTTAGTCAGATTTTGACGGGTCAGACAAGCTTCAATTTCTTATGCCAGAAATATTTATTTTTAAAAAAAAATGTTGAAGATTTGCTTGGCAAGGGGATGACAGTTTTTTTTTTCGTTTCTCGGAGAAAGCTAATTTCTTAGCAGGGTGGTGACCAGGTGTGTCCATGCTGATTCACATGCCTGAAGTTCCCTGTCATTATCCAGCTGATCTTACCATGCACAGGCTACATAAAATTCTACTATACTTCCTTTCTTTGAACAAAACTGCACCCTCTAACAATTTTTGAACAATACTTTTAGCTTCAGTACTTCACATGATGTGGTTCCCTACAAATGGTCAAATTATCTTAATCTTATCACAGTCAATGTATCTCAATAATGTCGATGTGTTTTTTTCTATATAGTTATTGGCTGGTGGTCTTAATTTGTAGCTTGATGACAAGTGATCCACTCGTGGATGGGGTGAACATTCCTAGTGGAAATACAGCTGATATACCTTTATCGTACCCTTCAGTGAATCCTTTGCACCCTTCAGTGAATCCTTTTTATTTTCTATTCTTGATTCATAAGGGGGCCTAGGGTTTTTAATTTTGAGATATCTGTGTTACTTTAGATCAAAGTGATTGTCATGCAGCTAAATGAAATACTGTGTTAAGTCAGTGAAAAAGTGATATCCGTGACTAAATCAAATTTGATGTATTCTGCTAAAAGGCCTTAAGACAAGCAGAGCCTTTCCTCAAAATGTACAGCCTGAACTTCCATGAATGACATACTGGTTTGTGACAGGCAACTGGGAACAGATATTATGTTGTCCAAGCACTTTCTTTAATCTCAGCGAGGACAGAAGGCAGACTAAGCTTCATGTGCCTCCAGATAGGCCAGTAAAAGTGAGGAGTATCCACGTCGGTCACAATCAAAGGCTGCAGCCGACGATTAGTATTTTATAGCGTAACCCCAGTCAGTATGAACACGCCATCTTGTCCCAGCTGTTAGAAATGAGCAAGGCTTACTTACTACTACTGTGAAGTAAAATCTAAAGTTTACCCTTTAAATTATCACATATATATGTGTGTGTGTATGAACAGTTAAATCGTTCTACGTTCCAATTTAAACAGGGGCCACAGTACTCAGTAATTGTATATATTTAAATGACCACGTTCGTTCTGCATCTTTACATTTTGTTTTTCTATATGTATTGTTAATTGTTTTGTGTCAGTACATGAGGACTGTGACACGAGATAGGTATTGTAAAAATTATAGGTTGAAGCGGCTAGCTTTTCGCTTTGGCCGTCGCCCTCCCCACTTTGCAAGGTCAGTGGGTGCAGAAGGCCGGACTTAGCGGTCCGCTCCAGCCCGCAGCCGCGAGGCCAGCGGATAACGCGCGTGCAGCTCGGTAGAGTTCGGGCGCTGGTGGGGAGGACCGCTCTCAGTCCCGTCAGCGCGCGCTGGACGAGGGGAAGCACGCGCACTCCGAGCTGGGATGACACGGGGACGGATCGCTGAACAGATGTATAAAAACACACGCACTTTGCTGGGGCTCAGCAGCGAAACCTGGGTCTGACATCTGTCGGGAGAAGAACAGAAATCCGGACGCCGGGAAGCCCGATTATTTTTTATCGCATCTATTTTTGAACTCAAGTTGCTTGGGGGCTGGGTTCCTCGCCGATCTACAGAAATGAATAATACCACGGATGTTCACTACATCCAGCCGATTTTGTGTTATATCATTGGGTAGCAGCTGACAGCGGTCGTCTAAACCATCCGTAAAAAATAATTTTAAAAATCGGTTTATGTGTTTGTTACACTTGTTTTGCATGGAGTTGAACATGTCTTGAGAGGAAAGATTTGACAGAGAACATGACTGTAAGTACATTCTGAACTGTTATTGATATTTAATGTACAGTTGATGTATTTGTTGGTATCAAATCCGTATTTCATATTAAATTTGACAACTGCTTTAGGGACGAATTGTCGTTCTGCATATGACGTTTCTTCAATTTTTTAGCCGATGCTGTTTCATTTAGAAATTAATTTCTAAAAACACGATGATGTTACATGCAGTGCGTATTTGCGGAACGACTTGTGCACTGAATCTATCTGTCCTAAATGCAACGCTAAGGTGTGGACGCTGGTACCAGCGCTAGTTTTGTGGTGACCATTTAGGATCTTTACTCATGGCTCTGTATCTGTATTGATACCGGGTGGGCGTTTAAGATACTGTTTTTGTCTCAGGACCTGTTCTGAGACATTACATCATATCAGGACCAATGACTTGGCATTATAAGCGACGCGATTAAAAAAAACCCGTAATTCCCTAATGAAAAGGATGCCATGCATAATGTTACCACCCTGGTGCGGGACCACCGGTTTGCATAGCAACTTCGACTATCGTAGGCGAAGCGTGAGGAAGAGCTCGATGTTCAAAAACGAAAGAATACCTACGTCAAGGAGGCTGCAGGGTACTGCTTTATATGGCAAAGTTGGGGGGAGGGAATAATAATAAATCGCCTTTAACTTAATAAGCGAGCGTGTTTTATGGAGAGGAATACAGGCATGCCGCCGTATGCTGTCTTTCACGACGGGGTTGTGTGCAGCTGTCAATTTGCATGTATTGTGTGCCAAAGGCGCTCTCTAAGCAGGGGAAGGACGGCAGATTATTCCCACTGGATACGCTGGAGCGGGTCCCACCGTATCCGTACCAGGAAACGAGTTTCTTCCTCTGACTCAGTTTAAACTGTGACTTAAATAAACGATGGGTGAGACGTCCAGGTACGTCCGTGTAAGGACTAACGTGAGAAGCATAGGCTACTTTGTATATGAAATGTCTTGAACATCTCAGCTCATCATGATGGAGTCGTTGCCCTTTTAAGGACTCCAGCCACTGCCTAAGATTTAAAACTGATTCCCACGGCTTTGTCATCGTCTTTAACTCTCATACACTGAGTTGTGGTTCTGAATGGAGACGCGACGTGATTTCTCTCCACAGGCCCTATTTATAGTTTTGCGCTTAATCTTTTTCGGTGGTCACGTAATGGTCACGGAATTTTTACATAACAAAGGCAAAGCCTCCATTGTATGATCCACTCGGAGAGTACTCTTTATATGAGCATTTTGGTAAGGTATTGCATTGTAGCGCGATGTCAATGTGGAATGAATTTTAGCGAAAAGAACAAAAACGCGTGTTTCCTTGTAACCTTTTTAGTGAACTTAGGGTGTGTACGCGTGCGATCGCTCTGATCCTGGCAGGTGGGGACATGCGGGCAAGTTAGCTGTGCTTTGCCCAGTATGTGAAGTATTTTTATGTTTGATAAGTTTTGTGACCTCAGTGCAGGACAGGAAATCGACGATATGAGTCTTAATACTTTGAGGCGAGAGAGGAAATATATCCGCCGGGTGGAGGGTATCCATGATTTCTGCCGACAGCTGTGACTCACGAAGGTCCCAGTGGCAATTTTCTCCGTCTTAGAAATGATTGGCTGAGCCGAAATGAAAACGGAGATGAAAACGTCTGAGTGGCCGTCATTGCAAAGGGGGCTGCGACGTAACGATCCTTTAAAAAATGGACGCAAACTGCACAAACAAATCAAAGATATTTTCGCTTTATCACCCTGGCGGTCTCGCCGTGGTTCTATAGACTAAACAGCATTACGCATGTACGAAAGTCGGCAGTTGGTTGTCTTCCTGACGCCGTTGTTAGGTTTCCTCAGCCTTACAGCTTATTTTATTGAATTACGAAGGAGTGGAGAAGCGCTTGGTGCCGTCATCTGCTCGCCCTGAATCCTAAACGGAACGTGCCACAGGGTGGCTGTCTTAACAAGTGAAAATATTGACGCACTTGGCTTTGGTATTACTTGTCCCGATTCGCTTTTAAACAGCAAGTGCTGTTGAATCTGAGGCCTATTATCAGTATGACGTTTTCATAACCCGATAGTGGTATATAACTCGGATCAATGCAGACACTGAACCCCGTCTTAACCAGGTCTGCGTGCACCTTGTAGTCTCGGGAGGGGGGATTATGAGTCTCAAGAGAAACTGCAGTAAATCACTGCATGGAAAATACGGCTGACACGAAATGCGTGTGACCGGCAACTAAGCTTTCAAAGTCGACCATTGAGTCTGTTCGCCGCGCACCGTGATTCACTGCTGAGATGGAAAAAAGCGACACTGGATGCTGTGAGTTTAAAATAAAATTAGTAAAAGGTGCCTATTTCCCATTCACAACCAAAACACAAAGCAAAGAATCGGATGAGATCCAAATTTTTCCATCATTTGATGAAAGAGCAAAACAGGCTGACTTTACTAATTTAAATAATACAGGTAATGTCGTGGTAGATGCGTTGACGTTTGGAGATCATTTGGTACTCTAAGAGCTGAAGTGATGTACCAATAGGCATTATTATGTAGCTTACTGGAGACATTGTAAATTCTGTTCAGTTCCTCGAGATAACGATTTCTAGTACTAAACAGTCAACTGCCCTTTTAAAGTTAACTGAGTCATTCTTAGTACGCAAACACCGTACGCTGCTCTTACTACTGTATACAGCAACGCATTCACTTTGTCGTGTTTTTGTTGTCTTTATAGCTAGAAAATCTTTTCCCAGTCACACTTACTGTAAGGACATTCCTAATGGGTCTGACATTTAAAACTTTTAGTGGATCGGAATATGTATCTGTTGTTTTAAGCAGATAATTTGTTCATATGGCAACATCAGAAGTGACATTAATCCCAGAGGAAGTTTGATTCTTGCTTGGTAAAATTACGTGTCACTGCCAGTGTCACTGTGGGGGTCTTTGCCACTCAGCAAAACTCTTTTCATTTGTGGTAGAGAGTAACAATTTCACAGTGTTATTTATGACATTCATTTGAAAGTATGTTTTTCATTTGTGGCAAAAACCATGGAGAATTCCTTCAGGTTTCAGAGAGTAATGAGAAGGGGAAAACAAACCTTGCTTTGACATGACGTACGGGAATACACGTTTGTTTACACATTGGAAAGTATTTTGTGTGCTTCAGGCTACTTGCAGTTTATGGGAGGTTCGCAGATATGCGGGTGGGAAATGTGAATTTCTGCAGGAAGGGAATGAGTGTTTTCCTGAGGGGTCACCTTTGATCTGACCCTGGTCACTCCTCCTCTTCCTTCTTCAGGACTACAGGGAGGATGGAATGGACCTGGGGAGTGACAGCTCAAGCCGCTCCAGCTCAGAGTCCAACTCCAACAAGGTGACCCCCTGCTCGGACTACAAGTCCCCCCCCAGCCTGGACCTGGTGACCCTGGAGGGCTATGAGGAGGATGAGGATTACCAGGAGTACAAGAAGAAGGTCATCGAGGAGTGGCAGAGCGAATGTGGGGACTACGGTGAGCAGCAGGGAGGCGGCGGAGGTGGAGGCGCGAGTCGAGAGCCGCTGAGGGGCCGCAGCCTGGCCGAGGAGCTCCGGGACGCCAGGGTGCCGCTGCCACCGCTGGGCGCCCACACTGCCACCACTGTGGCCGCGGTGCCCAAGGAGCTCAAGCAGAATGGCAACATCATTGTGCCCATCAGTCGGCACCAGCCGCCACCCAAGACTGCACCCAGGATGGCACAAGACGTGGGCAGGGTGGGGGTGCCGGGCCACACCCCGGGGGTGGACAGAGAGGGCTCAGGGACCCTCAGTACCCCAGAGCCTCCACTCCCCACTATGGACTGGGCCGCTCTGGAGAAGCACCTGGCTGGCCTGCAGATCCAGCAGCCTGAGTCACCCAATCAGAACCAGGGCCAGGGGCGGGCGAACTACACCTCAGTAAGTGGATCCTTCTCTTGTGCCCACCAGGGGGCCCTGTGGCTGTTTGGAGCCTCGGTCCGCCTTTCCAGCTCTGTACCACCATTTTACCTGAGAGAAGATGAAGGCTGTTCAGCTTGGCAGTTAAAGGCTCAGCGGCAAAGTTAGGATGTGACAGCAGCGTCGTTTGGTGGGGGGGGGGGGCTCCGTACCCCCAGGAAGGCACAGCACACAAAACAGAGCCCATTGTTCTTAAAAATGTGGGCTGTGGCCAAACTCTTAGCCAGTGTGTGGAATGACATTTTTTCAGATGGAGATTGAGGGCTCTATTGTAACACTAAGTTATTTGTGGTTTCAATTGTCATGTTGTTTTCTGAGTTGTGGAGGCATTTAGTGGCCTTCAGTGGTGGGTAGGAAATGAGATTGCAAAATATGCCAAAAACAGCTGGGAAATAACTTCTGTTGGGTCTTTAAACCATACAGTATGTTATTGGTCTTAATAGGACAGAAAGCTGCCCACCAGTCTGTCGCGAAGTGCTATATCGAGCCTCGCCACAAGAGGGCGCAATTGCAGTATTTTACAGCATGCTGGTTTGTACCACTGATTCAGCTTTTTCAGCAAGCCACCGTTCCCAGCTTAAGCTCATTATTCACGCGGTGGTTCCTATAAATAGCCTTTATATATACACATTGATTGTTTGCTTTTTAGTCATTGTCAACTCAGCAAATTGTGTTCCACTTGAAAGAAGCCAGGCCTTCTCTCATTTTGGCCCATTAATGTGTTAAAGACTAAAGAGCTGCATATTGTGTAATTTTTGAGCTGCGTTTCTCCCTCTGTCCCAGCCTTGCCATGCTGCGGTGGGTTTATGGCTGTCCACCTGGACTAATTCCTCTAGTGCCATCAGCAATCTCCACCGATCGCAGGTTTCGGTTTTTGCTTTCTGGGATCTGTTGTGGGAGGTGCATGACATCATAGGTCAGGTCAGTGCAGAGATGGCTGAGAAGACCCCCGCACTGTGACCCGGAAGTTGAGTACCGCGATACGCGGTCGCCTCCAGCTCTTGTTTCATCATGTGAGAGTTTTTGGGGTGTCGCTCGAGGATCCGGTCATGGGGATGCCTTTGTTTTTACAGTGATAGCTAGTCATAAATACCCTAATAAAAGAGCAGTAAATATCAGGATCACGGCCAAAGCCTAACAGATACGATCATTGTGCCTTATAAAAGTGGTCATGGCTTATTGCCTGAGGCAATAGGAAGATAAGCTTCTATAGCTGGCCTAAGTAAATGGTGAATCGGGATAAATAAGGTATTTGGTTAATCCTTTTAGCAGCACTTATATATGCAGACTGGAGAGTTTGCTGGTGGCTGTCAAAGTGTGTGGTCCTTCTACATAAGAGAGCCTGTGCCGTTGCTCCTCGGCACCCTGTATCTGGAACAATGTCAGTGGTGGCCAGGCTTTGTCCCTTTGACCCGCCGAGTGTGGCTGCCAACAGGAAGGTATGCCAGGAATGTGAGATTCGTGGGGCCCCAGGCTTGGGGCCGGCGTCAGTCAGTGTTTACTCCAAGCTTAGTGTTTAATGATTCGCACATAGTCAATGTTCGCCACCGTATTCAGTGTTTAGTAGAGATGGCCCCGATCTGATACCCACTATCGGTACTGGGTGAGCACCGAGAACAAAATATTGCAGCAGAAGTTCACGAGGGCAGGTGGAGTAAGAAACTGACCTGATTCCCCATCAGAGGTAGATCTATCCCGAAAAATCAAATCACAAAAATGCCTTAGCACAGCGTACTGTAAAGAGAAGTGAGAGCCTCATATCTCATTTAACGCTTAGCAGCTGATAAAGCGGAAAAAATTTTAACATCGGAAAAAAATTATATTGCTAAATGCAATATTGATAATTTTAATGTTTAATTCTGCGTTAGTTGCTTGGAATTGGGTTTGATGGCAACTATCATGTTCAGTGTTTATTTCAGTGGCAGTGTTGAGGTTATCGTGGTTTAAAGTTCTGCACATTGTTTCCTGGCTGGTAAGATGGAGCCATTCCTCTTATAGCTGCAGGGTCACGGGAAGGTGCGTATAATTCTGGCCACCTTACTGTACAAAAGGAGTCTTTGAATCCACCATCCGCTCGGACTCCGCTGCACACTCCAGCAGGGAGGTTTAGAAATGCTGTTCCTCACGTAGGCTTCCGTTACCATGGGCACCGGAGCACCTTTCTTGCCTCCAGGGGTGATGTTCTGATGATGTTTTGTCACCTCTGGTACTTCCGTTAGCTTGGAGAATGGGCAGATTGTCATCAGAGGAAATATAGTTGGGCTTTCAGCTGCTGGGAGCATAGCCACCCCATCATGACAGTGTCCCCTGAGGTGCTGATAATCTACTCTCCCTCCACTGATGATTACCTCAGCAAATGACATGTAGCTCCCAGGATCTGACTGGTTTGCCGAAACTGTTGTCATTATAAGACTAGTGGTTAAGCAAGGAATTCTTGGCATTGCAGAAGCAACTACCACAAACCAGCTGGTTTCTTTGAGAAAAAGGCTACATGGATTTTTTTGTGGAACTTTTTCCTTTGAGGGGTGGGTGGGTCAGTCCTGAGAAAACGTCTGGGCTTATACAGAACTCCTGTTCCGCTCAAAATGCGGTCAGAACATGGTGATATTCAAGGCTGATAGGGTGTAGTGTGTCTTTGATCGTCATGGAAACCTAGGCTCATATTCCTTTGAGAAAAAGCGAGTTGCCAATCAGCTCTCTCTTCGGTTCTCTTCCGCTCTTTCTCCGCCCACGTCGGAAGATGTCTGATCACTCGTGGCTTTATTGAGTCGCTGTGGACAGACGTAAACGGGATTGTGACGCATGTGACGTCAGCAGGCTGCCCGCACACCGAGTCAGCATGTGGGTGACAGCCTCTCGCTTGCCGTCACCTATCGTCAGCGTTGAGTGTCAGCTTAGATGTCTGACTCAGGATAGACCACAGTAATAACTTATTTCTGTCTACTAATAAAATTGCCCCATATAAGGTGTAACTACAACATAGAAAACAAATTGTTATTTTGATTGGTCTGAATAGATTTTTAAGCAAATGTACAGGCAGCAGCCTCTCTCTGCTGTACCAGTGCTTAAAAATTAGATTTAAAAAGGGTGAAATAGTCTGTGCATTGCAGCAAGTGTAGGACAGAATCTTGTCTGTTGAGTATCCCGCAGCAGTCTGCTTTTAGGTTACACTGTTCTTAAGTTTCCCTTCTACTCGACCCCAGTGAAAAGGCTTTGGCTGTTTGTGCAGTCTCTGTACGGCCAGCCTACCACGCGTGCCATAGTGGGCAGGCCATGTGACTTTCACAGGGAGAGGAGAGCTGTGCTTGACGTAAGGGCCACTGAGCACACAGAAGCGCTTGGCTGTGGGGACGCTCCGCCGGCGTGTGACATCTGTCGTCCACTCGCCGCCTGGCTACACCGACACGCTGGCTTTAAATCCCTCTGCTGGCCCGGGACCAGACTCTGGAACACGGGCCATGTGAACCTGCCAAAAATCAGGAATTTTAGGCTGAGGGCAGCACTCCTCATGATGAAGAAACTGAGAGCACTCTGTTTGTGTGCTGGAGGCCCACCGGCTAGTGTTAGCCGTTAGCTGCAGTGCTGTGTGCTGTAACACAGAAGGTGTTTCTGATGCGTTTGTTGTGGCAGCTTATTGGTAAAAAAAAAAATGCTTCTCACCAAGTGAAATTGGTCAATTTGGAGGAACATCTGCAAAATCCTCACCCGCCTTTCCAACTTTGGAAAGATTCCTTTAATCTCCTTCCAAGGACTCTGCTAAAATTATCCATCTGCTGAGTTATTTCCCAGTGTTCAGCTAGAGCTGCTTGAATAGAATTTATAAACTGTGTGTGTGGGGTGGGGGGGAGGTTTTGGGATACCTCCAGTGCATGGGGGGGGGTTCCTGTTCAGATCCCACCCCCACTGTGTGTTTGTGAATGGAGGAGGAATCGGGTGTCATTCCCTCTGATCACCACCTTACTTTTTGTTTTTCTTGGAACATGTAAGTAACCCCAAAGGAAAAAGGGAGCAGTTTGCACACGATAGCCGCTGGCAGCCAGTCAGGGCATGAAGCCGGTGTATATGCCCCCATCTGGTACAGGGGGAGGTCTCTCAGTAACCCTTCTGGGTCTGACCTTAGTCTTTTTATCAAAATGTAGAGCACTCGCATGGCTGTTATTGACTGCTCTAAGGCTCTGCATTCTGCAGCATGGCTGTTATTGACTGCCCTAAGGCTCTGCATTCTGCAGCAGGTTTTCAGACACTGAGCAGAAGACAGACCTTAATCACAGAGAGAAATCACACCCCAGAGGTCTGCTGGCCACAAAGCCGGTGCTGTGCCCAGACCTGCCTGCTGCCGTCACCCAGGAATGCTGTACGTTTAGCACGCCAGTGCTCTGTGGACCAGAGGGAGAGTAGACCAGTGATTCTCAGCTCATGGGGACTGTCCAGGTTTTTGCTCCTTCCCAGCTTTGTGGGCTGTCTGGCAGTAAGCTGGGCGGAAGCAAAAACGTGGACTGGGGGTGGGTCCCTGTGGAGTGGGTTGGGAAACTCTGCTGTAGACAAATTGGGGAGGTATGAGTGAAAGAGGGAGGGAGGGAAGGGCAGAAAGAAAAAAGCAGTGGATGACCTGGAGAAGTCCTGATTCTGTAGCGATGACCCATCAAAAAAAACACTCTAAGAAGTCATGTAGTGGACGGGCTGAATCTGCACCCTGGAGAGACACAGTCACGCTCATTCCACATGTCTGAGCGGAGAGAGATGAAATATGGAAGCCGCTGCCGTCCACTACACGCATCTAACTGATTCACAGGGTGGCAGGAGTCAGATATGGCGTTATTTGGGGTTCAAACCGAACAATGACAGAGAAAACACAGACCTGACAGACCTTACGCGTATTTCACTGATAATGTTGAAGCTCTATAATAGGCTATTGCTGTTGGTTACATTCATAAATATGGCCATTTATTTCAAAGCAATGTAATATTTAAGCAGGAATGTTTCACGGTATCGATTTGGTATTGATCCTGAGGTACCAAAGCTGGTGTCAGTGTCAGAGTCAACATTTTGGTATCGGTCCATCTCTACTCGGCACTGTGTCATTGTTGAATGTATTTTAATGGTTAAAATTCCGTCTTTTGAATATCTGTATAAAACATCGTGTCCCTTTTTGATGAGGTGACCTTTTTGAGTGTTTCACTCGCTGTTTTATTTCGCTCCTGTCCATGCGATTGGCCGTCACTCTCAGTCCCAGGTCCTGTGTTGGTCCTCCTGGTTTATCTGAATTGTGCCCACAATTCACAGCACACAGCTTTCGGACGTGGTGGGGGCGGGCCGAAAGGTGTGACCTGGGTCCCCCCCCCCCCCCCATGCCAGTAGGAGAACCAGAGAGCAAGAGAGACCACAAACCTCCCCCCGTTCATCTGTAGTGTGTAATTAACTTGGAGTTTTCAGAAGCAAGTAAGCAGAGTGCCACGTGGAGAAGGGGGGGAGAGAGGGAGGTGAAGAAAGAAGAGTAGGCAGGATGAAAGGATTAAAGGCAGCAACGTGTAGCTTGATGGCCAGAGGAAGGAAGGGCAGACAGACAGTCTGCAGGCTTGAGGGAGTCTATGTTTAGGGTCAGCTTAGCCAGAGAGCGGGGTGGAGGTATGCCGGGCAGGGAGGGGGGGCGGTATTCCATCTGGGGGGTGAGTGGGCCAGCCGGGGCTGTGGCCAGGTGTGGCTTATGCATGTGGTGTCAGGGTCGGCCCCCTTTCCTCTGGAACATTCCCCTCCTCCAGACTGACTCGTACGCACACGCAGCCAAGCTGCAGACTAACTCAGTACACAGTGAACCACTGGGCTCTCTTTCCCATGTCTTGCCGGTCTGTATACTAACGTGCTGGTTCAGATTTGCCTTTAAAAGATCTTTATCTGCTGTTTTCTTTATATGTACATACATACTTTTCTGGAGCGTTTCTGTGTTAAAAGTAACATTGGATTCTCCACTACAAGTTGGGCACTTATCTCAGGTAAAACATTTTCCTCTTTTTCTCTTAAAAAAAATCTAGAAAAGGAAATTCCTGATCTTCTGCTAATGAATCTGTTTCTGAGTGTGTGTCTGTGATTTTACTTTAAGGGGATCATGTTTTAGTCCTATAATTCCTCATACTCCCCTTGGTATCTTGTGTTTATGGGATTCCCATTTCTGGGCAGTTCAGGTCAGCCCCATGAAGCTTGTCATTTCTAATGCATGTAGAAATGTACGGTCCCATCTGCGTTATCAGGTTCTGGCCCACAGCAATGTTGAATTGCGCCTATTCATACCTTGAGGAGAGCATACGGCCTTCTGTGAGGTTATTTAATCTCCTCCTGGTGCTGCCCTGGAATCTGCCCAGCATCCTATGTAAGGGAGAGGCTCCAGAGGGCAGTGTGCTGGTGATGCTCAGCTATGCATCTGTGTATCTCCGCACGCCGCTCAGGCCGACTAGCCACATTCACAGCCACATGCTGCCCCTGCTTTCTCGTTCTGTCCACACACATACACACACACACACATGCGCACACAGTGGGATTCTGCCATACGGGGCTGTCAGATGTGGACGTAGCGCTGGGAGCTGTGATGGATGTTCCCACCTGCTTTTCTGTCAGGCAGTGGCGCTGAATGGAGTATGTGAACTTTGACCTCATTCTTCTTCCCCACTGACTAATTATCCTGCAGTCACATGGTCCTTGGGTCTGGCGCAGGGCGACATGCAAAAAAAAAAGTAGTGTGTTTTATTTATGATCATATTTATGTTTATAAGTCTGTTAAATGGCCTGTTGGTGTTGTGTAGATTTACCCCGGGCTGTGCTAATTCCATGCTCAGGATTGTATGCTTGGTACTGCAGAGTGTGGATTTGCACTGATCAGTTCATCAGGATGAGCCTGTCTTCTGGGACTGGCTGACGTGACAGAACTGCTAGCGTCTGTGAAAGCTGCCGGTGTCTGTGAGAGTGGCAGGCATCTGTGAATGCTGCTGATTTCTGTGAGGGCTGCTGGAGTCTGTGCTACAAACGACGTTGCCCACAGCTACCACTCCTGCCCCTCGAGGTGTTGCGCCCTGCCCCCGCTGCCGTCAGCCTGAGTCATCAGTGTGGAGTGCTTTATTCCTCACACAGCACCCCCTCCCTAAGCACACAAGACGTCGCACAGAGAAGCCATGAGTATTTTAGACTCGCATACCAGGGGGTGTCTGTCCAAGGGGGCTTTCTGCCACCTCTTTCCCTGAAAGGCGCCGCTCTCCTCGCCTGACCATTATTTATATGGTATAATTTGCTCCAGCAGACCTGCTCACAGAGCCTTACCCTGGTCTGTCAGTGGCTCAGTTCCTCACTGCTCCTTTTTCTTGAAACAGCCAACGTTCATATTCACGCACGCGGTTTTATTTTAAAGACAAGGCCATGGGGGTCCTTAGCCCTCTGCCCCTGTGTTATGCAAGCTGTGTGCTGGTGTCACCCAGGTCCGACATTCTCAGCTCGCACAGCCCCCTGGGTGCTTTTCCCACCGATCGGCTGTTTACTGTAGCTGTCAGGGGGGGTCCAGTGCTGCTTGTCCTGGCTCAAGAGGGCTGCGCTGAGACCCAGCCTGGTTCCTCTCCACCTGTCCTGCTGAATGAAAAGGGGAGTGAAGGAAGCTTTGATCAGAGCTGGGTGTGGAAGGTGCAACGTAGATTTATGGGGCAGTTACCCCACCCCCCCCCCAGTTGTGGTGTTTCCCTTTTCCGGAAAGAAACGTGGCTAATCAGTACAAAGCGAGTCAGGAGCAATCGGACACCCCCATACTACAGTGTAATGGGAAATATTACCTTCAGAATACCGCAACCCCTCAGAACGCTGCACAAAGCGGCCCCAGAAATGGCCTTGGTGTTTCAGTTTTAACAAGCAGCTCGTCTCCCGCCCATCTTTACATTCCGCGCACAGACACGCTGGTCCTTCAGTAGCAACCTCCCCCGAAGCGGAACAGAGCAAAAGCGAACGTGTAGCAGCGTATTTACAAACGGAGCGCGGCGCTGCCTTGGCACGGCCTCTGGGCGTGGCGCGGCCTCTGGGCGCGGCGCGGCCTCCGGGGGGGGGCGGCGGCGGG
>JABFEA020000131.1:89418-100677 GCA_019775915.2 Cyphomyrus plagiostoma | reverse complement strand
CCAACCCCCCCCCCCCCCCTGTTTGTTTTTTTGGGGGTGTCGGGGGGGGGGGGGGGGGGGGGCGCCCGCCCCCCAGGAGCCGTTTGCCAAGTTGCAGGAGATGCCACCCTTGGCAATTGTCCATTTTGCCATTGTCATAATCTGGCACTTGCTGTAACTAGATGCCAAAGCTGCTGCCAAAGGTAACAGCGGCCACCTCACCCATGTCTGGAATATCAAACAACTTCACACTTACAGTACATCCAGAATCATCAATATACACTCAATACCCCATAGCAACAAAGCACAAATCAGGATTTTAGAATTTTTTGCAAATTTACTAAAAATAAACACAACAACACACTGACATAAGTATTCAGACCTTTTACACAGTACTGTACTGAAGCACCTTTTACATTGATTACAGCCTTGAGTCGACAAGCTTTGCACACCGGATCATGGGATTTTGTGCCATTCTTCTTTACAGATCCTCTCAAGCTCTATCAGTGGACAGCTAACTTTAGTTCTCCATAGATGTTCATTTGGGTTCAAGAGTGGGCTTTGGCTAGGCCACTCTAGGACATTCAAAGACCTGTCATTAAGCCACCCCTTGTATTGTCTTTGTTTTGTCAGAAGACAATATTTAGCCCAGTCTAAGGTCCAAAACACTCAGGAGCAGACTTTCATTAAGGATGTCTCTGCTCCATTCAACTTTCCCTTGACCTTGACTTTTGTTCTAATCCTGGCCGCTGAAAAATGCCTGCGATATCCAACGAGTATCATTATTCGGTAGTACTGCAGCCTTCTTTACTGGAACTGATTAGTCTTTTCAGAAGCTCTTCAATGTCTTTACCGTCTCATCTTAAGGTGGACAATCAAATTTGTTCTGTTGAAATGTTCATTTATAGATCGTCCTTGAGAAATTTTAGGGAAGCATTGTTTGCAAAATGCATTTCTAATGTTGTTTTGCCAATATTAAACATTTCACATAGTAGCCATTTTTCTAACTGTTTAGTATGCAGGGTGTGCAGTAAAATATGGGTCAACATTTTAAATGGAATTATCGGTGATAAATTTTGGCTTATTTTTAGGGCTGCAACAATTCATCAAGTAACTAGAACTATCACAAAAAATACTCGATACAAATTCTTTGCTTCGATGCTTCATGTAATCCGCACGACTATATACTGCTTAGTGATCACTGTTTCACTCGGAGGATTATTACTGTCGCATAGTGTGATTACGCTGCATTGCGTGTAGCAGGTTTGATTTGATGGCGCAATGGAGGAAGACAGGGAAAATAGCAAGGAAAGTCAGAGAAAAAGACCAAAAATGTCTGAAGTTTGGGACCATTTTAAAAAAAAGAAAAGAAAAGCAAAAATACTATACAGTGTGTCCATTGTAAAACCAAATTAGCTTACCACAACAGCACAACGTCAATGATTCAACATCTCAACAGAAGGCACCCAGTCTATGCATCCAGTCAACAGAGCGGAACCAATACAAGGTAAGCGCAAGCATTTCACTCACATTTGAGGCTAAAATAGACCTGCAATAGAAACGTATTTATGGGCGTATGTATGAATAAAAAATGTATACCAAGATTCAGGCCAAGCAGCCCCTATTTTTCCTCAATAACACTGATAACAACAGCAGTGAAAAGGATTCTGTTATAGTTTAACATAGAGCTGGAACTTGTCTATACACTAACAACTAAAGGTCTTTGACCATGGTCCCGTTGTAGAAGAATTTATTGGCTGGTGCAAGTCATCTTTTTTAGACATTAATACATAAAAAAAACAAGTGATGATCATAGATTTTGGGAAAAATCCTATGGTCACATCCCCAGTGATTATTAATTATCAGGTGATCCAAGTAGTGCAGCATTATAAATGCCTTGGTATTGAACTCCATAATAAAAGTGACTTTTTTTAGGGTAGACGATAGAAATAAAACATCTTCATAAAACTGTTTTTGACCTTCTTTTTAAAGTTGGTATGGGTCTCTAAATGTTAGGAACAAGAATAGATTAAGCAGTATTGTTAATACATGTAGTAAAATTGCAGGATTAGACCTAAATGATTTATCGGGTTTTATTTAAGGCCAGGACTTTGAAAAAGGTCAATTGAATGTGACCCTAGCTATGCCTTATCAAGGGAGTTCATGCAAATCTGGCCAGAGATATAAACTACCAAACTGTAGGACAAATAGGTTTAAAAATTCTTTTATTCCAAGTGCCATTTGGTTTGTTAAATCAATGTGACTTGTCATTGTTTTTACTGTAAAGATGTTCTCTGTTGTCTGTCTATTAAGTGTTGCTGACTGTAAAACAAATTGCCCCCCAGGGGATAAAGTTCAACTCAACTCAGCAAAGAGATGGTTCTGTTACAGAGATGGTGAACTCAGGTAAAGTGAAAGAAAACAACGGCATTATGTTTGTAATTGCTACTAAAGCTTTACTGGTAAAGAGGTTTTTCTGGTTTGTCTTCCACAGCAGTAAGGCTACAGTAAAGCTATAGAAGTTAACATAGAAGCTGTTAGTATACAGATAAACTGTTAGCTTATAGAGTTTGACACGATATTTAAATTTGCAGCTTTGCAGCAGGCTGACAGCAGCTGTCACACTTCGTTGCAATGATACCTGCAAAAATGTACATAAAAAAAACAAGTGTACATGAAGGCACTAAAAGGGTTTAGTTCTTTTGTCAGTTGTTGTATGGAGTTCAATCATTAAAAATGCTCCTAAAAAGGAAACCCATGCGTTGCTCATTTTAAGAGACCTGTCTATTTTTTCTTTTTTGAATAGTTACTATTGCTCTTTAATAAGACAAAAGTATTTCTCATCCGATTACTCGATTAATCGATGGAATAATCGATAAAATACTCTAATACTATTAATAGCTGCAGCCCTACTTATTTCTAACCATCGGCCAACAGCTGACTGGCCAATACTGATACAAAAAGCCCAAACACGTCTGACAGCGAGAGCAGCGTATCAGTCGCCAATGATGATTTAGTACCTATAAAGGGAGCTACTTCAATAGTATGGAAGAGGTGTGGTTACAAGAGCTCAGAACTCCAAAAAAGCACAATACCTTGCAAAATATACAAGAAAATTGTTAGTGCTAAAAAGGTGGATACACAAACTTGCTTCGTCACTTGAATAGTCAAGTACAACCAGGCTTTGAAGGCACAAGAGGAGATGATACTAGAAGCTGGTGATGTGCAGCCCAGAAGTCAACAAATGACTCAACCTTAGCATTGCTGGAGCACTCACTAATTGTACTCCACATGACGAAAAGTAAACGGTGAATGTAAATTATTGATGTAGTTTAATATAGTTTGGCCAACATCCCAGATAAATATTTTTCAAGAACATCCTTGCCGGCGAAGTATGAAGCATGCCATGACTAGCAGCTCCACTATCGCTAAGGAGGTTTTTTCCTAAACCACAGAAATGTGGTTGAGCAAAACTGCTGACTGTGCACTACATCAACAATATACTCCAACAACGGACAATGTACTCTGGCATTGTGACAAATTTCTTTCCTAAGGATCACACAAAGGGAAAGTGAAAATATTGCAAGTGGTTTAATGGAATTTCTTATGTCATGGCATCTAGAAGAGGATAAACGGGTTTGTGGGACAACATTAGCGGGGTCAATATTGTTAAAGCCGCCATTCTCCACATGCGGAGCAGACTGTCATGCTTTGGCCATTATCTACACATTGCTATTGGTAAGTTTCACTTACCATGAAAACAAAACAATTTTTAATGAAAAATGGCTGTCACTTTTCCCCAAAAATCAATTGTCATTGGTCTAAGAAGAGCAATTATGTGACAGACAAAGTGACTGAGGAACTGATCAGTCTGGCAATCTATCCAATCTATGCTTCCGCACTGAATACATGAGCAAAAGTGAGACTGAAGCCATCCAAGCCAGAGATTATTAGAATCACACAGCTGCAGAATCAGAATTTTATTTTTGCACGAGAAATCAGAAAAAATGCAACAGTTCCAGCACTGATATTCTACCTCATTCAATGGTAATCCAAAAAAAGATGCAAGGCAACTTTACGTTTTGACAGCATTTTATTTTAATAAGCAGTAAGTGTTTACATTTTTACTGAAGCTTAGTTTAGATTGCTGCCGTTTACATTTGTACTTAAAATTTGAGGTCAGTTCTATTAGGCGACAATATGGTGGAGGCCTCTGAAGAGTTACGTGTGTATAATACTGGGTCACAATTATTGTACTATAATGCTGCTGCTGACACCGTGTGGAAACAGATTCACACACTGAATTAGGTAGCCTGTCATCAATAACAGTAGCTTACTTAAAGGGATGGAAAATCCCCTTCATTTTGTTTGCAATAATACATGTTGCTGCCTGAAACGTTCAGCATTTTTTTAATATCATAAATATCATTAATCACAAACTTTCTCAAAATATCATGATATTTTGAAGCTATATCACCCACCCCTAGTGAAAAGCAACAGAAGAGTAAGTCAGAGTTGCGACATGCCATTCAAAGTGCTGTTCAAGCTGACAACTCCTGAAACCATCAACACTCTTACAAGTTCAATGGATGAAACACTGTTTTGAAATGAGGGAAAAAAAGATGGTTATATAAACATGTAAAACTGATTGTTTCTTGTTCATGAGTAATGGAAAACCTCTTAAATGGCATTTTCATTTATGAAACATATGGTTTCAAAATCTTACCCATTCAGAAAATAAAGCATACCTGC
The DNA here is from genome assembly GCA_019775915.2 of Cyphomyrus plagiostoma. Taxonomy (NCBI): domain Eukaryota; kingdom Metazoa; phylum Chordata; class Actinopteri; order Osteoglossiformes; family Mormyridae; genus Cyphomyrus; species Cyphomyrus plagiostoma. Next base: position 95,946 of record JABFEA020000131.1, on the reverse strand, counting down.
AGAATCTCAGACGTGTTTAAATCCTCATTTGAATAGCCTAAACCAATTTTGATCTTCCAAAAAAATTCCACCAGGCAGCCTTTCATAATATGTATAGTTATTGACCAATTTTGTCAAGGTGTTCAAATTATCACATTTTCATAGTAATCCCTGACACACTGTACACAGGAACCCTGAGTTATGTCCTTAAAAATTATCATTTCAGTGAGTGCTATATAACATTGTCACTTCCCATTAAATACTGTAATTAGAGGAACTCTGTAGAATGTGTTTGTTACTGAATTGTGGCATGTTTATAATTGTCCTTGAAAACAACAGGAGAACCGAGATGTTAACACCTTAGATCAGGTAAACAATTTTTCAAACATTGAAGGGGAGTAAGGTTGGACATGAACACAGAAGCTGTGGGAATAACAGCTGCACTCTCTCAGAACAGAGGACTGAGAATTGCACAGAGCGCTGGCAAGGTCAGCCTGTGTTATTGACTTCCTGTGACTCACTATCTGCCTCAAGCAAAACAGCAGCAGGAATTCAGGGATCTGTTATCCTCTTGCATCCATAACAATGTCCCTGTTCATGTACGATGCAAAATGGTTTTTTTATGACTAACTAATGCAAAGACTACAACTGAAGAAGAAAAAGGAATTAAAAAAAGAAATTGTTTGTGGAGTATCACCTATCAAGACTCTTTGGCATCACTTTAGGAGCCCTGTATTAAAGTAATGATTGCACCTTATATACTAGGTTTTGCTGTTATTCCACAAACTGTATTTTAAACGGTCAAACTAAATTTGGGAGAAGCTCACCGAAGGTGCAGACTGGTAGAGACTTGCATATTGCTATCAAAAATCTGATCCAAAGGAAAACCTGTACAATACAATACCGACCAAACGAGAATAGCAGGTTCAGGAACACGACGATCTGCAGCGTGACTTTATCAAAACAAAAGAATTTGCCATACAAAACACAGACACATAACTTTGGTTAAGAAAAAAAAAATCTACCAGACAGTATAGAGTGATATTTAAGTACTACTACCCATTACTATCAAACCCTCACAAGCATCCTAGTGTTCTCCTCAGTAACATGGTACTGAGTACTTCACCAAACACCCACAAATAAACACAATTATAAAATATCTGAGTTTATCTACTGCCAAATAAGAAAATTAGTCTATGGTTACTTAATGATTTAACTTGAGACCTCAACTCTGACGAGCCAGAAAGAGTTTTTGATAATGACACTGAGTACAGGGTTATATTTGTTTAAGATAATGGAACCAATATCAATTTGAATTATATATGGAGACTCCACCAAAAAGCCACACCCACATGGGGTGAACATGCAAACTCCACACATACAACGCACCAGCGCCCATCCACAGTGCTACCCACTGCACTAAAGAACCAGGCAGGTTTCACATCTGGCCACTGTTGTATGAAGGCTGGGAGACTTCATTATATGGGAAAAGAGTTTTTGCTATATTCTTAGAAATGAATGTAGTGCAAAACAGAACAAATGTAACACAATCCAAACACTATGGATTTATTTGTGCTGATTGCAGCGGGGCCAGCTTCATGGAGTTTAACTAGCAACTCGTACCTTCTTCCACATTCTATACCTGCTGGTGTAGCTAATAAACAAATAAGAGGTGTAGTTTTTTCAGATCAGCTGCAGTACAGACAAAATTTCACAAATAAATTAGGAGGGGAGTCACAAAACTCACGTGATCCACAAACAGACAGGAAATGATAAACAAATGTGGAAAAACCCATTTCATGTGTACAAATTACTTTGTATTTTTGTGGATATGATTCAAGATTGCTTTACTTGTTACATGTACAGCTGTACAAGTACAACATGCAGTGAAAAGAGTTTTGTCCCGATCAACCCGACCATACATATACAAATATTACAGGGGGTAGACAGGTCAGGTAGACAGGGGATATAGAAAAAACAGAATCACATGAGGAGAGAGGAGAAGAACAAAAAACAGCCCCCAGACTGTACTCCAGTAGGGAGTATAATGTAGGAACAGAAAAACAGATTTTACACAACACAAACAAAAAATGCATATTTGTGGACAGTCCAACTTAGTGTATCATGGTACATGTTTGTGTATTGTCTTCTGTGTGTTACAAATAATGAAGTTCAATATAATTTTCCATAGTTCCACATAGCTATTATGTACCATCTATGTTTTCACAGCATGTTCTGACAAAACAATAAACCATACAAACTTACTTCAGTTAATGACCACATCACAGCCAACACCACAATGTACATATAGCCAAAATGGAGAAAAATTAATTAGCTCAGTGATTTTCTCAATTAAGTCCTTGGGGACTCCCAGAAAGTTCACATTTTTGCTTCCTCCCAGCTCCCAACATATCAGAACTATGGCTGTCACTATTGATTATATCAATAATCGAGTAATCTACCGATTATTCTGGCAAATCATTGACTAATCGTTTATGATATGATATACATTGCATTCTGCGCAGGGCAGGAACCAACCAACGACTGCAGGGTCACACATACAGTTAAATTGAGCCACTCGGGTTCATTTACGTTGCATGTTTCTGGACAGTACAGAACAGATAGTATGCACAGAGTGAACATGCCAACTCCACAAACACAAAGTATCAGTGCACAGACAGCACACACCACAGTGTTATCCTGACTAACTTACACTATATGTAATTTTAATATTATGTATACTATAATAACAACAACAATAATAATAAATTATACACTTTTTGATCTCCATGGGGAAATTCTCTTTTCACCTCCCCTATCTTGCTCTCCATGATAGCAAGCTGGGTGGTGAAGGGCAGCCACCCCTTGCAGTGCCCAGGAAGCTGAGGGTCAAGGGTCTTGCTCAAGGACTCACGGACGTGTTGAGGCAGGGCTTGAACTGGAAACCTTCTGATCACAGAGGCTTAGGATCAGAAGTTCACCATTCAATGTATATGCTATTGTTACACCACAACAGTCTGTTGGGTTCAAACCATCAATAAATACATTGCGCTAAAACGTACTGGATCTGTCACAGGCAGAGTAGTAGTTAGAGATGAGTAAATGGGGGTCAGTGTCTTTACTGGGGAGCGCTGAATGGCAAATTATTCATGACTTAAGCCAATAAACACACATTTATTGGGGGGGGGGCTAAATTAACATTTTATGGGTGTTTTAGCCCCCCTCCCCCTAAAATAGGCTTAACTATGCCCTTGGTCATAAGACAAAGAATTTAGCAAGCTTTACAATGTTATTGATGGTTCCTTTTCAAAATTATCTAGTACAGATGCCGCTCTACTTATGAATGACATATGTTCCAAACAGCCTTTCGTAACTTGAAATGTTTGTAAGTTGTTATTCAACATCATTTTAAGGCAAGTACAAAGAACTAGGATGCTGGGAGTACACACGCTACACTCCTGCACAGCATGAGTAGCAGCCGGAAGTGATACTAGGTGGAATTGGCATGCAGAAAAAAAAAAAATGATGTTGTGGACAGGAAACGGGAGGCCAAACATCAAAATCGTTCAGACTTATTCAAAATACACAAACAACCCAGGATGGGGCACCAACCCATCACAAGGCACATTCACACACCATTCACTCACCTATGCACACCTATGGGCAATTTGGAAACCCCAATTAGCCTCAGCACGTCTTTGGACTGTGGGGAGAAACGAAATACCCATATCAACACGGGGAGATTATGCAAACTCCACATACATGGAACGCTGGCAGAGACTTAAACCCAGGTTTCAGAAGAGTGAGGCGACAGTGCTAACGACTGCCCCACCCCTGCACACACGACATGTTCACAAAAAATGTTATATGGTTAATATGGATCTTATGATGAAAGATGATGTGGCTAAATGACAGGGCTAACTTTTGTTTCAGCAGCGATTTTGACATAAAAGAAGCATAGAAAGTAAATTAAGCAAAACAATTTAAACTCACAGTTAGTTAAATGACAAAAACAGGCTAGGCTACTCCGAGAGGCTAAATGACACATATCTATGGCTAACCTCGCATTACTGGATGAGTCTAACCTCGCATTATTGGATAAGTCCCACCATATTGCTGAATAATCGGGATTTTTAATGGACGCTTTCAAATAACCGAGTAATCGCGACAGCTCAAGGGGTAACTAATCAGGAACGAGTCAAACAATTAATGATAAGGAATACCTGGTACAGGTGTGGTCAGAGCTAGACGAGTAAATGGATGGACCGTAAAGAGGTCTGCGATAAAATGGTTTAATATTAGATAACACTATTAAAAGTACATTGTCATCAGCCAAGAATAAACTGCCTATTGCGTTTCTTGATAAACTACGTTCATAATTTGTTATAATCATCAAAAAGTATAGCCTGAGGTCTTAATTTTTTATGCTTCTATGTAAGCCGAGTAATCGCGAGCTCTGCGATCCGTCCTGACACATTGTTACATGCCCTAAAGCTGTTTTATGAAGGCGCTTGCGCATGCTTTACTACAGGAAAGTATATAAAGTGAAAAGCATCGTAAATATTATAAACAAAAAATATTTCCGCATCGTCTAAAAGAGCCTGCAAAGCGACATCAACAAAGAAATAATGGCGTCGCTATCACATTGCATTGTTATTGGACACTGTTAATCCTGCGGATGCGATGAATACTTTCACCCTTTCTTTAAACGCTGTCATTAAGATACTTCCTCCTTTCATTACACAGCGGAATCTACACATGCCAGTTATCGCAGAATAACATGTTACTCGCTGCACATTTTTGTCAAGTTGCACCTTCATCTTACCCTTCTTTGAAGTTATCAACCGAGCTCCCAAAAGCAGTCATGTGTGCCACCATCGCCTGTTTCCACCAGCAGCGTGCTTGTTTGAAAGCTTATGTTGCTTGACGTCCTCTTAGGCAAATAACTTGCAGAAGAGCTGCCGCCACAGATACACCTGCGTTCCGTAGTCCTCGCGATAATTCGCAAAATTAGCAGTGCGTTCCGTGCATTAGTGGTGAGCGGATGTTTTCCTCCCAAACACTAAGTTAAAAGCACATGGCGTTTACAGAGCAGTAAAACAAACACACGGAATCGGCCCGACGCCAAACAAGGCGGGGTATCCAAGTTCCCGCTCCCAACCCGCTCAACCACCATTTCAATGCTACCGAGTGTGTGTCTCTCTCTCTTAAGCGGAGCTGTTTGCAGAACAGGGTGCGCAGCCTTAGGCAGTCCGCTCACTTGGGTAAACACTGATCCCGGATCTGTGGTGTAGATGGTCCTAGTACAGAGGTCCCAGGAAATCCAACAAAAGCTTAGTAGGAGCTTATTTTACATTTGCCAAACGATACTGTCGGTACGTTTAGTTTCTATGCATTGGTATGGAGGAAGGATTCATATCGATGTCCTCCACCCTGAGAGTGGACGGTTTTATGTACAAACGGGAAAACTATTTCATGGGTTCAGTTCTGTTCCTGCAGAGGCGACGACCGCGAGCTGCGAGCCAGGGAAAGCCAACGAGTAGACAGTATAACACTTACTATACATTTATAAATTTTACCGTCCCCATCCTTGTTGTCACCTTTTACTGTTGCGACCCCCTGTCGAAAAAAAACAATTTGACATAAACCCCTCTTTTGGCCTTATACAGCAAATTAAAAACAAAGACATAAAATGTAACGCGGTAACACTCAAGTCATTGGAACGTATTTATTTAGGCGCCACCCAGTGGAAGAGTGCGAGAGCCGGTAGAGCACACGCTAAACAGAGTACCTGTTTCTGTAGAAGTAACTTTTTTAAATAGATAAAAACGTTGGACCACATATTTAGTTAGATGTTGAGTCGATAAGTCATGACCACTGATTGTATGGCCAATATTGTTTTCAAATTGTTACACTGTGCTCAAATTCATACCAATTTGGTGCACCCATTCCTTAATATAATAATAATTTTGAACTAAGAGATGATGGACGTTTAAGGTAAAATGCTAACCCAGAGGTGGTGAACTAGATCAATAGAGAGCTGCTGTGGGTTTTTGGGATGACCACTGCAATGTGACACAGTGGTGGCTCTGAGGCTATGAATCTGTACCAGCAACTGGAAGGTTGTTGGTTCAAATCCTGTGAATGCCCAGAGTGATTCTATTCTGTTGGGCCCTTGAGAAAGGCCCTTAACCTGCAATTGCTTCATCCTGGGTATGACGTTAATCTACATCCAGCCCTATAAGGAGGTCCTCCAATTTACAAGGAATAAATTGGGGGCTGGTGGCAGGATTGGCACTCCAGCACCTGGAAAAAACATCACACTGGTCCAGTTGTGCAGAGGTATTACCTGCCACATGGCTGCACTCGCAAAGCATTGTAATCAGTGTATGCTCCTTACCTCTAAGTCATCCAATAATCCTGTGGTAGGCGTGGCAAAGCATTGTAATCAGTGCATGCTCCTTACCTCTAAATCAGGGTTCTTCAAATCACGGTCCTCGAGGTCCGAGCACTGCTGATTTTCCAGCCTTCCTTTACCTGTCAGTCAGG
>JABFEA020000131.1:70280-84499 GCA_019775915.2 Cyphomyrus plagiostoma | reverse complement strand
CCCGCACCCCCCCCCCCCCTTGCCTAACCCCACCCACTCAACCCCCGACGTCAGTGACTCAGTCCTCCGGTGCGATGGCGGAGATAAAAATATCCCCACCCCCCAGGATTGGCCCGATAAGGAGCTGACTCCGTTTATATTTAACCCTCAGAAACAGGAGAGTTTATAACAATGCCCCGTCTCCACTGGAATATATAACTAAAATCAGAACAAGGACAAAACAGCTGTCACTCCCAGGAAGAAGTGTCCTTATCTTCTTTGGGGAGAGGGGAGCAGAGAATTAGCCTATTTGTCAACCTGCAGTGTGATTCAGAAATTTTTATGCTGACCAAAATGTCCCAGTTTGTTCCTGTAAATATACACCACTTTCCCATTTCCCATCCAGTGTCCACTTGGTCCACTGACATTTTCTGAGAGCTTAATAAGGCATTAGACATTAACTTTGTCCATTACAGGGAAATATAATAAAACATAAATTAATCAATTGTTAAGTCAGATTCAGGAAATGGGAGTCACCAGGAAATGGCTCTCTGAGATGCTGAAAAGTCACGAGCTAAGACACACAGAAAAGAAAGGGCTGGAGAACTGCATGAAAACAGCCGAGGGACAGCGGTAGCCTGGCGAAGGTCTCTGACGAGAACCGATACCAAGCAGGGTAGTCTCTCAAAAACTGTATGTTGTGACAAAGCTGCCTGTTATGACAGGGCTGCCATTCAGAAACTGAGTGTATCCAAAGCCGATGAACAAATCCTGGGCATCAGAATGATGGGAAAATGTAATATAGTCTGATTAACCAATCTTTTTCCTGCATACAGAAGGGTTTATGTTTGGAATGAATGTCAAAGGGGCCCACAATGTCTATTGGTGTGGCAGCTATATAATGGGGATCATCACCTGGACCTGTAAAAGGGCAGAGGAACATGAGGCCCTTTTACAGGTCCAGGTGCACCATATAGTGCAAACACTGCTCCCTCGTGAAGTTACCATATTCCAGGGTGATACTGCCCCAACATGTACTGCCAGACAAATTCAAGAGTGGTTTCATGAACATCAGAATGAAGTCAAACACTTTCCCTGGCCTCCCTAATCACCAGATCCAAATATCAATGACGTTTTATGGGAAGTTCTGGATCAAGAGCACTCCAGAAAGTAGTTTTCAACCTATTTAATCCTTCAAAGAACTGGACCCAATACTTTTTGAAGAATGTCCCACTACACACATTTTAAGACTCATGTGAAGAGGTTCCAATGATGACTGAAGCTGTTCTAAAGGCACAAGGGCAGTGCATTTGCTCCTTGCTATTTAATCCTAGATATTTAAACATTGCTAGTTGTTTCCATTATATCGTCACCTCCCCCCCCATAGTTAATTTATCATTTTTTTAAAGTTCCTTACAAATATGCAAATTAATATAGTATTCCAAATGTAGGTTTCCCAAAGGACTTGTAATTTCTGACATATGCTTATACTGTAGAACAAAGAAATGTAAATGGATAAATGCTAGAGAGGAGTGTAGGAGGCATGGTCCAGGCGACAGGTGTGAGCGGCGGTAAATGACAGGCCGTGCGTTCCTGGCAACTGCCCGGTGACCGTCTAGCGGGGCGCTGACAGCTCTCTGGCACAGGTGGACCAAAGAATTTGCCGCATGTGAGTCTGCCTTCCGCTTCTCTCTTATGTTACAATGCCAGCATCATCAAAGGAGGTGCATCTGCCAGAGGTACTGCTCCCTCTCAGAATAACAGAAACACATGCTTAACCGATTCAAATTTCTTTTTTCATCTTATTCTCTCCTTAACAGTTAAATGCAGAACAGTATTAATGTATGTCCCTTACCTGCAGGTAAAGAAATATTGGGATATTTGCAGAAGTAGCAGCATAAAAGCAAAACCGAGTCCCAGTTGGCCTTGAGAAATTCACCGTAATTCACCATAGACATTGTCGCTAAGTGGTTTGCACGCAAAACGTTTCTTGTAAAAATAAGATGGTGTTGTGCACCTGAAATGCTTAATGGGTAAATCGCCCAGACCGGATATTGTATTATTTTCCAGCGTATTGCACCAGGCTTGTGGCCTTAGCAAAGGTCAAGTACAAACCGGCAAAGCAGCAGAAATCCATCAGGAGACCCCGACTAGGGCGGGCAGATTGCGTGAGAAGCCGTCCCTTGTTATACATGCTATATTTCTCTACGTCACTAAAAGTTTCCATAACTCTGTCCAAACTGAACCACAAGACAGCACAAGCATGATTTTTTGATGAAGGACAATACACAGGGGCATTCCCAAATGCAGACAGGCCTTTTGAACACAAGCACTGACTGCTGAATGGATATCGACAGGAACTAGAGGGAATGGTTTCCATTTTTCGCACAGGACGCCGAAGCATCGAGCAACGCCACTGCCAACTGTAATTCTCAAATGATCGTTCCCAAATCCCAGAGCTGGCAGGAAGACTACAGCAGTGCTTCATGCTTTTCTTGATCCCTGTTATCTGTTCATGTTTCCACACGTATGTCCTGTTTTTTCATGAAGGTGTTTCTTTAATGTGGTGTACAGAAGTGTTGGGTTAAATCCTCGTTGGTCAATAACAGTGTTCAGTAATGCCAGCCAGTGTGAGATTCTCATCTGAGTTTCTCCCATTGCTAGTATTCGGACAAAAATAACAGGTCAGTCATCAGAATCAATAGGGCTGTTTTGTCCATGCTGCTCGTATTGATAATGCAGGAATGATATCATATATGCCTGTTGGCTGAAACTCTGGATATGTGTTGGCAGCTGTAAGCTGATGACTGACCTGATACTGATGGCTGTCAGGGGATTGTCTGGGGAGGGAGCAGAGAGACAGCCGCAGATGACTCACACAACATCCTCTGTTTATAATTAATGTGACCGTGATCAAAATTACAGAAAATAAATAACCCCCCTGCCCTGAAATGCATGTCTACAGTGCCTCCATTTATCACATCTAATGGGTTAGAGCCTTAAAGGGCAGACTTAAAGGGGGGGGGGGGGCACTGATCTCAACTGTGGGAAGGTGGTTAAGATCATTCACTCGTAACACGATTGCCTGTTTGAGTCCCTGGAGGGGCACGGATGTAACACCCTCGGGCAAAGCTCTGAGTCGCTCCAGTAAAATATCCAGCTGAACAAACAGACGAAAACTGCGAGCTGCTTTGGACATCATCACCAGCTAAGCATCTAAATGTGAATCAATGACCCAGCAGAACAGCTCAGAAATTTTATGCTTTACATTAGGCAAGCATTTTCCTGCGTGGCGCAGCATCAGCGTCCAAGTAGATTTGAGCTCCCAGGCTGAATTTGGCCCTTCCTGACACCTACTTCACATGGTGTCTTTACTCCTTCTGTGATGTCTACCAAACACCCTTGGCATTACCCCTTTCCCACCGTCTTGGGTGCACAGTAATGCAGACCCGCAGCCACCTGGCTTGATCGCGACACATGACTCGTCTTTTCCTTGAAGGAGAAGAAAGGCCCGCCGACTTTTCTGTTGTGCAGAGAGACTCCATATCTGGACAGATTTATTTGAGGCTCTAGTTTCTGCCTTTGAGACCGAAACCAATTGTCTTCCCCGCTTCCCAGAAAAATATTGCCAATTAGGGTAATATGTATTGCAAAGAAATCCCTTGAGGAAATAATGAGAGATGGGGGTGGTGTCTGGGCAGGAGACGTGCTGGGGACGTCCACGCGTGTCCTTTGCTTAGCGCTGCATTTCCGGCCCACAGACAGAAAGAACAATGTGCAAACTGGGAACACTGACAGGCCAAAGTGTTATGTTTCTGCGCACGGAAACCAGATTCTTCAGAAAACTGAATTTTTTCATATTTTATCCAAGGGAAATTGAATATTTAAGTTAATTAAATATTAAGCTTGATGATAAGCATACACGTTGGAATTTATCCATGTCATTACTGACTTTGAAGTAAATACATTGTTTGCCATGAACATGTTGCGCTCCCTCCTGTCCTGTGCTCCTAACTGACTAAGATTAGAGGGCAGGTAACATGACGCTGCATAAATTAAGTGGGCTGGTTTACTTCCAGTGGGTTTTAAGGCATAATGCTTCAGTAATCCAATATTGTGCATTAGACTGGTGTATAAGAAATCACTATCAGTGGATATTACTGTTTTTGGAATATAAAAAGCAGGACTTTGACAGCATAATCACTTTCTTAGCAAAGAGAGTGAGTATAAGGGGTACATAATGCTCATCTGTATGTGTTCACAGTAGTGTGGGTACCAGACTAGCCTTTTTTATTTTTTGCTTGCAATTATCTCGTTAAATTTTTGACGCAACAAAGACGTATGAACTCACAGCATGGAGGCCTGGGCCGGGACATGTTCATGTCAGATTCGATTTTATATTCTTCACAGTGCTGCCTTTGTGGTTGACCTGCGACTCTGAGTCGACTAAAGGGCGCCCTGTCTCAGACTGAAGTGGTTTTAATAAAAAACATCAGCAAAGCCTCGAAATGGGTAGGTGTGGCACTTACTAATATGGCATCTTTTAGCGGAGCTTTCATTTCATGTCTGCCTGCAGAGTTCAGGCCTTGGACAGTGAAGCGGCATTACTCCACAGTATGCCCCCGCTTCTATGTATTCCTTCTTAAAAGGCTAGATATCCCTATACCTAATCCCTGGATCATATACATACCATTATCTTTGTAATGGAGTGATATTGCCCTAGAAAACGTTTTAGTGATTTATGAAAATGTTTTTTGTGGAATGCTTCATTGTTTTTGATTAAGTTGGGCATCCTTCAACCCAGCTGTCAAATATTGCAATGTCTGGTTTAGTCTAGGGTTTCCCAATTTTACCCATTTCCTTAGTTACTTACGTTCGAATTTCAGCTTGATCTGAAATTTATTTACTCCTCGTGTTTCCTTATAATGAGTAACATAATACCGACATAATTGTAGTACTACAATAACATATGCTTTCACAAAATAAATGTCAGTTACAAATCTGATGTTCCAAACGTCCATACATTTTCATTATACCTAATCACAATATGATACATCTATTGTTTTTTTTTCTAGCAGTGGCTACCTAGCAAGTCAAATGTAAAAGCTCAGTTGAGTGTCGACATCTTACTGTTGCCGAGACAAGTAAACAAACAAAAATCCAATTTCCGGCACTTTCCGGTTGAGGTGTCCGCCATGAGTCCGCGCCCCTGCGCGTACTTAACCACGCGTTTATATATCCACTGCGCTTTGGATGTCGTTCAGCCAGCTTCAGCACGAGCTCAGCATCGTGCCTTCCATAATGTAACACCGAATAAAACGATAAAAGTTAAGAACATCAACTTAGCGTAATACTATTTCACATTACCGAGAACATTAATATTAAAAGGAGGTCATTACTACAGTATTTCCTATGGTGCTAGGCCTATTTGTCCCGCTTTAAAAAACACTGGCAATCTATTACAGCTACATAGTTGCCGATTAATATGTACATAAACAATTCAGGTAAATGCGCTATATGGTAAAACACATATAAACCTTCACTTGGTCAGCACGGCGCCGGTTAGAACTTGGACCTGTATCCTCGTGATTCCAAATTTAGCACGGATAAAAAGAGTGCGAGCGAATGAAGCCAAACGTCGATACGGCTGTCAACGGCATAGTGGGTCCTAAAAGGGAATTATGCATTGTGCGGTATAAAAATGTTTTGAAATGTCCTCATCGGGGTTCTCTTGGGTCCATAAACTAATGAGAGAGTCATTACAACCCACCATCCCAGTCGAGGATCCATGCATTTTTAATTGTCGGAGGTCTGTGGTGGTATTATTGTGATGAGCACAAACATCCTCCTCTTACGACAGGCCACTTCTTTTAAAGAGAGAATGATGAATGCTTTTAAAGTGCCGGTTAAAATGCGTGCGCACTTCAGGTGCACGCGTCTATAAACACAATAATGAATCCCGAACAAACTCGGCTCGTGTGCCCAGGACCCGCATCCCTTTGCAATGATGTAAGAATGAGGATTCGCCAGTGAGCGCAAGATCTCACGCCGCAAACCGGCCAGCGCACGGCCCAGCGGGGAGTGGGGGGGGGGGGGCTTCCTGTGCCACTAACCAACGGCACCCGCCGCTAAATGACCTGTTTCCCTGCGCTGCTTGAGGAACAATTAAAAACAGAAACAAAAAAAATACGTGTGGAGGAAATTATAGACCAGACTCAAAGTGATCGAAAATCAAAGAATGCTTCATTTCTCAACTGATATTACAGCGTGCGTTACTTTTCTAACCTTCTTCGCCATTCACGCATGTATAGCGCTCCAGAGATGTGGAAACCTTCAGTGCAGCGAGGGACAGCACTGCTGTGCGCAAGGTAACGCCAGTAGTACCCCCCGATGCTGCAAGTTCTCGCGGCACACGTTTCTCGACAACCTCGGATTGATAACGCGCAAACTGTGGGGAATCCTGATTTTGCTGTTCCTCTTCGCCATGGGCTACTTAATCCAGCGCATCATCTGCCCAAAACCCCGCAGGCATCACGAGAGGCAGGAAGAGCCGACGCTGTTCAGCAGAAGCGCAACGGCGTCCCAGGACTCGCTGCTGGATCGCATGCCAGAGTACCGGCCTGGGGACTTAACCTCACCGGTGCTGCAGCTGCCGGCGTACGACGAGGTGAAATACTTGCCGACGTACGAGGAAACCATGAAAGAAGCGGACCGAGACCGATCCAGTGACAATTTACTAGTTTCATCGGAAGAACAGGTACCCACAGCGCGGCCAGGGCGGAGAGGACAGGAGCCGAAAACGTTAAACATTGCTAGGACACCCTGGAATACCGTCTGACGAAATGTCACTTTATATGAATATAGGTTGTTTATTTTACGATAAGTATATTTTTAAACTTTTATGTGCTATATGACGTTGAATGTTAAAATGTTGAGAAATACTTTGCTTTGTCGTTAAACGTGTGTATTTTTTTCCACATAAACTGGGGGCAACTTGTTTTATATGTAACTTTAAGATTTAAACAGGAAATAAACGACTAACCGCTCAGAAAGAAGCAACTCAAATTTCCATCGTGCGTAAAACTCACAATAATGTAATTGTAGTTCTGCTTCAATTTTTTAATGCACCTACTCCTGATAAATCCGAAATCAATCTCTCTTACATTACATATCGAATAAATCCATTTCTCCTGGGAGTAAAATTTCTGTACTGAACATCTGTGCCGAAAGGCAGCGTTAGATTCGCGTGGCGTTGAAAGTGTCTTATTTCACCTTGATTATCTGACTGAGAGGCGAGAAGAATTCGTTCACACGGGCTCTGTGCAAAACTTAAGTTCACCTAGTTGGAGTTTGTGGGGTGCACTACGCTTTGTCACATTCGGACCCATCTGTCCATGCACCGAAAAGAAAATGTTGTGAGGGCAAGATTTAGCTTTTAGTCTCTTTCTGTGCGCTCCAAAATCGGGGAATGCACAAAGCCGATTGACCAAGTGTGGTGCAGGTGACTCCATTAAAAAGATGTAAAATAGTCGAGGGGCTCCTTCGATGGATGCGGAAATTAATCCTTAACCTTATGATAGTAGTCTAGTGGAGAGTCACAGCACTCGACTATCTGACATAACATATGCCTGTTCCCAACCCTACATATAATCAATGGTTTATAACAAAATACATTACAAATTCTCCAAATGAGTAACTGCATTGTTTATATTATAAAATGGTTTTAGTATTTATGAGTATGTAAAGTTCTAATGGATTAATATTAAAAACACGCACATCTAAAACCAAAGTTGTCTTCCGTAATTCCATGTCGCCATTATGTCTTTTCAAGCTGGACCAGACCGGTCTGGATAGAGTGGCAAAAAATGTACCTGCGGTACTCATGCAGTCCAATATCTGAGCTAGTTAGAGTTGGGCATCTAGTTCCCTAAATCTCATCAAGGTGTCCTCTTGTATGCACAGTAGATAGATTATAGAACTGACACAAATTAGACCAGTTAGCATTGATGGAATAAGCATCAGAGCACAATACTGCCCTCTACCCAGAGGTTCTGCTCCATGGCTTTGGGTTATCTGGTCTCTGTTGCATGTCTGCAGCTTTACCCGTGACCATACTGTACAAGTGTGATTCATCAGGGGATCTATGGGCAACACCCGCATTAAGTCACCCAATGCTGTCAAGTTTGGGGCATCTTATCAGTGGCTCATCAGGAACCATAACTCCCAATACTTACATCTTTTGGACAAGCCCGAAATATGAACAAGTAAGCCAATTATTTAATTCCTAAATTTCCCAAACAAAATTTTAAGTCAAACTGTGTTTTTCTAGAAGACAAAGGGGATTTTTTCCCCCAGTCGATGTACAATGGGGCTGTGCATCCTGTTTGTTGTGGTAATGCGATGATGAGAACTTGATCTCTGGGTGGGTCACAGGCATCAGCCCCCCCCGTGGTGGAGATGCGACATGGTGTGGCGTGCCTTGGAAAGAATTGGTGCAGGCGCCGGGGATGGGAGGGGGGGAGCAGTGGCACGTTTAACAAGAGCCTGCTGCAGCGCCCAGGAACATGGCTGCCCTCTTAACCCCACACACACACACACACACACACACACACACACACACACACACACACACACACACACCCAGCGTTTCTTGTTGTTGGCATTTCCTGCCTTGTTCGATCTAGATGAACAGCTGGGAGAACAATGGAAAATGCATTTTGTGCATATGCAGACTGACTAGTGGCTGCTGATTCATATTAGATGTGCTACCTGTGTGTTACCTTCTACAGGGCCCTTCACTTGACCTCTATGGCCATGCTCCCATCATGCAACGGGACAGAGCAGCTCCGCACTCCTCCATCCCGCCAGATACGCAGACGATCAATAGGTTTGTAAAAGTGTTATCCATCCGACTGTCACAGCACATCCTGTAAGAAAGTCAACAGTGGAACGGTGAGCAAGGCTGGGGAATCTAATTGTAGGTTCTGGTTTTCCGGCATTTGGTCACAAGAGGTAGTGCTGCACTCTGTCTTATAGCACAACATTGGCATCAACAGAAGAAACACTATGGACTTTTTACGGAAAACATTTATTAAGGATGACAAAAGGTTTAAATTTTAGCACAATAAAAATTGTGCATTTAAGAATATTTATATAAAGGAGCACAAATTGAACAGCTAAACAAACATGCTTTGTACAGATATTTAAAACTATAACGTGTAGCCCAGTGTCTTGCAGACAGTAATTAGCAGGGAGGGGGAAGTGCTTGGAGATCCACTCTTCATATCAAAAGCTTGTTCTGAGGCATGTGCCTCCCAGTGCATTGTGGGAAGGCACTTTTCATTTCCTACTCTTCACAAGCTGCTTTGTGATGTACCTGATCAAACTGTGCATGTGTGTCATAAGCATGTCCCATTTGTTGGCTTGTAGTTTTAAACAGCAATTGTGTTCCTTCTGCCAGGTTGAATGTCTTGGAAAAACACCAGGCAGACTAATCCAGGAGAAACCCCAAGGTCTTTAATAAACAGGGTTTCCTACTCCATGACATGAGTCTGCAGGGGGCATCTAAGGGGGTAACTGCAGGCTGGTACACAAGCGACTGGGGCAGGGCCTACTGGCGGAATGCCGCACTGCTCCGTAATGAGGCGCTGGCTGCCCGCTCCCGTTCGCTGGCCAGCTCCCTCTCGATCTTGGCCTGGATCTTTTCCCAGTCCACCTCCACCTACAGGGACAGCAAAACGGGCCACCACCAGTTGTCATGTGCTTTTAGGCTGGTTCCTTAAAGCAGTTAAAACATGGAATGAAAATACAAGTGAAAATACGCATTTATGATTAAAAAGTCAATAAAAATAATTTGAAATACCCAACTGAAAGGTTGGAGTAGCAAAGATATTACTGTTGAAGAAAAACAAAAAACAAAACAGTTTTCTCACTTCTTACTTTTTCTTTCTACCTTGAAAGCAAACTATGTGAGCTACGCACAAGAATTCCAGTGTATCTGTACTGCCCTATACCTGTGGAAATGGCAACAAAGTCTGTCAGTCTATCTATGTAGCGTTATCCACATGAGCGAATGTGCTGGTTTCCCTTCGTACCCCCTCAGCATACTGCAGAAACCTCTTGTCGGTCTCCTTCTTGCCGAAGTCCTGCAGGTACCTCTGTCGGTACGAGAGCACGGTGTCCACGTGCGTCTTGTGCTTCACTGCCAGCTCCAGTGCCCTTATAGAGAGGGATCGTGACATGGGCACCTTCTAAACATGCCCGGTGGGCAATCAATGACAAGATGCAAGTAGGCATGCTCACCTGTCCCAGTTATAGAGGCTGATGTTCACCTGGATGGCCTGGAAAATGAGGCCTGCCTGCAGGAGTAGAGACTCTGCCTCTTGTACATAACCACTAAATAGCAGAATGTGTGCCAGAGAGGATTCCTTCGAAGGAAGCTCTTTTATCGAGTTGATGTACTGGACCTTGTCCACCTATTGAAAGCGATAGTAATAGTATTATTCTGTGTGGATTTTTAATTGCTTTACTTATGGCCCTTTATGGGAACTAAGGAACCACAAATGCGGAGGAATCATTTCAGATAAAAAGGCGCACAGAGCTCTCTGTACCTCTCCGACGGCTGCGTAGGCCACCTCTGCCGCATTCAGCTCCTTGTTGGCCATTGCCATGGCAGCCAAGCTTGCCCAGAGGGCCTGGTCCTGTGGGATTTATGGACAGCACCATGAATAACTGACAGTGCCCCCTAGTGCTGCTTCAACTACAGCCTTATACACTTAGGAGGTCAAGTCCCACAGAGACAGGCTGACAGATGGACAAACTGACGGAAAGACAGGCAGGCAAACCAAGTGGCCTCTTTTAGCATAAAACCACTTCATTACTAATGCAACAAATGAAAACAGACGGGTCATGGCGTGGTGTGACAGCCCCATATGATGGGGGCACTCGTCTGCAAACTCTTAAACAGGATGTTTGTGGCATCCGTACCTTGCCCCCCCCCCCCCCCAGGAGATGTGGCGTAATGTGTTGTTTCCTTCCCCATCTCATTTTATCGACGTTACAATCCGCCGCGCGTTTGCGAGCCAGTGGAAAGTTCGCTCGGGGCTCCTGTTTGGTTTACATACCGCCAAACAAAACAATAACAAAAGGAGGCCAGGAAATCTACATGCGGCATGGAGTCCAGCGGCCTAAGTGCCCCCCCCCCCACAACCCCTCCCCCCGCCGTGGTGCTGTGGCATTTAAACCACGTTTGCATGTTGCAATATTTGCAATGGACTATGTAAATAAACACTGTGATGTGCATTATCTCTCCTGGGATGAGCCTGCGTTGTATATATACACACCAGCGGTTTCGACGGTAAACGGACAGAGAGGTCTGCACTCGGACAGGTCGTCAGAGGCGCCAGGCCGGCGGCGGGTTGGGTGCTCCGTCACGTGATTAAACCACTGCGACCACAAACTGGGTATAGGAGGTCCAGCCCCTGCCAGAGCAGGTTATTACGGAGTCTGACGCCATTACACGGGTGCTGGGGCAGATGGCTGTTTGTGACATCAGAGGATGGGAGAGGCAAAGCTGCCAGCAGGAATGCCGGCATGCGTCTGACAGCATGTTTGCATCGCTGTAAACACCAGCACCAAACCGCAAAATATTACATTTAAGGGGTCAGTTCTCGCTATTTTTCATTTCCCAGACAAAAAAGGTCACAGCGAAATGTCACCCAGGGTAGTTGTTCCCGTGTCTGCCGCTCATAACTGAAAGCGTCGCGCACCAGCTAAAATCTGCAGTAGCTGCCGGGATAATGGTGGCGGGGGCTGTTTGGGGCCCTGCAGTGTTTTCCATCCATTCGGCCGGGATGGGGGTGCCCCGGTGGCCCCTCCCCCTAGGAAAACCCACACCTACTGGAAGACCTGCCCGCTTACCAGAAACGGGCACGAAACGGGCACGCTGAGCTGCAGGCATTTCCTAAAAGCGGTGGGGCGGGCTGGGTTTCTGGCACGCGCGCCCCCCCCCCTCCCCCCCCTGCTCTTGAAACGACATGCCAGGCTGCGGTTATTGCATCATAAACGAGTGAGTGCATAGGAGATCTCTGTGGAGCGGGGGTAAGTAACAGTAAATGGTGTCACACAGGCTAATTAAAAAATTTAAAACCACCAGCTTCAGCTCAATAAAGCTCCATTCTTCTTTGCTGTAGTTCATGAATATTTGCTCTCCAAAGCATTTTATCATCCTGTATTTAAAGGTTTCACCAAATAATAAATACTATGTACATATATCTATATGTACATGACCATATATATATATATTTGTGCATATATATATGTAAACTGATAACAAAAATACAGCCCCCGTCATGAATTTACCCCCCCCCCCAGCTCCTGCTCTCCTTGAACACAGGGCCCATTATGCATGTGCGCAGTGTAGCCTGCTGCAGCCTCATACGTGTGCGAGCAGGACCGGTCAGAACGATCGGAATGATTTAAACCAAGGCCAGCCAGCCTGTGTAAAGCTATACGGGGCAGCAAGGTCGCTGGTGGGATGGAGGCGGCAGGATGGGGGTCTGAAGCACAGGTGCATGAAGGGGAGGGAAAAGTGAGCGGGCAGAGGGGCAGACACTGTCCCATGAATGCGAACTCAAATGCAGCTTTGATCCACGGGGGCTGCAGGCATGAAGGATCCCGGGTAACTGGCACCTCCTGTCCCCACACTGCCTGCTGCTTCATATGCAATTTGGCTCCACTAATTACAGCTAAATGGAAATCGTTACTGCATCCCTCTGATAATTCGATGCCATCGCATGCATTACTGAACACTTCTCATCTTGAGCCTTTTCCCATAATGCTGAATTTCTGCATCTCTTCATACTGCCCTCCTGGTGTTGGTTTATTATTAGTAATATTAGTATTAATATTTGGTTTAATACTAAACTTAGGGTTTGGTTTTTCACACCCCACTGCGAGGACAGAACCGGGCTATAGACCTTTGTACAGATGCAGTATTTGTACAACGCAGCTATGCATCACGCGATACACAGTCGCCGCCATTGTAAAGTCAGAAGTCGCATCGTCCTCCGTTAAGCATTCGCACTGTCCGGCCGCATGCAATGGAGATCATCAGACAGCCACATCACATCACGTGACCCTCCTAGTCCTTAAGTCTTACGCTGGCGTTTCTCTAAATGGTCACAAAGCAAATAGCTCACTCCACCTGTGGATCCTGGTGTTTTCTGCATTTTTACCTGTGAAAACAACCGATACTACGGAGCCAGAGCTGGCGAAACCTTGAAAATTATTATTTCTTCTTTATCTTAATATCCTTTGCCACAAAATAATTATATTGTGCACACAATTTTAAAAAAATATGTGATTTGTGTTTTACTGGGATAATGAAACACAATGGATCGAAGTTGCTGCCCATTGCAGCAGGGCAGTTACGATATGTAAGATGGCGGCGACCACAAAAGCAAGCATACAAAGGTCTATATGGGGGCGGGGTTTAAGGCCACGCCCACCCAGCTCTGCTGGTCCCCGTGGCCTCGTACCTTGGCGAAGCGGCAGAGACGGAGGGCGTCGTCCCAGTGCGCGCGGCCCGCGTACTGGTGCAGGAGAGCCGGGTACGGAGAGATGCTGCTGTAGACCAGGGAGCCGTCAGCACGTCGGATGGTCACCTGGCTGCCCAAGTAACTCAGAATCTGGGGGCTCCGGCTGAAATCACTGTCATGGCAGAAAGGGAGCGAGTCCTTCATTCACTCGGTACAAGTTTTGATGAAACTGCCTGCATAACATGTAGTTAAGCGACCTGCTAACTCTTCTCCAGATGCAGCACATTTACCCAGGATTCCTCAGTGCCTCGAACCCAGGAGGAACCCTACCCCCCCTTGTCTTAATGACAGAGAGGGGGAAGTTTTGGGAGCCAGCAATGTTTTATTGACGGGCAGTAAACCTTTATAATAAAAACGCTGCTTTCCCACTCGATCGTCCGGGAGCTTGTTTATAAAGTATTCTGCTGCTGCATTTACTACTTGGTTGATATGGTGATGACATTTGACAATCACACTACAAATGCATGGGACACTTTCAAAGTCCTCTGCTCTCTTTAGTGTGTATTTATATTTTTCAGAGTTTAGCAGTAGTGTTTAAAAATACCATCTGGTGATGATTTATAAACATGACCGGGGGGGGGGGGGGGGGGGGGGTTTTTGTTTTTGGGAATAACATTGGCAAAAGGACAGATTGGGGGGGGG
>JABFEA020000131.1:36704-50675 GCA_019775915.2 Cyphomyrus plagiostoma | reverse complement strand
CGCACACACACGCGCACACACACGCGCACACACACACACACGCGTGCCTGCAAGACCGAGGCATCTGTGTTGGCTCAGGGTTCTGCTCCAGCTCATTTGTTTTAGTGCTTAAAAATACCATTTGATCCTAATTAGATCAAAATGTACCACGAGATACATGACGATCCGTTACAGAGGAACACACTTTGCTGCTTGTTTTCAGTATTCCCAAAACAGGGACACTTCAGTTTCAGCAAGAAATCAGAGAAGTACCACCTCACACCATCTCCCTGACAAACACTTTGCATGACACATCTGAAATTACAACCTTCTTTTCCCCCCAGTAAGGTCTTATGATTAGAAGCTTGGCCCCGACCAGGACCAGGTGTCCAGGCTCAGGAACATCTCCTCCAACTCCAAATAACTGAGAAAGCCATAAAGGAAGATTTCTTCCAAGAGACAGAGTATCTTCATAGACCAGTTTTTCCCAACCCGGTCCTCCAGAACCCCCAGCCAATCCACGTTTTTGTTCCTGCCAGCTCCCTGCCAGACAGCCCACAATTTTGCTCCCTACCGAGATCTGGGAGGGAGCAAAAATACGGACTGTCTGAGGGTCCCTGAGGACTGGATTGGAAAACACTTGTCACAGACAATTTGAACGGGGTAATATAGGGTCATTGTTGCAGTTTAGTAATCACCACTGGTGCTGGTGAAGAGTAGTTTTGTAAGAGGCACCGAATTCAGTCAGCTATGGGACTTGTAGTGAAAGAAGAATCGAGTTACAACAAGAGTCACTGTGGTGACTGGGCCAGTTGTCATGGGACTGATAGGATGCAGGGCTTGTGGGACCATGGATATGATGCAGCACGGGACAACATTATACAGATACCTGCAGTGCAGAGGCCTCACTGCCAGTACAAACGGCCAGAGCAGTCGATGACCTCAACAACAGGCATACTGAAAACTGCACTCAATATGCTGCTTTAAATTTCAGACTTATGCAAAGTTGCTGAGGGGTTGTCGAATGGGCAAAAAGTCCTCGTCCATGGTCGGGTACTGGTTGGTGGGGGGCTATGAAACACACCGGCCCGGCAGGATGTGCGGGAGTACGTGGAGAAGGGAAAGGGAGGGTGGAGAAGGAAGAGACGGAGAGAGACAGAGAAGGTAGGTCCTGCATAAGCTCCTGACCGCAGCCTCACCCCTGTCCTGTCGCAGAGGCGCAGCGTGTTGAAAGAGCCCACAGCAAACACCTCCCCGTCGGGCGCCCAGGCCACAGAGGTGATGGGGTAGTCATGCACGGTCGAGGAGTACAGAGGCTGCCCATAGCTGTCCCACACCTGCCAGAGAGAAAGGATGGGTCACACCGGCAGTTTCCTTCTGCTAAACCACTAAAAAACATTTAAGGAAGGCCTGCAAAATATTTGGGCAGCTGGTCGTGGAGTGTTATGCTGCTGAATGGGACTGGATGGTGCCCCACCTTGTATTTGCAGTCCTCGCCACCTGAAAGTATGAGGTCATTGACGGCGTTCCAGTCAACCTTCAGAATTACTCCGTCATGAGCTTTCCACTTCAGAGAGAGAGAGGGGGGGAGGGGGAATATGGAGGCGATGCATTCAAGAGCGCATCTAAATTAACACAAAGTGTCCTGCTTCCCCTGTTTTCAGCCTCAAATACAGACAGAGCATGACAAACAGGTCCCCACTAACGCCACAAATTACTGGCTAAAGTTTACTGGGCCCACAAAACAAACAAAAAAAAAAAGCCACAATAACTGGCAGCTCAAACACTAAAGCGAATAAGGACAGAAACGGAGATGATGAGCAGGAGTGAAAGGGCAGCGGGAAGGTGGCCACACCGGCTGACATCAGCACAGGTCTGTTTCCTGTTATGGTAATTGCTTGGACTTGTGCTAATTGAAAGCAGGTGAGTGTGTCTGCAGCCACTGAAGTGGAGGAGGTTTGCCGGCACTTTCCTGCATTACGATAATCGAAGTCGCCTATTAAGGTGCGGATCGGAGGGGCGATGAAACGCGGCATGGAATCGGAATAACATGGCCGGCTTAAAAGGGGCTTAACATGTCAGAGCAGATAAGGGTCCTCAGCTGCCCCCCCCCCCCCCAGTGGCAAAACAAAGGCATCGCTGTGAAGCCTCCTCAACCATGGGGCATCAGAGGTTGGGGGCAGCGGGGGTCACAGGGTCACAGACGAGGCTTTTCCACACAAAGGCAGTTGCTGCTCAGGAAGCGCTGGGCTTGAGTGAAGACCCAGGGAAATTTACTTGTCCCTGGAGCACCTCAAGGCCCGGAAATGCAACGCGCCATTGCGTAAGTGGCAGAAAGGCGTCTTCAGTCATTCTAAAGACACACGCACTGCAGTTTACAGACCATTCACAGCCACTCAAGAGAAACACGGAATCACATTATTCGTTCGTATGGCTGCTTTTTTTTTTTTTTTTAATCAAGAAAATCTATGCACTGTCATGGACGTCACATTTGACCAGTGGGTGGTTTTCAGCAGAAAATCAATGGCAACCAAATTAACGTGCAGTTAAGCCAAAGATTGGATCAGAAAGGGAACATGGACAATTCCTGTGAAAATACAAAGTGTGCTGTCAAAAGGTTCTTCCGCAACGCTAGCTGTCCATTAGCCCATGCAAAAGCCAGAAGTACCTGAAGGACTTTGGAACTGGGCTGCAGGGGTTTGATGATGAGCCGCCTGTCTGACGTGTAGAGGATGCGGTCGGAGTCGGGTCCCCAGGCCACGCAATACACAGGTGACCCTGGAAATGACAAATGGAGAGGTGGACAATCAGTTCTGCCGCCTGCTATTATTACTATCAGGAAGAGGGGACTGTGTGGTCATGCAAAGGAAAGCACACATGGTCTAGTCTGGGCTTCAAAAACAAAGACATTTTATATTTAAACAGGAGGCTTTCATGAAAGACTATCCACAGAAAACCTTGCAAAGACTATTCAGAAATAAAGAAATTCACCAGAAAAGGATCACTGGATCACCAAAGCTACAACATCCATCCAAGAGTGAGCAGGCCTCAGAGCCATTTATAAACACATGCTCTCCTTTCAGAAGTGGAAAGACAATCATTGTGACTGAGTACTCCCACAGGCAAAAAGAGAACAGCTGGCACATAACCCTGCTCCAGGTGCTTGTGGTGGGTCACAGATGTCATAAGGTCACATGATCCCGTAAGGGCTGGAGGCAGGACCCTCACAGCCAACCACTTCCACCTCCTCCAACCTTAAAAACAAGCCACATTCACGCCCCATGCTTTCTGAGCTCTGACAGCCCCCGTATTGCCTGCTCCCCCACTGTGAAATAGTCAGTGTGTGTATGAAGACCGTGTTTGATCACGAGACAACACAGAAAGGGTGCGCATCGTGAGGGCCCATTGTACGATACGACTCAAGGTACAGGTTAGAAATGTTTGTTCTGTTATTGGATTAATCAAGCGAGACAATGAGACGTAAACAAGAAAAAAAAATCATATATGCTGCCTCACACACACACAAAAACTTGCAAGAGGGTCTAGGTCAAAGTGACATCCAGAGAACATTCTTCTCCTTTCCAGACTTTATCCATTATACCCAATATCCCAAAGTGTGCTTTCATCCAGTATACATCTGGCAGAAGACCAGAACTCTTATTGCTCCGGTTGAGTAGGAGGCTTATATGTTAATTGAATCATCTCTAGGATGACAAATATCTACGACGCCCTACAGTACAAGAACAACCTGATTCATGCTCTCATAAATGTGCACTGCATACTGTACTGCATCTGTTACCACACGGACAAAATGTAGCAGGTTTTAGTAAATCCTTAAAAAACATTTTTTTTTGGAAACAGATACTCTGTTGAAGAACAACACTTTCCCTTTTCTAGTCACACTACAACATTTTTGACTAGCGCTGAAAGCAATAAAAGACTCATTTGAAAGCCCTTGGGTATACAAAACAAAACAAAAAAAAAAGTCTTTTGCAGACTCCAGTAAGATTTTCACACAGTGAACAGAGGCTCTTGCATTCAATGGAGACATGTCTGTCTGGCACCTTGCAGGCGATCGTTACAGAGTGGTCTGCGAGCCAGCCTCAACACATAACGCTAGATGCCGTTTTGATCGCACTGCTAAATTAAGGTTAGATTCACAAGGGGGGGGGGGGGGGGCAGCACACTTGGGCATTTATCACCTTAACCAGTGACCTTGGTCGGCATCAGTGTCTTAACCATTTACACATGTGGATGTCATGTGAAACCTCGATCAGCAATACAACAGTGACAACTCCAATAAGCCCTGGTTTAATCTCCCCCTCCACTTTTGGCCTTTATTTATTTCACTACACACAGATGTCAAACAGCAATCTGACAAATATGCTACGGAGAGCACTAGCCTGCTTAAGTGCAGATGCCAGAAAAGACACGTCTGACCAGGCTCCCCCCCAGATTAGCTGCCAGGCTGGGCAGCCAAACTCCCGACACCCCCCTTCGGATTTCCAGGTTTCCCGATTCTATAATCATGCGAGCCGCATCACCTGGTTCACAGATAGTCATGCCGGCACTAAATCACAGGGCGTCACCTTGCTGAACTTAAAAATCATGAACATGCTAAGGCTGACATTTTTACATGGTTGTGGTGAATGGGGCATGTCTATTTTTGTTTTCTGTATGCAAGCAGAATCAAAAATATCCCAAAATTAAACCTCTTTCCATTCAGTCAGCTTATGACTGGCACTTCTTCCATCCCTACATCTGCATATTTACAGACTGAGAATGCATTATGGGGTGGTCTGCGCTCCTCTGTCAGTCCCTGACCTTGTTGTACCAAAGTGGATCTCAGCATGCCGCTCTTTGACCAAATTTTTATCTGTCCATCCTCACCAGCTGTGGGGACAAAAATCAAGACAGTGGATTATGTTTTACAGATCATTTCCAGGCAGTAGTGACCTTCATTGAAACAAAAGGAGCAGGACACTCAGTTATGCCAAATATATAATTTATGCCCAGAAGTCAAGCAGCCAAAATACTTATGGAATTGAAAAATAAGTGTAATGTTTTTTCTGTGTACTCACTCGTGATGAGGGCCGTTCCATCGTAGTTCCAGCGGCCGGCCAGGACAGCCCCACGGTGGGCTTCAACACTCTTTTCGATGCGTCCCACCTTAGAGGCCAGGTGGAACTTGCCTGCCAGCAGATAAAGACAGGCAATGCTTACGGACTACCGCAATATGCACTAGCCTGGTCTATGGACCTGTACTGGAGGTGCCATCGCCAAAAGATTTTATTCACAATATATATCTATTATACCATGAACATCGCAAGAAGCAGAGCTCTAAAATATCTTTTCTATTTTATCTGAGATGGGGTGGGGTACTGTTCAAGATCAGGCAGCCAAGCTGTCCCTGTATTCTGTAGCTCAGACCATCTCTTTTGTACATTTTCTAACACAAAAAGGAAGAGTTAGGAGTTAAGACAAACTCCCTGCTGCAGACAGAATGCGATCAGGCATGGAGACAGTTATCAAAAACACCAGCCTACCATATACTTTGTGGCCACACGTATTAAAAAATTCTGAATGCTCTATGTAATTTCTGGTCGCCTCAAACTGCAAATCAGCATCCCAGTTCTCTCACCCATTTCTATATTTGGACTTTCTAAGAAAACAGAATGCTGCTGACCCAGAAAAATAAAAGCAGGTAGTAAGTATTTAAGCACGTTATATCATAACATGGGTCAGAGAGAACAATATGAGAAGAATAACAAACTGTCAAGAGAGGCAAAGGGTTATGAGGCAAGTCATCTCTGTAATAAACACACTTCTGTTTGAGGCACGGCGGTGATTCACTGCCACCGAACATGAGAAAAAAAACCAAACTAGTGTTTCAGTTAAGCGTTTCAGCAGGAGACCTGACGCCTCATGAGGTTAGATAAGCCAGCTAGAGTTAAGATATTATTTTCACCACCCACCAATGCGAGTTTAACTATTCAATAAA
Organism: Cyphomyrus plagiostoma; assembly: GCA_019775915.2. Taxonomy (NCBI): domain Eukaryota; kingdom Metazoa; phylum Chordata; class Actinopteri; order Osteoglossiformes; family Mormyridae; genus Cyphomyrus; species Cyphomyrus plagiostoma. The sequence continues at coordinate 44,695 of JABFEA020000131.1, read as the reverse complement.
ATCTCCAGAAATTCTAAGATATATTTAAAACAGAAATAAAAAGGTCAAACCTGAATGAAAATGGTCTTCAATCTGTTGTGTAATTTTGGTGGTGAGCTACACAGAAACTAAAGTGAAGCTTTCTTTAAGCACACATATCAATAATGCTTTGAAGGTGTCATTGATTGATTGCACTGGTGCAACACGTGACTTTATAGATTGGATGCTTTTCATAGCTCAGAAACTGTATGCAGTTCCAATCAGTGTGTGTTAGTATAATTCTGTGGTACTGTTATCATTTCGACTACATGTTACTTGCTACCAAAACAAATCTTCATATTCATATCCAAATGGCAAAGATATTTCAGGAAACTATTAGTCTCAACTTGTAAACTATTTAAGTAACATGACTTGATTAGTATTACGACTTGATTGGTATTGCGGATTGTCAGGGCCTGCTTTGGACTGGGGATGTTTTACCATCTGTGCTGGTCAGCACAAACACTTCAGCAAGAGACTGCTTCTTCACCCCGACAGCTTTGGGGAACCAGTGGAGATCGATGGGGAAGATCTCCTCAGGCAGCCTCACCACCAACGAGGTCTCGCCGTTCAGCAGGTTCCACCTGAGGATCTGGTGATCTTCGCTGCAGGAATACAGCTCATCTGCTGTGGTCCAGCCCACACAGCTGACCAGCTCCCTGTGTATGTGGCCGTTAAGGGCAAAGGCTGAGAAGGACCAGGCAGAGTGAGGCGGGCAGAATGCTAGCATGCACAGGTCCACACACATTAAAATAAAATATACTTCACTGATTGCAGGGGGAAATTCAGGGCCCGTTAAATACTGCGAGGCACATGAAGACTCCCATTGTTAATCAAGTCTGGGACAGTCACAACATATAAGATAAAATTAGGTACAACGACCTTCACCTTCATTTTTAAATGTCATCATAACATGCTGCACAAAAACATGTCAAGTATTCTGGTACAATTAAAACATTCATGTTTGGCTACCTACACATGCGAAATGAACGAAATGCAAAGGATATGCTTGGGCTCCTTCAGCAAAGAGGTTTTTAATCTCATCGCAGACAAACTGTAGAGCGGCTTCTTAATCCAGTGGTTTTGAATAATCGGCACGGATATATGGAAGAGAACATGGTGACACTCATATTAGACGGTTAAAAAAAACACCACGTTCTCACGACCAGCGAGCCCCGCACACATTCGCACTACCAACGTACCTAAACAACTAACAAATAGTTCAGAACGAACGAAGGGCGGTCAAAATATAGACAGAGACGTATGCTTCATTGATAACAAACAACTCAGTTTTGCAGTGCACAGGCACAAATTCATTCGAACAGCAATTAGGTAAACACGCAGGGCGAGTTAGCCTACCCATCCACCTACGAGGTGACAGCTCTGATTTACCACAGCATTAACCAGCTCGCTACTGCAAATCGATTAGGCGAGAAAAACACAAAAGCATAAACGTATGATCTGACAATCCAGGAACTCCTCAACCAGCCGTTCCTTCGCCAGCTAACAGTCAGATTAAGAAGACAAGCATCTCGTTGCCAAGGCAGCGAGCTAGTTTACTAACCCAGGAAACAAGCGCGCATCAGAAGCTTTAGCCCTCTTAGCTATCTAGGTAAATATTCTGGGCTGTAATTACAACAAAGCATGGTATTAAAATACGAAATGCACTGGATGAGAAGAGTTAGGTAAATATAAAATAACGAAATGTAGTTTATTCGACAAAATATTTAGCTTTTCAGTTACTTACCTCACAGTTCCGCGCTATGAAATTGGGTCTCGAAAATATCGCGAGAACAAGTACTACCGTGACAACCAACCATGGACCCAGCAAAATTTTTAAATACTGTAAATGTGTACATAACTGAATATAGTATCAACACTATTGTGTTAACTATTAACCCATTATTATATCGATTTAAGAAAAGTGGGAGATAATATATTAAAACAATTTCTAATCAGCTAACAATTAATTTACCGTATATGGTGTTAAGTAACTATAAGCATATCACCCTTTAATAGACCCCAACATATTTCGTGTAGTTATTAAAACTATTACGCAGTGTGTGTTTAAAGTTTGGCTTGGCATTCCCCTTTTTTTTCAAACGTGCCCCTCTAGCAGGAGCACTTTCCCATGATGCACCGCACCCATTTGTAACGAATTTCGGTTCGACTGCTGCGTTTAGGCGCCATTTTCGATTGAGAGAGGAGTGCTGCCGGTCTCACCGGAGAACAGAAAGGAATGACATTTTAATCTCTTTTTAAATATCTATATGCTTTTTAAAGTTTTACCGGACGCGGGTTACAGTAAAACTTCCTAGAAATCTCGGGGTAGCAAACGGGACAACAACACAAAGGAATAATTACGCTCTGACAACAAGGAAAAGGTAAATATTATTTGCCGGGTATTTATTTCTGGTTTGCTAAAATACTCGTAATTAGCAGCTAGCGTTTCTGATTGCTCATTAACCTAGTTGAATTTAGCAGAGCACTTTCTGACTTTTTTTAAATGGGTGAGTTTTAGAAATGTATTTTTTGTACTCCGTTACGGTTATTAGTGAAACTTCAACAAACTTAAACTAAATATTAGAAGGTCTGTTTGTGACTAGTCAAATGTTTGATTTGCCTGTATTTTTATTCGTTTTTTAGCAACGGATTGCTTGAAAGCATCACACATTGTAGGAATTTTGACTGACAGACTGAAGATGGCTAGTTAAGCTAACTTGCCTCAAGTCAGTGGGCATTTAGCTTGCATGTGCCATGATACATTTGCTCTTTGTCTGGCGTTACGTTCTCATTACGTTAAGATGACTTGCATCCAGTAAAAACATTTTTAATTAGACTCACTTGCCGCGTTGGTCATACTTTGAATATTCATAGGTGTAGCATATATTAAGACTTCACGGTGCGATCACAGATCCCGTTAATGCACTTTATTCCTCTCCGACATAAATATGGACTGTGTTGAGAAGCCTACAACGCCGCTGTTTAGGATGGGAACCTCTCAGTTACCGCAGCCCGACCGTACTGTCATTAGCCTCCTAAAGAGTGGATTTGAAGCGGTTCACGGCCGTGTTCGGTTCAAACTCAGCCAATCAAAATCGACTCTTTTTTTTAACCTCGGAAAAGCGCTGCGATTGGCCACACGGAGGCCCACGGGACCCGCTTTGTTTTTGTTTTATAGACTCACGCACTTGGGCGCAAAGTTAAACTTGTTGGCCGCTGGCCCCGCTCGTCCTCCGGGAGCCTAGCATGTGCAGTCTTCGCACGGACGGACGTCCCCAGTCTTCCCCGTCCCCTTTGTATGTCACCGCACTCGTAACGTGACCGTGCTTTGTCCCGACCGTGTGGTCAACTTGTGGCTTCGTCCCTCTCAGCCTGTGCTCACCGAAACCCCGGCCAGCGAGTCCGACAGCTCAGACCGCCGGCTCTTTATCGAATAATTATACTGACTGTACCCGATCTGTGCTCAAAGATGTGTAATAATGGTGTGGCAAGTTAATTTTTCTGTTCGCCGCTTCCATTTTCTTGGAGATGAAATTTGGATTGTCTTTTTGCTTCTGCAACTGACGGAGTTTCTGCCTGTGGTGTGTGTATGTATATGTTTCTTGGTCAAAATCGTGGATTCGTGGCTATTGGATACAATGGGCAAGAGGCTCCTTAGGATGGCCGTTTGACACGGAGTGAAGGGTGCCCCAGTTTGACAAGTCACATAGGGGAAGGAGATGTGCGAGCGGCGGCCGCTGCGCGACTTCGCGACTCTCCCCGGGTTTGATGGTGAATGCTATGAATGTCTTCAGGTCTGAATCATGCCATCAAAAACGACCAAGAGCTCCAATACCGCGAAGCCGAGGGGAAAAGGGGCGCAGCCTCGAGATGACTCCGACGATGATTTGGATTTACCCCCAGCAGAAACTAACTTAAATGACCAAAGAGCAGCACCGACAAATGGCAAGTAACCATGGTTATTTTCACGTCTGTTTTGCTTGTAACGTAGCACGCTGTCGCCACTGTTTGTTTGTTTGGAGTTATGTCCTGGCATGTTCCGTGATGTCGTTCAGCTGTCGTACTTATGAATAAATGGTTGCTAATACTTAACACATCAGTGGGTCAGCAAGTCATCCATTGATGTCTGTCGTGATATTGAACTGGTTGTTACGATATCTTGTGTTCGTTTGTTTAAAGTTAGCCCATGGGTTTTGGGCTTTATCTAAGAGCGCACAGTGTTAACTTTGTTGCTGATTTGCACACGGAAATGAATGAATTGGTGTTTGCGCCTTTTCGGTGATTTTTTGTTCTTACAAAAGTGGGGGAAGTGTTTTTTTGTATCGGTGGATGTTACACTTAGTTATTTTGTCGAAATAGTGTTTTCTCTAGCTCTTAATGACTGGTTTTGAACAGTATTTCTACTTTGGTATGCATTTGATCTTTCTTTTTTAAATTAATTGTGAGCTTTTCGAGTTTTGGAAGTGTTTATCATGTAATGCACTGAAGCATTACAGTTATTGTTAATAATGGCCAATACTTTTAAAAAACGATGTAAGACCTGCTTCATGAAACTGACAAAATTAATATTTTCAGGGTTGTTTTTCGAAGATATCGACATACGTCCTATGCAGCACAGTGTTTACAGGACTGTGAAGGGCATTTTGAACAGAATCTGCAACTGGTATCAGTTTTGTTGTGAACAAAGGGCTCGTACTTATAATTTAACTTCCGATTCTGCTCGCAGTCTTTGTTCGTTCTTCGTGAGCACACAGCCACCGTTTTTGTTTTGTTTGTGTTTTTTTTTGGGTCCGACTCCCCTCCCCTGCACTACTTCGCCTCCACCTAAAAATAAATTGCGCTATGTTTGAAAGTTTTACTTGTCGCCCCAGATGCCGCTCCCGCAGAGCTCGATAACCGAAGTTTGGAGGAGATTCTTGGTAGCATCCCTCCACCCCCGCCCCCAGCGATGACCAATGAACCGGGCGCTCCTCGCCTCATGATAACACACATTGTTAACCAGAACTTTAAGTCGTACGCGGGCGAACAGACTCTGGGGCCGTTTCACAAGGTATGAGAAGCGACATGGATTTTCACATGTCTGTGTCGTGTGTGCGCGTGCATGTGTGTGTGTGCGCGCGCGTTTGTGAGCGCGCTGGCGCGTATGTGTTTTGGAGTGCTCGGGTATCTGGTTTGTTTACTTTTTAAAGTTTATATTTGCTCCTCGAATCTGGTAAAATGTTTCATTGACTCATTACAAAATCGGTCGCCTAATTAACAAATTATTAAAATATAAATTTGGGTTTTTTGTGATCTGCTGTGTGCAGCAACTGTTAATGTAAAATAACTGTCATCTGTATGTTTTTTTAAGATTTCCGCAGTTGTAAGTAAATCAGTTTAAAGTGAAGCATACTAAAGTGCATTTTTAAAAAACGTTGGTTTTACAGGCATAATTACTACATTCCATTTTTTTTCTTCTTCTAGAGATTTTCCTGTATCATTGGTCCAAATGGCAGCGGGAAGTCCAATGTGATAGATTCTATGCTGTTTGTGTTCGGATATAGGGCACAAAAGATCAGATCCAAAAAGCTCTCGGTGCTTATCCACAGCTCTGACCAACACAAAGACATCCAGAGCTGCACTGTGGAAGTGCACTTTCAGAAAATCATTGACAAGGTAAAAAGCTTTGTGTGAAAATATTGACCAACCTGAAGATCCTTTAGTGCATGTAAAAATAATTTAGGCAATTTTAAAGTTATTGTTCTTAATTGCAAAGTGTTTATAACAAAATTAGACTAGAATTCGGCATTGCTGGTTTCACTCAAAAATCTACTATTTAAATAATATGTGCAATATGATTCACAAATGTAAGACTGGGTTTTGTTAAACAATGAAATTTGCTGGTACCACGAAAATGCAAATTACGTACATCTAATTAGATAGATTTTGTAAATTGTAGTTATATAAAGTACATTTTATTGGTAAACCTACATAACTTAAATTAGTCATGAAACATGTAGTTTGAAGGTTGTACATCCACAAACATGGGAACAAAATGGATTAATGATTCTTAAAAAATTTTTTTTTTTTTTTGCATGGTTCTGTAATTTTAGATTTGATTGTTGTTTAAAGATGGTTTATTGGTTCCTGGTACACCAGGAAGGAGATGACTACGAAGTCATCCCCAACAGCAAGTTCTGTGTGTCGAGGACTGCTGGTAAAGATAATTCCTCATCATACCACATCAATGGCAAGAAGGCCACCTTCAGAGATGTTGGAGCTTTGCTGCGTAGCCATGGCATAGACTTGGACCACAACAGGTTTTTGATTTTGCAGGTAACATATTTTTCTTCCCTTTCTAATGAAGTCTGTGCATTTTAAACAACAGGGTGAAGTTGCACGGGGTATGTTTGTTTCCGTGTGGATCTTTTAAAAAAGAAAAAAATCGAGCAAACTTTAACAAGAAGCAAAGACCCTTAAACTGCTCTAGCAGCGTATCATGGTTTGCTACAGTGACTAAATGGTGCCAACCATCATCTGCTGCTTTAGGATTTTAAGGCCCAGTCAGACGTGATGCCAGGCTTGCTGCATGAGGTGGCGAGCACGGGCCCTGCCAGTCTGCCTTCTCCACTTTAGCAGCACGTAAATATTGGTGTGTGAGAAGCGAGACCCAATCCCCAATATTACTTGTGCTGCTTCAGTGTGGCAGGCCAAGTCTTCAGACCGTCGCCTTAGCATAGCCCCTCTAGAATTAAAATCCGAAAAGTGCTGGATAGCCAGTTGATCGCAATACCGCTTTCACTTTCTAGCCAGGTATTTTTAAAGCTTTCTACCACTCAGTTAAAATAAAGGTATTTAATAAAGACAGATTGTTTCAAGCACGTAGGTGAAGTAAAGGATACACACCAAATTAATTCTGTGTAGTGTTTGTCCACTATGTTTGTGGGTTCTCAAGCTTTTGAATGTTTAATTTGTTGGGGGGGGGGGGCTATTTATGAATGAAAGTAAGTGGTCATACTGTGCTCCCTTTTCCTCTTGTTTTGATTTTTGTGTGTCTCTTCAAAATGTCGAATAGCCCAAAAAAGAAAAAGGGTTACTCTCCCTATCAGCAGTATGAATTAGGTTCTGTTTCTTAATTAGTTCAAATTGTTGTTTTACACTTTTGTTTGTGGAAGCTTTTGTGGTTGTGTTTCAAATTTCTGTGGTGTGTGTGTGTATTTTAGAAAAGGCATATGAATGATGAAGCCCAGGTTATTTACTTTGCTAAGATGGTCTGGGAAAAATATATTTAATTCTACTTGACTTTTAATGCATCTGCACACTGATTAGTACATTTTCCCCTACATTTTCTGATGTGTGCTTGTATTTGGGTGGTCAAAGGTGGTCTTTCAGAAATGTTCAGAAAAATGATCAAGATTTTTTTTTTTGACCTTTCGAAAAACTAAATTTTCCAAGTTCTATTTTTAGTTGTTATAATGTGTGAATGTAAAGGAATAAAGGTTGAGTAATTTATTTTAGTTGAATATATTAAACAGTGGTGATATGTCTGTGGGGAGACTTGGACTCCATTATGTTGAGTGCCTAAGTGATGTATGTACTCATCTGTAGCCGCCTGTGCCCTTGGGGGGATCTCCCCCCCCAAAAAATAAACATGAAACATTTTGGTTATTGTTATATAAAGATGTTTTGTGTACCAATTGTTTATTATTTGTATATAATTTTTTATTTTTTGGGGGGGTGCCTTGTTTTGATGGTCTTGACCAGGATATGGGCCTCAGTTTATTGGTTTTGCTCATGAATTTTCTTTGTATGTCTGTGGCTTAATGTGCAGGGCTATGCTAGTATTGTGTTGAATCTGTTTCACGGGGCACACCTGCTTTTGTTGTACACTCGTGCAAGGACAAAAAAAAAGGCATTCTGTTCTAGGAAAGATGTTTAAGCTTGTGAGGGTAGTGAATAAAGTATTTGTGTGTGTGTGTGTGTGTGTGTGT
>JABFEA020000131.1:19432-36604 GCA_019775915.2 Cyphomyrus plagiostoma | reverse complement strand
ATTCTGTTCTAGGAAAGATGTTTAAGCTTGTGAGGGTAGTGAATAAAGTATTTGTGTGTGTGTGTGTGTGTGTGTGTTTCTGTGCGCGCACACGGTGCAGGGAGAAGTAGAGCAGATCGCCATGATGAAGCCCAAGGGCCAGTCGGAGCACAACGAGGGCATGCTGGAGTACCTGGAGGACATCATTGGCTCCTGCCGCCTGAAGAATCCCATTCAAGTGCTGTGCCGGCGTGTGGAGCTGCTGAACGAGCAGAGAGGCGAGAAGGTGAGCTCACCTGCACCTGTGACCTTCACTACTTTGTTTTATGTGGTGTGTGTGTGTGTGTGTGTGTGTGTTTGTTTTCCCCTTTGTCAAGCTAAGCAGTCAGTATGGTTAAACTTCATATGGAAGAAGGATGAATTTTTTCTGTTTTTTTTTTTTTTTTGTATTTGTAGACAAATGCACACGTACACCAAATATTTATACATTCATTTTCCAATTATTTTTCCGCAATATTTTTGAACATTGACAGTTCAGACTTGTTTTTTGTAAATTTTGTTTTTTGCTATGACTGATTCAAATATGCATAAATTTTCATAATAGGTCGTTTGTTTTTCTTGCTGGGTTCTGCAGTGTTTTAAGTGCTTGGTTTGACTTGGCCAGGCTGCCCCCTTACTCTGACACCTGCCATTCTTTACAAGGCAGTAAGAGAAAGTTTTGTTTGCCTTTAGGAAATGACTATTTCCAGGTGACCTCAGCTGTTCACTTACTGCTTTGGTTTTTGTACCAAAAATATTTGTAACGTACCTGATAAATTAAACTAGAATGATTCATTCATAAAATACTTCACTTGATTTGTTTTTAAAATTTTTACATTTTACATTGATTCCTTGCATGTTTAAGGTATTTGTTAACAATTGATATTCACATGCTACAGTTTTTGTTTTTCTTTTTTATTTAGTACAATATTAAATTGCATTTAAAGATTCATGTCTGCTTCTGTTGGTGCTTTGAAGTTATTTCAGTCTAGAGCATCCCCCAACAGACAGGAAAACAACCTTTCTGGCTCTAATCTTTGGTATTTTTCAGAATTTGGAACACTACATTTTTTGGGGGCTGGGGGTGTTGGCATGTAGCTTAATATGAAGTAAATAAGCATAATGTAAATTGTATTTTTTAATTTTGAAGTTTTGTGTATTAAAAAAGGCACGTTAGGTAGTTTTATTACGTTCAAGGACATCTTGTTTTTGTCTCTGGGGGAAAATCAGTCAAACATGTGTGGTTTTTATGTTTTATGTTTTGCCTTTATTAACCAAGCTTGAGGACAACGCGTCTAACCTGCCAGATTTCCCCCTTATCTTTCAGCCTTTTTTCTTTCTCTCTTTAAACAGAAACTTAGTCTCGAGTGAACAATGGCAGGGATTTATTTTAAATGGAGACGTTTCTTGCCTGCTGCTTTAAGTTGGATTCTCTCCCTGTCCTTCAGCTGAACCGGGTGAAGTTGGTGGAGAAGGAGAAGACGGCACTGGAGGGAGAGAAGAACAAGGCTGTGGAATTTCTCACTCTGGAGAATGAGACATTCAGGAAACGTAACGTCCTCTGTCAGTGTTACGTGTGAGTCCTCTGCTTGTCTTCCTGGATAGCTCTCTGCTCTCCATTCTTTCAAAAGTGAAGATGGATATTCTTCCTTATTGTTCCTGACATTAAGAATGCTTAACTGTGTGAAAGTCCTGTTCAGCTTATCAGTCCCCATATTTGTAAACTGGTGATGTTTGTACTGAGAAATTTCCTGCAGAGGAATGTGTGCGTTTTGGGGGTTAGTGTTAATTTTATGAAGTAGGGCTGATTTTATAAGCTCAGTTTTGTGTTAAAATGTTTACTAGGATTTGTACAGTTGATTATTTGTCCAGCTATGCAGCCTTTTGTCATTTAGTGTCTAACAGTGTTTTCAGTCGCCTGCATTTCGGTCTTTCTGCTTGTGGCCAGACTGTGGCGCCATTTGTCTTCTGTCTCGCTCTTCTGATGCATCATCTCTTGCCATCAGACATGACCTTCAGAGAAAGCTAGCGGGAAAAGAAGCAGAGAAGCAGAAGATTCAAGATGACACCAAGGAACTCATGGAGGACAACACCAGGCTGTCAGAGGAAATGAAAATGAAAAACCAGGATTTGAAAAACGTTGAAAAGTAAGACTGATTTATGCTGCCACTTGTGGTTGGGCCACTTGGTCCAGTGTTTTTGTGAAATATGTTGTGGTTTTGCTGCCATCAGCCCAACATGGGGGCACTAAATAAAACAAAAGGCTGATTAAAAAGCCTGCTAGACTACAGTCAGTTGTTAATATTGCTTTTAAGCTAGAATGTCTTGAATCTGTGTGACCTGGTCAGCTGCATCATGCTGTGATGGCTATCAATTGTCATGTGGTAGACCAGTTTAAAAAATGGTTTTACTTTGTGTTACTGCTTGGTAATTTTGTCATAAGGTCTGTAACAATTTGTTGGGTATGGTTTAAACAACATTAACATAATTTGGTCCCTCAGCCTCCCAGCTGTTTTATATAAAGAATAATTTTTGTATATTTCTTAATGTGGAGAACTTACTAAAATGTTACACAAATGAATATGTAGGCTGAGGATCTGTAACTTGTCAGTGAAGATGTGTTCATTTCTCCTGTGAAATAAAGGTGGTTGTAATTAAAGGAGGAGTGCCTTGGAACTTTATTTTTCACTTAAAAAGATGATTTCAGATGACTTATGGCAAACTACTTATTAATGTCTCCTATTTCCAAATGTTCTTGTTTCACAGGAAACTGGGAAAGCTGACCAAGTTTATTGAAAGCCAGAAGGAGAAGTTCACTCAGCTTGACTTGCAGGATGTGGAGGTGCGTGAGAAGCTGAAGCACTCCAAGAGTAAGAGCAAAAAGCTGCAGAAGCAGCTTCAGAAGGATAAGGAGAAGGTGAGTTTGCCACACGGGGTTTCCCCATTGAGGGCACCTGACATTTTGGTTACCAAAACTATTGGGTGTGTGAGAGGAAACTGCTGCATGAATCTCGGACAAACTTTTTTTTTTTTTTTTTGAAAATTACCTTCTCTGCAACAGAAAAAAAAAACCATCTATTTCTTTCTCCGTTTCCAAGTTTATGCAAAATAGAATTTTATGTGTAATGCAGATTAATGTCCACTGTCTGTGTATGCACACACCTCATGTGATATTTGGAATGGAAGAAATCCCAAAACAGATAGTACTATCGTAATATTTCTTTAAGACTCATTTGTAAGATTTCTTTTAAAAAAGGTCTTGCAATGACTTGCTGCCAAAATATAGTAAAAGCAATTTTTATCATTAGATGTATAAATTGTTTTCAGCCCTTAAGTGAAGCCATATGGCAGAAAGGAACAGCGGTCTTCACAGAATGGAAATGATAGCAAGGTGAAACCATTAACTCTTGCCTCTAACGTTGTTGGATCATTATAGTTTGAGACTGAGTACATATAAGATGACTTGGCTAAAGTCTTAAATGCCTTTGGAGATGCATGGCAGCCTCTTTGCTCGTACCCTGGAGCCTGCAGATGTTTGGTCTTTGCAGCTGTTCAGGTTGTCAGTAGAAAGGATTCAAAATTCAGTGCTGGCAGTAAATACACATGCAGTAACAAGTCTCTAAATTATCTATGTGAGGATGTTGTTGCAGCGTGCATTAAATACGGTATTTGTGTGCTATTGATTGTAGTTTTATAAAAACCAAATTTCAATGGATACATTATGTTGGGGGGAGTGAAGTCCCAAAATATTCAGTGAAGAATCAGTTGGTGGCTCTCACTTTCACATGTAATGTGAATGTTGTACTGGTGAGCAGTGCTGTTCAGTTGTCAGATTTATAGTGAGTGGTTTGTTTGAGTATTAAGAGTAACGAATCTAGGTTTTCTGGATGAAATTGGTGTGCAGGAAAGACTTCCTGCTGTTGTCTGTTTACTCCGTCCCGCCCCATTTCTCTGTTTTGGAAACCGAGAATAAATCTAGAGATTTGTGGTGATTTTTTAACATGCATTACAGCAATACCAAATGTCCCCAAAACACAGGAGTAAGACCTTATGAGACAGCAACACAATCGCAGATCACTGGCTATATTTAGAATTAGGTGATATCAGTGGTCATTGTTGACATCACAGCACGCAGTGTGCGACAACGATACGTGTCCCCTGCATTTAACCCATATGTGACATCGTGATATAACAGGGGGCAGCTAATTCAGTTCCCGGGGAGCAGTGCTTGGGGGTGGTACCTTGCTCAGGGTACCTCAGCGGTGCCTTGCTGGTTGGGGATTTGAACCTGCAATCTTTCATTACAAGTGTTCTTCCTGAACTGTTTAGACACCATTAACCACAAAAAAAAAATTTTAGACTCTGCAGTAGCGTGATGTTTTTCAATCTCATGCACAGCAACGAGGTGGCAGGAAAGCAGGCTCAGGCCTCGATATGCTTTAATACGAAGGGCCACCCGTCCCAACATCCAGAGCCTTATAACTGTGTCCAAAGGTGACCCAGGGTGTCAGTTTAATGATTTCTTACACCACACTAATAGAACATATTACTGTAATTGAATATGGGTTCCAATCATAATTGAAACGGTCCATGCTTCAATTGTTCTCCTCTTCCTCCCACGTAACAGCTGGAAGAGGTGAGAAACATCCCCGCCGAGAGTGAGAAGACCATCGCAGAGGCTACAGGCAAGAAGGAAGAGCAGGAGAAGCTGAAGGTGGTGGCGGAGGAGAAGCTGAAGCTTGTGATGCAGAGCTTGAAAGAGGAGACCTTTGGCCTGCAGCAGGACAAGGAGGTCAGTTTGGATGGCCGGGTACCTCTTAATGACCTGCACTGTCAGTATGTTTAGTATGCTGAGGGGTTGCGTACTGGGTCACCATGGTTTACACCATTATTTCTTCTGTGTTGGGAGGAAACCCACTTTCCCTGTCAGGCTAACTGGCATCTCTAAGTGTGATTGCATGTGTCCCGTGATGGACTGGTATCTCAGTCTTATCCCGATTTACTCCAGGTCCTCCCAGCAATCCTGTCTAGTTAATAAAATATGGATTGGTGGATGGGTAATGCCATGCTCTGCATCATGTCTCTGTGTCGGTCTTCTAGACAAAGGAGAAAGACCTGATGGAACTAAGTAAGGCGGTGAACGAGACTCGCTCGCGTATGGACGTGGCTCAGTCCGAGTTGGATATCTACCTGAGCCGCCATAACACAGCCCTGATGCAACTCAACAAGGCCAAAGAGACTCTGCAGTCCACAACAGAGACGCTCAGGGAGAGGAAGGCTGCCATTAAGGACCTGGGGGTCAAGATACCCAAGTGTGAGCAGGAGCTGAAGAAGGTGCGTAGGCTGCAGTGGTGTGTCGAGGAGGTGTGGGGCGGGGGAGTAATGCTGCGTTCCGTTTACCTTGGAGGTCGAAACTCGGAATGACCTCGCATATGAATTAAACGCGTTCTGGCACAAGACGTCGGAAAGCCAGCTAGCAATACCCGAGACCAAGAGCTGGGCGACACTGCCTAAAAATAAACTCTCAGATTTTTTTCACAAATCTTTTATATTATATTTTAATCGATTTTCCCCTCCCCTACTCAAAATCAAACTACAGATGACATTGTTCTAATTAAGGTTTTACTTTAGAATTAAAGTACAATCTGACAAGCCAAAACAGACCACGGCATTGTAAACACTTTTATAAACTTGTAGAAACCTATAGCATCTCAATGAATCCCGGCTTTTCCACAGTATATATGGGCACCACATCTTCTGCAATATACTGCAATATACATGGCGACAGCGTTTATCGCCTCCCACCGCGCCCCATTCTTATCATATGGAACACGGTTCGAAAACGTCTCAGGGACGGTTGCTTGCTTAACTTTGGATGTTGTGCTGGTGCTGTGTGTATTTTCATTTCGCTGGGAGCTGCACTTCTCCCACTCCGCTGTGTGCCTCTGCTTTAGGTCCTGGAATAAATTTGTCGTGCTGCTTCCTTTGGTTGCAACAGTTTTAAAACGGACTTTGCAAGGAGGACTTGTTTGGTCTCTGTCCGACTGTGCAAAACCGAACCATTGCCATGTTTGTGAATCTGCTACAGTGTTTGGGTGCCACGCTAATTTACCTGTGAAGAACGGTGGGTCACATTAGTTCTGCTTTTGGCGCTTGCGTGTAACAAAAAGTAGTAAAATTGATTTTCATAAAAATACATCGTCCTGAACTGTAAATCCGAATTAATTGATAAAATCGATTTATTGCCAACCTCTACAGGGACCCGTATCAAAAAGAAAGATTGTTTTGCTTAGCCGGACAATTTGTTGGATTTAAGGTACCTCAGTTTAAATGGCCTTGATCTTCGTTCACTTAAAATTAGGACGACTTTAAATCCGACAAATAATCCGACTGATCATGAAATCTAATTCTAACCCGGTTAATTTAGCCATCGTTGGCAATATCAGCTGATAACACATTACGTGCGGTTCTTTACGTATCAAACTCTGTAGCAACACGTCCACAGATAAATTGGATGGTATAGTGTTTGCGACCGATTTGATGAGCAGTGCTTAAACTGTATAGAACTACAACTTTCACTTCTGCTGATAAGGGGCACAGCAATTTTGGATTCTGAACTCTGGATCCTCTGCTGCTTCGAGACATTTCTCGGATCTCCGAGAAACGGGAGCGCGCTATGAAACTGACAGGAAAAGGGGAAATCAGTCTAATGATTGGGAGTGATACCTAAGGAGATGCTTATGGTGTGAGCTGGTGGGCTTTTGGGACTAAATGTCTGGAGCCATAATGACATTTAAGTCTGGGGTATGTGCTGTGCTTCCAGTTAAGGTTCTGTGAATGGGATGTGAAATCTGCTCAGTTTTCTTATGGAAAGAGACTTCATTGACAAAAGCTGTCATGGTGGACCTGCAGGACGGACAGGAACTCGAGCAGATCACACAGGCAGACGTGCAGTCCCAGCAGACTGTGAGAGACATGCGACAGAAAGTGGAGGAAGCCAAAAGCTCCCTGTCCTCCAACCGCAGTCGGGGAAAGGTGCTCGATGCTTTGATGCAGCAGAAACGCAGTGGCAAGATCCCTGGCATCCTGGGTCGGCTGGTGAGGACCTCGTCGCATCTTGTATGCTCCCCACATGTCATCTTGCCACTCCCATCGCTCGCTCACTAACCTGCTATTATTCAAACACTCTGTTTCAGAAACACCTTTTCCTGCCAGAATGTGTTTTTGATGCCAGATAACTATAAGTTTGACCTTTTTAGGGAGACCTAGGAGCAATCGATGAGAAGTATGATGTTGCGATCTCTTCAAGCTGTGGTGCGCTAGACAACATCTTGGTGGACACGATTGACACGGCACAGAAGTGCGTCAACTTCCTGAAGTCCCAGAACATTGGGGTTGCCACCTTCATTGGGTTAGATAAGGTCAGTCTGACAAATGTATGTGTCTTGTTACGCCCCCTTGTGTGGGACGCATCAGCAGACATGCATATGCACCATGAAGTCACACTTAAAAATATTTATCAAAGGTGTTAAACGCAAGTTTAATGCAGTTACTGAGTGGTTTCTGCAAGTGACTTGGGACCAGTTTAAATCCCTGAATTAGGTTAATTCGCCATACGTTGGTATGAACCCACGTATAGCGCTAGATTTGCCTATAAGAGCAGCGTCTTGTGTTCTCAGATGAAAGTGTGGGAGAAGAACATGGGACAGATAGCTACTCCGGAGAACATGCCACGCCTCTTTGACGTGGTGAAGGTCAAAGAAGAGGCCGTGCGGCCGGCCTTCTACTTCGCCCTCCGGGACACGCTGGTGGCCGACAGCCTGGAGCAGGCCACCCGCCTGGCCTTTCAGAAGGACAAGCGCTGGAGAGTGGTGACCCTACAGGGCCAGATCATCGAGCAGGCAGGTCGGTGCTTCTCGGTCATCATCCAGCACACAGGGAGCATGCCCCCTTTGCTTTTTCCATAACCGCAATGAATTCCAGCTGAGGTAGATATGAAAATGTGCTTTAAAGCGTAATTACATCAAACTTAAAACTGACCAGGAAGTGTAGATATCGTTCCTATATTGTTTCCAAGGCAACTTGCCAGTGTTCCATTAGATTTGCGCCTGCCTCCCCTATCAGACTGCTTTCTGTGATTTCTTTAGCACCATGCCAGTTGGGTGCTCACCCCACTAAAATATGCTCTCCTGCAGGCACAATGACTGGCGGGGGTGGCCGTGTGATGAGGGGCAGAATGGGCACTTCAGTAGGAGTGGAGGTCACACAAGAGGAGGTGAGACTGGAGGCCGTATTCCATCAGTGTGTCGTTCCGTTCTTTCAAAGAGCCTTGGTCAGCTTGTGTCTCTCCTTGCTGCCACCAGCTGGACAGGATGGAGAGCAAGCTGAAGGAGCAGGTCATGCAAATGCAAGGCCGTCAGGAGAGGAGGTTGCACCTGGAGGAGAAGGTGCAGAGGGTCAGGCAGGAGCTCCGTGAGATGAAGAACACTCTGGAGAAATTTACGGCCAGCATTCAGGTGAGACACTGCATGCTGAGCTCCAGGTCTCGCTACACCCAGATCTCCACCGTGGGGAGAAGAGTGGCACCAGATTTCAGTTATGAATGACTGGAAAGCTCATGTGACCGACTTTCCTTCCTCTGGCTTTCAGCATTTACCTGCTTTTTTCAATCCTACTCCCAGAGCCTGTCGGAGCAGGAAGCTCACCTCAAGTCTCAGATGAAGGAGTTGGAGGCCAATGTTGTGGCTGCTGCTCCCGACAAGAACAAGCAGAAACAGATGGAGAAGAGCCTGGAAGCCTTCAAGAAAGGTGTGCATCTCTGCTGCCCCCACACACTTTCAAATGAAGCTCCTCACGCCTCCACATGTGAATGACCTGCAAGCACGATCAGAATCATTTTGTTGAAACTACTCATTTGAAATAGTGTCACCAGAGGCCAATAACTAAATGCTCATAGATGCCTAGCAAGATGTCGGCCCACCCACTAAAGGCAGCCACGGCGCGACGCCGAGTTTCAACATGACTGAACCATCCTTCTCTCCGTCTCCCAGAATATGAAACTGCAGCGAGCAAAGCTGGCAAAGTGGAGGCAGAAGTGAAGCGGCTGCACAACCTCATCGTGGACATCAACAGCCACAAGCTAAAGGCTCAGCAGGACAAGTTAGACAAAATCAACAAGGAGCTTGACGAGTGCTGTTCTGAGATCACCAAGGCTCAAGTGGCTATCAAGACGGCAGACAGGTTAGCCGCCCGCTGCCCACTTTGTTTGCACTGATGGCAGGACATTGACCATAGTAATAGTAGAGGTGATTAGACTGGATTTGGTGTTACTCCGTCACATTGGACCCTCCTGTCTGTGCCCCAGTGACCCGTTTCACGTCATATAGTTGGAAGGCTGCGATGTTTGAGATTTGCTCAAATCACACTGGCGTGACGCTTCATCGGATCCGTGTTCTTTCGCTCCCCAAGGAATCTGAAGAAGTCCAAGGATGCGGTGTCCCGCTCAGAAAGGGAGATGGCCGAAAACGAGAAGGCCATGGAGGATCTGATGGAGCACCTGAAGAAGCTGGAGGAGCAGGCCGCAGAGATCATGAAGGAGTGCCAGCAGGCGGAGGTGAGATGGGCTTTAGTGGCTCCCTCTTCAGGGAGGAGTCTGACAGTCACTAATGAAGGCAACTGAGTGAGATGCACTAAGCTCTGCTCCCTTTTTGTAATTTATTGCAATTCTATTGGGGCTTTGCTCTTTTTTTATGAACCATTAGAATTTGAGTCTGCACTTCCCTCATCTTCGTTTACCGTAAATCTACCAGAAATATGACCCAAAGTCAGATTTTGTGGGATTCTTTTATTCTGGTAAACTACAAATTCAGTGGTTTGTAAGGAACCACGAGGCTTCCTTGTGAGGCTTCCTATTGTAGCTTGGTGCCATAACCAAGAATAAATCTGTAATATATTCATGTGGGCTGGAATCGACGAGACAGCCTGGGCAGGAAGGTGTGTCCGAAGCCAGTGGATCGACAGCTTGTCCATTTGAGGAAAAGCAAGGGTGATAAGGAAAGAGCGAAAGCAATGCGTTAAATGCAAAAGCGATACGGCAGAATTAAAAGCAATAAAGAAAGCATTAATTTTCTTATTCCTTCATTTTAATTTTTTTTATTTGTATTTTTCACTTTCTTATTCAGCATTTATTTCCTTATGCTTTTATGGATGTTTTTCTTTATGGCACTCCTGTGACTCCCTAGTCGTGAAACTTTTTAGGTTGATTTAAAATCTTTTTGCATTTATCACTCAAACTGCTTGTTAGTGAAAAGAATCTGTCCAATAAATGCTGCCTGTTTTTTTTTTTTTTTTCCTCTTCCTTAATATCTTGAAGGTATGAAAAGTACTAGCAATAGTGTAGAAGCTGTTTGGTCATACATGTAATGCAACCTGTAGCTGAGATGTTTTTCCACTAGTTATTCAATAGTAATTCACTAGTTACTTTACATTGTTTCGGAAAAAATGTTTTGCTGCTAACAAGTTAACACTGCTTAGTATGAAATCTCTCAAAAATCTCTTGCTGACATGGTCTTTCTTCATGGGCTCTTTGTCTCCCTCCGGCTCTACAGGAGGCACTGCCAGAAGTACAGGAGCAGCACCGTGGCGTCCTGCAGGAGATCAAGGCCATCCAGGAGCAAGAGCACACGCTGCAGAAAGAGCTGCTGAACGTGCGGCTCAAGGTGGAGCAGATCGAAGGCACCATTTCCGAGCATCAGAGCAAGATCAAGCACTGGCAGAGAGAGGTGTGGGCCTCTTTCTGTTTGGGCTGAGTGCCGTGTGTGACTTTACTGGTGTCCTAACTGGATCATGTTCACCATTAAAGCCACAATAGGAAGCCTTTCTGAGGATTCCTGTGGTGGAGCGAGAGTCGTCTTCCAGGAAAATGTTGTAGTTGTAATCCACGGGGCCATATGTTGCCAACTGGTAGTTTAGCAAGACAGGTCTGGTGATTAGGATGCCTGTGTCACAGAACATGGGTAACTTCAGGTTCACAGCAGGCCCAACGCCTGATACGAATCTGTAGCAGCTGTTCTGGCAGTCGGAGCACCAGGAATTTCAATCCATTTATAGTGGAAAGATGGCCTTAGCCTGAAGAGTGGAGACTGAGAGCTTAAACGTCCTACAGGTTTATATCATTAAGGGTCTCTGCCAGGACTAAACAATCTGCAGCATTACATTGTGGTGGCACTGTTTTGGGTGCCAGGTTTTGTATTTAGTCACAAATGAAAGCATTGTGAGATGTTCTTGGTGTAAAATGGGTAGTGAGGGAAAACACTACAGCTGCAAGAAATCAAAAGCGTCAGTAATTATCAGTAACAAATTTTGTCATTGATTGGTTGCATTTGTATACAGAGATGGGCAGGCAAATAGCAGTGTAGTGAAATGGGTTAACGTTTATGAAGTTTTAAAGTTACCACCAGGCTTAAGTGTTATTAAGGAATATTGTGGCATTTTGAAATCTTGGCGATAAAATTAGCTGGGGCTTGTTGCTGATTGACAGTCACTCTCTATGGCTCCTTTTCTGTGTCCTGCAGGGGACGCTATACCCACTTCTTAAATTGATCCCACATTTCACTCCACAGATCTCAAAGCTCTCCCTCCACACCATTGACGACAAGCCAGCAGAGGAGCTGCAGTCGCTCTCTCCTGAGGAACTGGCAGCCCATAGCCCCGATGTGCTCAACCAAGAGATCGCCCTTCTGGAAGCACAGTCCGCCCAGATGAAGCCCAACCTGGGCGCCATCGCCGAGTACAAGAAAAAGGTACCAGTCTGTGGCCTTGCAATAAGGCCTGGTAAAAAGCACACTTCCCTTTGACCAGCTTGCCTCTCATCCTTCCCCAGGGCTTTGGAAGCGAACACTGATGCTTATTCTGTTCTCCTGCAGGAGGAGCTCTACCTGCAGCGTGTGGCAGAGCTGGATGAGATCACCACAGAACGGGACAATTTCAAGCGTGGATGTGAGGACCTGCGCAAGCAGCGGCTCAATGAGTTCATGGCTGGCTTCAACATCATCACAAACAAGTTGAAGGAGAACTACCAGATGCTGACGCTAGGGGGCGACGCAGAGCTGGAGCTTGTGGATAGCCTGGATCCCTTTTCTGAGGGAATCATGTTCAGGTAATGACTGAACTTGACATGCAGAATCAGTTTCTGGTTGATGCGCAACAGTATTTCTCATATAAAGGCCCCCCCAATCTCGCTCCATTTGTCTGTGCAGCGTTCGACCCCCAAAGAAGAGCTGGAAGAAGATCTTTAACCTGTCCGGTGGAGAGAAGACACTGAGCTCCTTGGCTCTGGTTTTCGCACTCCACCACTTCAAACCCACACCTCTCTACTTTATGGATGAGATCGATGCTGCGCTTGACTTTAAAAATGTGTCCATCGTGGCTTTTTATATCTATGTGAGTAACTCATGCAGTCAGTGATGGATGTGACTGTCCTCTACTACATTTAATTTCCTGCTTGACTGATTATTTTAAAATGTCATCTTATGCAAGTCAAGTTCCCATTAATTGTGGATCTTTTCTTAGTCAGTAGGAAGGGATTTCACTTAGGTTTTGGATGGTGTTGATGTTTCTTTTTTAACCCAGCTTATAAATGGCCTATTTAAGGGAGACTGACTTTGAATAGCCTCAGTCCCACTTTATAACCACCTTTTTAGTGGTGAGGCTATTGTGACGAGGAGGTAAAAGTATGGTCCACCTTAATTGGGGAGGCTTCATAAGGTTTCATAAACCTTGCACAATGTGGACCAGTGGTTGTTTATTAAATATTTTCAATAGAATTGTGAACTCTTGCAGTAAGTACTTTGTTTAAAATGGATTACTACATTATTCACTGTTAGTATAATAAGTCGCTTGTCTCTCCTCCCACCAGGAACAAACCAAGAATGCCCAGTTCATCATCATCTCTCTGCGGAACAACATGTTTGAGATCGCTGATCGGCTGATCGGCATCTACAAGACTCACAACACCACCAAGAGTGTGGGCATTAACCCAAAAACCATCGCGTCCAAGGAGCTGCCCCAGGTGGCCACTGCCTCAGCTCCAGCACTTTTTTAGTCCTAATCCAGGGATAATTTTTCCCCAAACTTCTAAATTCTTGAGGCATTTGTATCTATCTTTAATTTTACCATAAAAGCTGCTGTTTTCTTTTTTAAATTTCATAAATAAAATTTTCCACTAAGTTTTGACTGTTCGGTGTCAACGGTGTTCGATAATGTAACTAACATCCACAGAGCCATGCTTCCAGTCTCTCTGACAGTTGAGCTTTTTAACCACTGTAATCACCAATCATTCACATTCGATTTAGGATATTTTCAGGAGTTCACTGTAGCACACCCCCATATAGGGCACCTGTCGTACCAAGCTGAAACAAGTAAACAGATTCCTTAAACATGGGTAATATGCATCTATAGTAAGTACCAGATCATTAATATCGGAATCATCATCTCGCTGGGTTCTGCATGGTGGCACTTGAAGTAGTTTCCCACTGGTTTTGTAAAGCACTTAGGGTGCCTTATATATAAATAAATGTGCACAGTTGAACATTACAAGTATACTGTCAGTAATTAAACGTTTACAAGGTTAGTGACTAACTGCTCCACAATCAATAGAGAAGCACCATGATTCTGCAGAGTTAGGCTCGGATCAGGGGATAAAGAAGCAGTGAGCCCAGCAGACCTTAGGTACACCCCCTTTAAGATGTGAACACGAAGCATAAGTTGGCAGAGACTTAGAGCGAAACAATGGCTCAGACAAAAAGCATGAAGCGTTATTTTTTTATTCAATTAAGATAGCAGTAATGTTCATAACCCTCAAATTACGGGCAGTGATGTCTAAGCGCAAAATAACTCACACCTGCTCCAAATTCACAGCTTATTAAAAATTAAGTTCTTCTAAAACCAAGAGTCTCAACCAAGCTACTGTATCTGACTACAGTTCCAGGAGAGTGGAGAGATTTCAGACCCAGCTTAAGTTGTATCAGACGCTGAAGGTGTGTTGGAGTGGAATGTGTGAAAGGGCAAGTAACACTGACAGGGCCGTCAGGTACAGTATTCTGTTGCCTGTGTGGTCCAGGCCAAAAGGTAACTGGTTAGTTCACCTAGAATACAGGAAAAAGTGATGGTTTTTCAATGTGCAAATTCTCCAACGGAATGGAATTATATAGCCATCCCTGGACAATATATAAAATTTACAGTAAGACTAAAAAAATTACATTCTTATAAAAGGATAGAAAAGTGCCCTACAGAGGTTCTGGTCAGTTAGTGTAGAAAGAGTTGGGGGTGATTTGGCAAGATAAATACGGTTGACAGGAGGTACCGATTCCCCGCCAAGCGAAGAAAAATCAAAGAAAATAGTCATTTTGTAGGCAAATCCTTGCACTAACCCTCTTCCCCCCCCGAGAATCAGAACAGCTTGAAGACGGTGCCTAAGTAATACCCTGTAGTTTCTCCAAGGGACGACAGGAGAAACCTGCCCTTGAGAATCACATCTCCAACCATGGACTGCAGGTACACCATAGTCTCCTGTAGCAAGCAGACGTGGCCGGTCAGTTCATGCAGGACAGCCTGAAGCAGACCGGGAAGGGAAACGGGCGACGCGTACATGTAGCTCAGGACCAGCAGTACAAGAGACAGGAGGAGCACAAGCAGGACAGTGGAGGGCACTGGGGGGGCGGTCTGTGGCCATGTGGATGGGGGCCCCTCTTGACCGCAGCCCTGTGTGGAACATGTCATCTGGGGAATCGGACCCTGCTCCAAATCGGCGACAGTCACCCCAGCCCAGTGCTGCTCCAGGAACTCAGCAGCCCGAGGGAGGGTGGAGACGGCCGTCGGCCTGGGCAACGGTGCTCTGATCAAGGCTTCCACCCTCTCCCGGAAGGTGTAGACCTTCTCCAGGAAGGCAAGGGGGGAATTCTCCCCCTGCACCGCTGTGCTGTACGAAATGAGGTCCAGCTGCTCCTCTTTCATGTCCTTCAGCTTCTCGATCAGCGGGTCGTAAGCTCGCCGCAGCTCCCCGCCCGCCGCCTCCAGCGCCTCCATGAAGGCCTCCTTCTTCTGGGCCAGAATCAGCTCCAGGCTGCCGAAGAACTGCACCACGGCATCGCGGTCCTGCTGCAGCAGCCTCTCGCCTCGTTCCTTATCCCGCTCCAGTTGATCCACCAGGGAACACACCTCAGTCCAGCGCGTGTCCGTCAGCCGCTCGATCAGACGAGCCGGGGCTTCACGCTCTTTCACGTAAGCAGTCTCCAGGTCGTCGATGGGGTGGCCCTGATGCTGCCCAACAGTCAGGCAGAACCCGCAGACCAGCTTGCGGTCCTGTACGCAGTAGACATTGAGCGGCTGTCGGGGGTGCTCAGGGCAGCGGGCCGGATGGGGGTGGCCGTCACATTGAAACTTCTCCACTATGGCACGCAGGGAGATGTTGACAGGGAGGTCGTCCACACCCAAGGGGGGCAGCTCTACCACACTGCGGCAGTTCGGGCATTTAAGGGGAATGCGGAGCGGGCGCCAGATGGAGAAGTTTACAGACATCTGTACCACCTTCTCCAAGCAGGCCTTGCAGAAAGTGTGGGAGCAGGGAAGCAAACGTGGGTCACTGAAGAGAGAGCAGCACACGGAGCAGGTGAGGTCCTCCTCCAAGCGATCCATGCTGCCAGCTCTGAGGTCAGGAGGGTCACCGAGCAGCTTCCTATCTTATGTCCAGACAGACAATTCTGAAAACCAAAAGCTGGCGTTACAAAAACTTTGACAGTTTAAGAAGAGTCACATGTCTCAGAGAGATGCGAAAACTCGCACAAGTAGCAGAGGCCACTCTGGTCCGCTAGCATGATCAGGGCAGCTTAGTGCTTCCGTGTTATACTGAGCCTAACGGTATGGCGTGAGCCGTGCAGGAAGGTTAGAGGCGACACCCCCATCGGAGCTGCATATTTTACGGAATCGTCATCAGACTATAAATGGTGCCGGCTAGAACTATGGATACACAAACATGGTGTCATGTGAAACAAATAACGAGGATTAGCTAAAACAGGTGACAAAAGAACAAGCTTTTTATTGTGTTCTACAACTGATACCCGGCAACGCTAAATCGTATTTTCGTAACGTAACCAACATTTAAGACAATTTAAAGACATTTTGTGTCATACACTGGCGTCATATCCAGGTGGTTATAAAGAGGTAGTTTCGATGGGGCAGTCTGATACTACAACCTGGTGCCCGAAACACGGATCTATGTCCAGCAACGAAGCCCGACAAGCTTAGACGTCCAGCGTAACGTACAACCGATTACAGAAGCCTAGCACTAGTTTAGCCCGAAGGGCCATCTTTGTATTGTGGAAAATGTGCACAGAATATCGTTTCTAAACGCCGCATTTCTAGTTTATTAAGAATAAACAAAACTACCTCCATTTTATGGCCCCGCCCAGAACCCGCTTTAGTTTAGGAAAATGCACAAATTCTCCCAAAACATCCACTTAACAAGTAACTACACGTGAGATAAGCCAGGCGCAGTTCTTTGTTAAGTACGCAGGCAGTAGTCAAACAGATGTTTGCTTAGAGACGGCGCCATGGAGAGATGCCGTTCTCTTTGCTAAATACAAGCGTCCCGGTAACTTAACTAGGTACATACTCACCAAACTCCAGTGCTCGGGTCCGAAACTCCCTTTCGAGTTCACAGCCTTTGAAGAGAAGTGCGCATGAGCTGACACTCAGGACAGCCAATCAGATCACCCCAGTCCACGATTCAAACGCAATTGAAACGAAGCACCGGAGGGACAGACTGTACACAGCGGGGAAACACCCCCTGGAACCCCCCCCCCCAGTCCGTCTGTTTTACTGACATTTTAACAAACGCATACAACAGGACATCTTAGTGAAGCAAGTCAGTTTATTCCCCACATTCAGGAGGAACAAAGGCACCACCTGATACATTAGGGGGCTATCGCCAGGGCCCGGTTTTTCAAAAGGTTTAATCCGGATAAAATTGATCCGTATTTAGTAATCCTTTTTTTTGCGATCCGTTATCACGTAATCCAATTTACTTTTGAGCCAGTTTTTCAAAGCAACATCGGATTGGATCAATCTGATCCGGATAGGAACTTTTCAGGATCACCA
>JABFEA020000131.1:5354-19332 GCA_019775915.2 Cyphomyrus plagiostoma | reverse complement strand
AAAACCCATTTTCAAGATTTGATCCAATCCGTTATCCAAAATCCTAGTGGATTACTTTTGAAAAACTGGGCCCAGGTTGAAGTTGCATCCTTGACCACTACACCTCCTGCTGGTGTGTCATGCAACAATGCTAAAAGGCTCTAATAGTACACAAATCTAGGACATCATCCTAATACCAGAGACGACACAAAGGACTGGTTATCCAGAAGGTTGGAATTTAGTCCAAGCTGCACATTTCTAGTATTACAGGACGCAAAAACACATTAAGCCCCTTAGACATTTTAGTAGGTGCCTAAATTCCCCCAAATCCTATCGCGTAAGGAGTGCAACAGAAATAAGACGCAGCACATGAAGTTTTAGCATTTATTTTCTTAAAGACAACCTAGCCCATAATCTAACTTCAACAGGTTAAGCATTTTTTTTTTCCACTTTTGCTCTGCCCTTTAAATGTTTCTTTTTTAAATCACATCTTTGCTGACAAGGAATGCTGCAAAAAATAACCCAAAAAAAAAATCCAGAAGATAGTGACCACAAAATGTAATCATTTTCTATTGTGTCTTAAACTACAACACAAAAGAGCGGACACTGGGGGTGGGATAACCGTTATACGTGACATACAGCAAGGTTGTTTTGACAGTCTTTCTGTACTCGGTGTATATACAGTGTTTACCCAGACTGAGACAAAGAAAGCAGATTTCCCAATACCCATGATTATCACATACCTCCCCCCCCTACAGAAAAGGTTCCCAAATCAAAATCAGGTAAATATCGCCAGCTCCCTTAAACATGAAATTCTGCAATGTGGCTCCAGTTGGATTAATAGTTTATCGTTTTAAAAAAAAAAAAAAAAAACCTGGAATACAGTAAAACACTACACACTGTTAAAGGTGTTGCTACATTTCATTTATGCATGGTCAAAACACTGGTGCAGAACATCACTTTGCCCATTGAGTTAATGTGCAAACGGGAACTAAAGTGAGGGGGAGATGAAGAACATTGAAACTGTACTGTATTCTACAAATAAAAATTACACTTTGTACACAATAACTAAAATAAACCCCTAAAATAAAGAATTAGTACATGCAAAATATTAGGACTGAAAGTCACATTTAAAAATGGCCATTCTTCCTCATGTCCCTTGTGACAATTTTAAGCTTTCAGTGGTTCTCACTCCAGAAAAAGAAAAAAATGTATATTATATCATGCAAGGGATCATATAAATTTAATTCTAAGAGATGGCATCATGGATATTTGCAGCATCAAATGGATTTTTGGTGCTAGGTACAGTGTAAATAGGGAGCCTTGCTTAAAACAGTTCACTTCCGCACAAACACTGGAAATAAAAGCATAGGGAAAGAAAATAAAACGAATGACACTGGACTGAACGCGTGGTACATCGCAGGTGCTTCACCGCCCAGTGCCATGTAATACTAACATTATAGACATCTCAATGCGCCTCTGCATTCTCCTGTTTACAGAAAGACCTCACTCTCTCTCTTTCTGGTTAGGGGTGTCCCATTTCTGAATAAATCAGCCTCCTCCGTGGGCAACTTTAGTAGCTTTTTTCCCCCCCCGGCTCTCATTTCGGTTTTGTTTTCATTGCATGCGTACACACCCAGCCTCACGCCCAGTCACGCACACGCACCCACCACTCTCGCACACGCTCCGTGCCACTGGAGCCGCCTCCCTGGCTCCTTGTGGGGTGGGAGCCCCAGGATTGGAGGAGACGGCCCGGGCTCCTCGGGGCCGAGTCCACACATTCGCACACGTGGGTCCATTCACTCAGCACGGCCCTGAGGGGGGCGCTCCCTGACACCTCCCATTAGCTGTTCGTCCCCTCAACTGGACCACAAAAACTAATATGGTTTTGTTAACCCCCCCCAGATTCCTCTAATTGATTGATTTCAATGTCTTGGTTCTTCCTCAATTGACATCTTATTTTTGCGGTTTAGATAACACCTGTCATAACGGCAAAGTGTTCAGAATGTCCTCCAAAGCATTTCAGTGTAGATGTTTGTTTGCAACACTTAGCACTCACTCGCACTTGCATCCACTCCCCATCGCCACTCCGTTTGGGCCGGCTCCCCCCGGAACGCCAAACGAAATCCACACAATTGCTCTCGGATTAAATGCAGCCAAGGATCCAATGAACCAAGCGCAATGGATCTAATCTCTCTCACACTCTCGCTCTCTCTTGCTCGCAATTTTTGTTGAACAGAGTGCTGCATCATGAACCTATCTCCCCATCACAGACGCTTCTTTAGAACCGGAACCCCTCTGCTGGCACGTTAGTGGAGGAATTGAACCCGTAAGTTCCACCCTGGATGGCCTCGGGCACCAGACTTGAGTCTTCATCAATCTGAATTTGAGAGAGAAGCGAAATGCTCATCAGCGCCATACCAGCAAGCGTCAGGACACACTGCCCTCATTCACCAACCAGGTGCACCAGTGAGACTCACATCATCAGAAGAGAAGTACTGGTCGATAATTTCATACGCCAGTTTATAGATATCTTCATTTTCATGATTCTGAAGTTGCTCAATTTTTTCCAGTCCTGTATTTGGGGGGCGGGGAGAGAGATGGCTTCATGAACACACCTTATAAAAATTTGGAAGCTCAAGAAAGAAAAAAAGAAACCCTACCTCCACATTCCTCAATCAGATTGGCGACTGTCTCAGCCTCGTCGTCGGCCATCTTCAGGATGTTGCTCAGGCCGTCCAAAACCACCTGGACCACCTGCGCGTCTTTGACCGTCAGGAGGTTGCAGAACGGCGGGATCACTTGCTGCTGGATTAAATACGCCACCTGGTGGACAGAATCACAGTTCAACGCTCGACATCAATTTGCACCAGTGTGCCAAGAGAAAGTGGGCAGGGTCATCACGTTCAGGGAGGGGGTTTAACCCCACTGACTGCTCAAACCAACATCAAGGACACAGACAATCAATCTGCCAACCTACACAGGCCAGCGTGGCTTGAACTGACCACAGTCTACTCCTTGCCTTTAGCATGCAACCCCACTTGGTTCCTCCCGTTCCTACCGTGCAGCCAGTTGGTCCCCCCCACCCTTACGAGTTCAGAATTCTTATTAGGTAATTGATGAAATTAGCTACAGCCTGCGGGAAAACAACTTCACGGCGAATGAGACTGCAGGATCTCACCTGGTCCTTTCTTCCACTTATCGTCAGGTTGCTAATGGCCCAGGCAGCCTCCTTCTGGGTGCCAAAGTCTCCCTGGAGGTGGGGGGTGAAGCATTTAGCTTACAGTAATGTACTATAACGTGCTTCCACAGCACGAGCATAAAGATGTAGTGGTTGAAGTAGCGAGTAAAATTATCTTGGAGGAACTCACCTTGTCCAAGAGGTGGATGATCAAAGGCACCAGGCTGGCTTCAATGACGGCCTGCACCTGCTGCTGGTTTCCTGCTGTGATGTTTGACAGGAACCACACTGCCTCCTACAGGTGGCACACACAAACAGCACTTAGGATTTAAGAAAATAGCAATGGCTACAGCAGGCCAGACCCTGGCATTTACCTTGTTGATCTTCTCCTTGGGGTGGGTAAGGAGAGCAGGGAAATGGGCCAGAGCTTCACAGTTCAGCACCACCTGGGTCTGCTCGTCTGTGCCAGTCACGATGTTGCCCACGGCCCTCAGCGCTGCAGTCTGCAAATGGCCAGCAGGGGTCAGGCTGAACACAGAAGCGGATGTGGCAAGGATTCCGGACACTCATACCGTGAGCCCGCTGCTCTATGCGAGGAAGCACCTCTGTGTAAGGCTACCCATCAGCCGCACAATCAATAAACCATCAAGGACAAAACGCATCTAGGTCAAGTGAGGGGGGGTTGATTGATAGCCACTGTCCCAGTTCCCAAAGGCTGGGGGTCTCAGGTTTCCTGTTTGGCTCTGTCTGCAAAGGTCGTTGGAGGTCAGTGCCCTGTGAATCTAGCAGCAGCACTGCAACTGCAGCTGGTGGGCAACCCAGCTCTATGCAGTCAGGACCCTCTCACACTAGCAGATCACATGGACACACCCCAGGGCGCAAAAAAAAGAAAAAAAAAGAAAAAAAAAGACCCAACCAATGAAAAAGGAGGTGCGCTCCAACCATCTTGAGAGTCAGGTGGCCACAATTAGCGGATGTGCTGCCCCCCCCCCACTTCTTAAAACCCTTTCAATATGTACATCTAATACACGCCTAAACCTATAGTAGGCAGGCACAGGAGGAATCCAGAAATAAAGGCGTGACGAGATGTGACACCAGTCTGGTGTAGGGGGCAGGAAGTCGCTCGCAAGCAAAGTGACTAACCATGTGCATGCAGTGACAATGGCTGGCCGGACAAACCAATCAGAAAGAAGGGAAGATCCAGTTCTACTGGAACACAACAGCTACCTCCACCCGGCAAAAGGATAAACAACTGATTAGCGGGTGGGTTGTAATTTATGCAACACTAAGCTTTAGTCAAATACAGGAACGTTCAGGGGAAAAGTAAACCGTTTCCTCGACCTAAGACACAAGAAGCAGTCAGTCATAGTGACCCAATCAAAAGTAAGCTTATAAAAATACCACCTTTACATGAAAAGGTAAGGGGAAAAATTACTTACAATTCAGCAGTAAAGCAATTTACAAAGCAGAAGCACAGAGGTAAAGGAAGTCGGCTGCCAGGCACAGGAACGGCGGCCTGAAGTACCCACCTGAACTTTGACCTCCTGGTGGCTCAGAAGAGGCACGAGGTGCGGCACGATGCCAGAGTCGATCACCATCTGAATCTGCTCGTTTCCAGCATCGGTCAGGTAGGACAGTGCCCACACAGTGTCCACCAGGATCTGCGGCAAGACGCATTGTCAGTCAAAGCAGCGGGCCTACCAGATAGCAAGAGGTAAGATCTTCCAATCCGTCCGGAGAAGATGCTCACAATAATCCATGCTACTCTCATGCTCATATTTCACAAAAGCAGCAAGAATTACATTCTACTTAAACACCCACCCAGAACAACGCCTGGACACGCTGACCCTGCAAAGGAATCAGTGAAGCCCATCAGTACTCACGTTAACGTCCGTGTGATGGATCAGGACACACAGTGCTGGCAGGATCTGTTGGAGAGTAGTGTAAGCCAGGGGGAAAATGGAGGGTCTGGTACATCCTCACCCAGATCTGTTTGGTCAATTTAACTGCTAAACATAAGACTCCAACGTGATTCTAAGTGACTGCTCAGAATGGAGGACCTAGCCACCGGTGTTCAGGTTTCTACACTGGCCTCAGATGCTCGGGAAGCTACCTCCTGGATGGTCTCCATGGGTGGAGGCGGGTCCTTGTGACGGCACAGGTTCACCATGACCCAGGTCACATTTCGCAGGAACGTGATTGGAATGGAAGGACTGATGAAGGACAGGAGCGGCTTGACCACACCCAGGCTTATCACATAGTCCCTGCACTGAGGGCCATCACCTGGAGGAACATTTACAAAGCAGTTATAGGTGGCCGAATCTCGTAACGTTGCCCGTCGATGGCAGTAGGGTGGACGTGGCCGGCCGGCCAATCACGTAACCCCCAAAGTGGGCGTCACTCACCGATGATGTTGCCCAGCGCCCAGACGGCCTGTTCGCACACATTCTGGTGGGGGGACTGCAACAGTCCCAGAAATAGGGGTACGGCATCTGAGGAATGAAAACATTCTTAGTGCCCACAGAGCGATTTAGGGCCACAAGTGAGGTCAATCACACAGAGCAAGGAAGGTGACAGCATACTGGACTGCACGACAGCCTGCGTCTGCTCCGAGGTTCCGGATGCGATGTTGGTCAAAGCCCAGGCTGCCTCAAACTGCAACGATGGGCTAACCAGGAACAAAACACAATGGGTCAAATGACAGGGGTTGCTATAGTTCATCCGTTACCCTCAGAAAATACCCAGTAAATCCACAAACATACACCATCAGAAAATCCAAAATGTTTTTTCGTCCTCCAGATCTAGTCGCTCTCAAAATAGAGCTACACAGACCTAATAATGGAACAAACAACCAATGGACAGACTTAGGACATTTTGTTGTGAAGCGCTCCCACGGTCCAAAGAGTGCTTACTTGTCATCTCGGTCCAGGCAGTGGACCAATATGGGTAGAATCCCAGATTTGATCAGGTCGTCGATGGGTGGATTGCGGTCACTGGACAGCAGCTTCCTGTGAAGGACAGAAGCGCGAGACACAGGATCCCCTAAGCCATCAGCTAACTACCATCCAGAGAGCCGTGATGACCAGCAGAAACGTATTCACAAGGCACGTCAAAAGAGTGAATTGGGGGGGGTGCATTCCTACCGTGCGGCCTGTACTGCACTGAGCTGCACACCCTGGTTATCGCTGGTGGCGTTCTGGGACAGAGCAGAAGAGACTGCCATTTTAGAAGGAACTCAAACAGGAATACACCATTCGCAGAGCAGTAAATAGCACAGCCATAGTAATCGAACACTATAGGCAAATGAGATGCTGACCATAACTGCAGGCAGACTACCCTATCACAGCACTCATACTACAGCCAAACCACATGACGGACCAGCCTCCATTACTGAGTGCCACATGAAAGCCATGACAAGCTTACCTGGACTATTGCTTCTAAAGAGGTGTTTTGCTGCAAAATAAAAATGCATCAGTGAAGCAGTGAAAACTTAACCAGCAAAAAGAACAAATACCGAACATAAAAACCGAGCCGTGAGTTCATAGAAAGGAGGAACACAAGAAACGACTGCGGTTAAAATGAACCCAGTAACAGTCATGGTAGGGTATCAAAGGCCCTTACTGCTCTGAAGTCCCCATCCACATCAGAGTCCTCGCAGATATCTTCATGGGGAACGTTCCTTCGCTTCAGGAGGTGTTCGTCTCGTTTGTTCTGGCATTGGGGCAGGGGAAGGCAGAACCATCAGTCTCCTACGGTCACTCACACAGCAGCTATGTCCAGATGAGTCAGACTCAAAGACCTGGATCACTTTGGAAATATCCCTCGCTTATTCATAAGGCCGAATGCTGAACAGGGAGGTAGACACACGTACCTTTCTCAGTTCCACTACAACCTCGTTCCGCTGCCTTCTCATCGACTGCAAAAGGGAATTCACAAACACCAATGAGCACACGCGCTTTTGACACCACGTCGCGCAGAATGGTTCAGCTGAACAAAACTGAATACACCACTAGGACCCCAATCAAGCTCACGTACATACATGTCTGGTTCATTATCATAAACCTAGCGTAGAAATGGCACAGGACCGCTATTATAACCAAGGACAAATCCGGACAGGCAGAGCAGCGCACCACCATTTTCCAGGGCTCAATGGTGCCAGACCCAGTACAGGGCGTCTGCATTCCGCACACCCCGAATAACGCCCTGAAAGTGACTGCTGATGTTAAACTTTATGCCTACACGATACTCACACGCCTCCGGCATTCAAACTACCTAAGTCAGTGCGCAAAAACTGACGCGAACACACAGGCAATTTGGTCATGAGTTTGGATGTTATCCTCTCAGGATCTACACAGCGCCTTTCCATATCGGGGCGGAGGGCAGATGCTCAGAGCTGGCTAATCTACTTAAAATGTAAAAGCACAACACCGTTTCTGAGGGATTACACGACAACTACCTGCATCTTGTCTCTGCACAGCGCCGCCCGACGACATTTTTCCTGCCGGTCTTAAGTAAAGGTAGTTGTCGTTGGATAAACAGAGGTCCAGGCACAGTGCGACAAGAAACCGTCAAACAGCTAACCGGATAGGAAAGGCTTGATTTCACAAGCGGGTGTTGTGCAAGCTCCCAGCTGGTTATCAAGCTGACTGGGTAACTAGGTAGCTAGATAACACAAACACGGCACTACGGCTGAAGGCTGAGCCCTGTCCCGCCCTGTAACAAGGCGGCTCCTGTCCTGTCTAAACACCCTTTTCCAAATCATGTTTCGGAAAAAACACGGTCGTTAGTTAGTAACTACGCCAACTAACAAGCCTATGTAACGATGTAACCCGGTTCGGGTGCTAACAAGCAACACGCAGCTAACCGTTAAAGCCCGAAGCAAGCCCCCATCCGCTGTTCCTGGGTTTATAAAAGGTCAGAAGGCCGGGAGGCCCACTGCCCTGGTGATCCGGCGGCAGAAAGCACACCGGAGCAGACGCCGCAACCGGGGCCCTACACACGCACACAGGGCCGGCCTTGAGATTACTCACCCTCCGGGGGCTTGGGGCTACCCGGCGCTAGCCAGCCTACTGGGCCAGGCCTCACCCGCCACGACGGGGCGTCCCGGCCCAGGCCGGCCAGCGACCGCCCATCCCACAGAAATGACCAACGACGCCACACCAGATGCAGCGAGTGCAGAGTAACGAGCCCCCGGGGAGCGGAAAGCGGCCCGGAATCACATAGAACACCAAATAAAACAGCGGCGCAGCTAGCTGCGCGGCGGCGCTTCACCTCCAAATCCCGGCCCTTATTCTTGAAGTTCTTCAGCCTCTGGTTGTCCAGCTTCTCGTTGTCGGCCATGTCGAACAGTTAAGATATTATATATATCTATATTTTACTTTTTTTTCTTTCTCCTTTATTGAGAGCGAACCCGTTAGCCGATCCCGTCCGACTCGGCACCCCTCGGTTACCGGACTCTATTTTTTCCGCTGGCTTTGCCGCAGTGCTTGCTGGGAACGCCGGCGGTGAAGGCCCAGCCTCGCTCTGGTTTCGAAGGGCGGGGCCCCGCGCCGCCCGTCCTCGCCGATTGGACAGATAGGCGCTGCCTCACCCTGCTCTGCCCACAGGTGGTGCCATGCCGCCCTGCAGCTCCCGCCGTTTAATAGTTTTCAAATTAATTTGAGTTTTCAAATGACTGTATTAGTTATGGTACCAGATGAGCAATGCTTCCAAAATTCTTTGGGGGTTCCTTTATATAATGAAATGCATTGCTATTAAACACATTAGTGAAGTCGCAGCTGGATTCTCCCTTCACTGCTCGATGGTTGTTAACAAATTTGACTGATTTTAGCATTTGTTTCTTAGTTACAACCAGTGTGAGTGTAATTAAGTATTAGTGTTTCACTGGAGAAGCACATTGTTTACTTTGCCACCTTCTGTAGGTGTTAGACAGTTCTAATGATTTAACTTGTCTGCCTTGTATGTGTTGGAATTCAAAGCATGCATCACCCCTGAGGTCCAGAGGATTCCAGTGGCTTCCTGTGAACCTCACATCCTGACAAAGGAACTCCTCAGCTGGACACCATTCTGTAAGTGCTCACCCTGGATACTGGTCTCTGGGAGCTGCATGGGGTACAAGGCAGGGCTACACTCTGTACGATATACCAGTCCATTGCAGGGCAGGATTCAAACTCCTGACTCTGTAAGTGTTAGGGTACGTACCCATCAAGCTAACCCCACTCTTTACGGTACATATCGCGTGAACAGCAGAAATTGCTTATCATGCATTAAACCTTTAAAAGAGTTTTTTTATCACGTAGTCCCTCTAACTTCTCTAAAAGAAATGGGAAGTCACGTTATTTATAGTGTCATATTTTATTTCTTGGACTTGTTAATTGTTGATCTTAAAATCCACCAGACTACTTTTATACAGGTTTAGAGTTTCAACAAAATCAAATACAAATTTCCACAAACATTTGGTAACGCATACATTGTTCTGGTAGAATATACAACCAAAAAAAGCACAGAAAACATACTAATTCTAGTAAATCATTACTCTGCCAAACAGGATGCTTAATGCTTTATTTTACATTTAATGGCTGTTGGGGGGAGGGGGGGGGGGCGGTTATGATAGCCTCTAATATGTACATTCACTTCCTGCAATTTCCCGTCTCTTAGAGACCAATCTGGAAATGACAGTAAAATGTGATGGTATCTACAGGCGATGCACATGGCATTCTCCATTATACGCTGCACTAGAAACCATGATTAACTCTTGGCAAACAAAACATGAGAGAATAATCGTAAATATTTTCAAAAGTAAGGCAGCAAGTATGTATTCTTATTTGAAGGCTTCCAATTTTTCATTCAAATGTACAATTCATATGCGTGCAACGACAATGAGGTCACACATTGGAGGAACTGGTTTGGGGGGGGGAGGTCGCACTGAGTTCTGTATTCATCTCGATGATGGGCAGCTCCATATCACAGCCATGTACGTCCCTACTAGATACTACAAGGCCCAAAACCAATGACTTTTGGGTGCAGTTGCATACATGCTAAAACAACAGAGTGCAGCACACCAGGAGGTGAGTGCAGGCAACTCCATGTCACGTTTAGCCAATCCGCTTGTCCAAAGGTCAGATCTGGTTCCGAACATCAATCACAGCTGCATAGATTACAGTCAGTTTGACCAGTGTTGGTCACCACAGTCACAAACTGATCAATGACATAGGCAAATATGAATTTTAGTGATATTTAGTGATGAACAGATTCAGACCTAATTTTCAAATACGCAAAACACTTTCAGAGTACCAAATTAGGAGCAAACAGAGATATATTAATTAGTTTACTATATGGACCAGAATAAATAAATTTAGGTGAAAACCAATTGAAATGGTGAAGACAAAAACTGAACAAATGCAGGTGCATAAATGAAGATGCCTAATGTCATATTCCAACACTCATTCCAATTTTGAAATGTTTGTCTCCACTGAATGGTCAGCATAAGTGTCCAATGAGGATAAATGGACTTTACAGAGAATCTGACAGCATCATTCGGTGAAGAGCCAGTTGAGGGTCCAGTGTCCACTGATGAAGGCAGCCACGGCCAGAACAGCACCCTCTTCTGCCAGAAGCCGGGATGTGCAGAGTAACAGAAAAAAAGTGTGCGTGTGTGTGTGTGTGTGTGTGTGTGTGTGTGTGTGTGTGTGTGGGGGGGGAGTTTAGCAAAATATTAGCAGATCGGCATAATGGTGCAGGTTCAAACAAATCCCAGGGCAGGTAGGTCAGCTAGCTAGGAAACGTGCTCCTGTATGTATCAGTAACATTAGCATCTGATGCTAACACTATGGTTGGGTTAGCATTAGTATGTTAGCCTACTAGGAGGAAACAAGTACACTGAACAGTTCTTCACAGAGACGAGTAGACGGGCTCCAGTGTCCACCACTCAGTCTTGTTAGGCAGTGCATCGCCGCTGAAAGATACACCGGGCGACACAGTTAATGAGCACTGTCTACATTCTGGAGGCGGCCAAAGGCTAACGGCTAATTTTCCCAGTACCAGGTAGGTCAGTGGGTCGCACACTGGATTGTGGATGAGGGTCTAACACTGGCATCCGGAAATACTGGAGAGGGGTATCATCTCCGAGGTTACGGATTTCCTTAAAGAGTGATGCAGACTTATTCCCATAAAATATGACATTTACGTAGGCTAATGACTACAGTCTGTGATTAACACCTTTGGGAAAATAACATTGCAACAGGATTTCGATCAAGACCTGAATTATCAACATTTGCGGCGAGACATATTTTAGGTAATCGTGTCTGATATTCAAATTTTTTATTGTCCAAAGCTTCTGGAATCAGAACCGTTTTTTTTTTTTTTTTTTTTTAAGTATTATTATTACTGTTATTCAGCAACCCACAGGGTACATGCGCCGGTATTATGAGGGTCATCATTCACTGGGGACATTCCTAGCCATTTTAGAACCAAGAAATGTGTGTGGGTTCCATGTTGCAGAGGATGGGACAGGTACAGTAAATATTTTAGGTAGAAACAGTTCCTCAAAAAATGCAGGCTTGGCTTTTTAAAATTATATATATTTATACCTCCATTCAGCCACTGGTCACACACACACACACACACACACACCCACACGCGCATGCACGCAAACACACACGCTCACTGTTCCCCAGCCTTGCCGCTGTTCTTGAACTTGACGACCATGACGGTTATGTTGTCGGGGCAACCCCTGTAGAAGGACTGCAGGACGATGCTCTTGGCGCCAAAGTGCGGCTCATCCAGACGCTCTTTGATGAATCGAACCGCCTCCTCGTTGCTGAAGGCGTCCCATAGGCCGTCGGACGCCAGGATCATGAACTCAGGCTGCAGCTTGTCCAGGTCGAAGGCCAGGATGTCGGGGTCTGGGATGACCACGTTCAGGTTCTTCAGGGGATAGTCGCCCAGCGAGCGTGACATCGCCAGGATGCCCTGGACCCGCCATGACCCATTAAAGCTGATGAATCCCCCTGATGGGCACAGGAGAGAATCAGCGAACAATCTAAATATCAAGGTCTTCCCTCTAGCTAAAAGAGTGGTGAGTATCCAACTTGCCACATAGGGGACCAAGACTCATTTCCCTCCCTGTGATTATGGTTCATTCAAGGCTGCAGTTAGTGGTCAGACTGATGGACTAGTAACCAGTATGATGTTGGTTCAAACCCCCCGTAAGCTTGCAGATATACTACCTTCATGCCAGGCTGTAACCATAGGTAAACACTGCTTGGTAACAGAAGGCAGGTTTTCCAGGCAACCCTGACGTCTCCTGAGATCCATTACACATGGGCATCAGGGTAACGATACACAGGGCAACTCTGAGTAACGCTACCGACTAATGTTCCTTGGGCACTTACCCATTAATACTGAGCAGCAGATACCTATTTTAAAATCTTTGATTGGCAGTGGGCAACTTTTTGCAATCATCCATATGAAGATAACTTGCCCTTTCTCTCACCTGGTTGGCAATTGCCCTGTAACGTTCCTCACAATGTTGCCCTGTGTATCATCACCTTAAGACTAAATCTTAGCCAGACATGAACGTTGCAGAGCCATATACCAGGGCCGTAGGAAAGCTGTGAGGGTTCCTCACATACCTTTAGGGATCTGGGCCCCCAAAGCACCCTCCTACCTTCAGCTTAATTTACAGAGAATAGCCTAGAAAGAATAAAGTCAGGCCTTCTTGAAGAGTAGTTAATCAGTCAATTACAACCAGTCTCAAAGTTTAACCAACAGAAAATCCTCAAATCATATTATTAATCTCAGATTAGTGTGAGATCATCGATATGAAATTTAAGCTTCCAGAAAGTCCATGTGCATAACACAGACCAACCAGCAGGTGGCAATAGCCAGCTGCTTCTAAATATTGAGCTAAAAACAAAACAATAAAATCTGTTTGTGGCCTCTCTTGTGACTGCACTGAGACTTTTAAATTAATAAAACCATGAACATACAAGGAATTAAGAAGCAGCTGCCGTACAGCACAATGACAGAGACACGGCTCAGCAGAAGCCAAACGCAGCCTGGACAGAGTGCCCGGTGCTCACCTGCCCGCTTAATCCGTTTGCGCTCCTTCAGCTGGTACGGCTTGTGATCATGGGACAGAGCGATGGCGTTGCCGTCCTTGTCACACAGGACACCCCGGGAGTCGCCGACGTTGGCCACCGTCAGCTCCTTGTCGGACAGCAGGGCAATCAGGCAGGTGGTTCCTTAAGGGGGAGGCAGGGGAGCAGTCAGTGGGGGGAGGGGGGGACACTAAGTGCCAGTAATGGTGGAGCATCATGGAGATTTTTATTACAGAAGGAAGAGAAAGGCGGGGCGCTGATTCCCGCCTGAGCCAGGAATGCGGGCGGGAGACAGAATCTGCCCTCTTAAGCAACACAAACACAGAGCAGCACAAGTGGCCTTGAGGGTCCTATTTGGGAGGGAGGAGGAGGTTCGTCTGGGACATAAACCCTTTAGCTGCCTTCCCAGTGCCGCTGGTGGGGACAACCGGTGACTTAACACAGGCTCCCCCTGACCTAGGAGGCGGGGTCTTGCAGTCACCTTTTTGTCTTCTAGTGTGCTAATTAATAAGATTTCTGGTTTCAATCACATGTCAAGCTGTGCTGAAAACATGGCAGGATCAGAGGTCATGTCTTACTGGCTGAGTGATACAAACAGAGAGAGAGACAGAAAGACGGAGAGAAACCCTGACAGACAGCGAGACAGACAGCGAGACAGACAGCGAGACAGACAGCGAGACAGACAGCGAGACAGACAGCGAGACAGACAGCGAGACAG
>JABFEA020000130.1:29428582-29441989 GCA_019775915.2 Cyphomyrus plagiostoma | reverse complement strand
ATCTTTACAGTGGTCACTTCCTGTTTTAGGCACTTGAGGTTTTGATGGCTCAGCAAGAATAGTTAGTTTATGTTAATGTTGTAGTTCCAAATAAATATAGGACAAACAGGGATTTTGAAGCTTTGTAGCAGTCAATAAGTCAAGTCAAAGTCAAAGATATTTTATTGTCAGTTCACATTATATGTGCAAGACATACAGGAGAACCTGGAAATGTCGGTTCTCGCTCACTGCTGTGCGTACCATCCAATTACAAAAATTATAGACATACTCCATAAAAAGACAGATAAGACACAGGACAAACTGAGAAGGCCAGAGACAAATCGACAAGTGCAAATGGTAATAATAAATATATGGTCAGTTGTGTGTCACATCGTGTCAGTAGGCAAGCAGGGACGAGGAGCCAGGAAGTCGGGTGAATGAGGTTTATTGTGAGCGAAACAGGGTGGACAACGCCCATGCAATGTCAATGCCGGATCTACCGGACTGAACTAAGACACAGACTCAAATACAGGGGAAACTCAGGTCAGAACAAGACACAGGTGAGAACAATCAGGTAAAAACATGGGGTAACGAGGTGGGCGTGGCACACACGAGGAGTGTTCGGAACGAAACATGACAGTTGTGCAAATGGTAATAATATTAAGGTAGTTGTGCAAATGGTAAACATAGATAAAGTCATGATGCCAAAGATGAATAATACAGTGCAAACGGTAGCAATCATGCAAGTCAAATGCAGTGGAAAGCAGTGACATGCGGTGAGGTTCATGTTTGGTGAGGCACTGACTCCTTCAGAGTCAGATTTACAGTTACAAATATATAAACCCAAAAAACTAGCATTCACTGTTCAATTGGCAGTATCATATCTCATCAGCATTCTTCACATACACATACCGGTAGGCAAGGTACATATTTGGCTAAAAAAGAACGTTTCTATCGACAAGAGTGGAGAGAACGCGTTTGCTCTGCACCCTCAGTGTGTCCTAAATGCCGTTTGCCATTTGTAATTCCACAATTCACACTCAAAACAAATTAAGAGTGATGCACAAAAAGATTGAGTTTAATTAAAATATTTAGTTGTTTTGAAATATTGGATTGTTTTTTTTTTCTTAGTCTGATCCTATTTTATTTTTACAAAATTAAAAAAAAAAGTTCATGGTCCTCCCTTTTTGTAAATAAAGTCCATGCGCCTATCCTTCTCCACGAATATCCCCGTCACTTTGTTGTAAAAGTTTTCCTTCAGTTTTAAAAGTGTCTTTACCTCAATGGAGATTATGGCCAATGAGGAAAGTCGTCCTGAATCTGTCCTATTCCAACTGTAGGTTTTCAGTCTTTTCAATGCTGAGAATGACCTTTCGACAGACGCTGTTGTAGCTGGTATAGTGAGTACCAGTTGAATTAACTTTGTCGCTTCAGGAACCGTCTGCATCAGATCCTTCTGGACCGAAAAGCTGAGAAGTTGTCCAGGAGATTTACATTCATTTCTTACTGTTTGTGAGCTGTACAGTCCGATGAGATCAGCCTTTAGTCTAACAAAGTCAAAGAATTTTGCATATTTGCATATTTTGTAGTTTGGCGTCATCAAAATACTGTGTCATTTCGCTAAATTTTGTACAGTCAACCAAGCCAAGGAAAGCGAGCTCACCAAAAAGATCAAACCTAGCTTTCATTTGAACAGGTACGTTGTCCAGAAGGTTATAAAACATCAGTTTCCTCATATCTCTGACAGACTTCACTAGGCCTACCACTATCTGTCTGTACAAGTACGGTGCATTTTTGCTCAAATCACTCATAGAAAGCATCAAACTCCTCTCTCATGCATTCAACAACTCCAATTGTATCACGATTCGTGTGCAACAACATCCAATGTCCATGACTTTGTTTTGCAGCACTCCAAAAAATGCATCGGTTTCAGTGAAAATGCCCTCATAACCCATAATTAGAAAGCACGTTGAGGCTTTTGACAGCCACCGATCATATCCATCGGCCATCATTAGTGTGTCATTATCCCAACTGTCAGGATTTTCTCTCATATTACGAAACACAGCACGCAGGTCAGATTGATACATGCTTATTGTCTGAAGCAGCCTAGAGTTTGAACACCATTGTGTGGGTACTGCTCTTGGTAAATGTCGCTTCACAACATCATCCAGCAAGTATGTGCGCTTTGTAGACTTACTGAAAAATTACCCTAGTCCCTCGACTGTTTTAAAAAACGTTCTAGACTTGTCTTTAATTTTGGCCTGGACCCCATTAAGCTCTGATGCCATCACAGAAGCTCCGTCATAAGCTTGCGCTACTAACTTTTCCACATAGTTGTATTTCTCCAACACTCCCAAGACATACTTAGCCTATATCAGGGGCTCGTCTGTCATCACTCACATCATCAAA
Source organism: Cyphomyrus plagiostoma (assembly GCA_019775915.2). NCBI lineage: Eukaryota > Metazoa > Chordata > Actinopteri > Osteoglossiformes > Mormyridae > Cyphomyrus > Cyphomyrus plagiostoma. The sequence goes on along the minus strand of JABFEA020000130.1, from coordinate 29,439,601 downwards.
TCCCAAAAACGCCTCTTTCACCTCACAAGCCACTTCACTTTTAGCCACATTGCGCAAAATGACAGAGATCTGGGCTTTATTTGTGACATCGGTTGTCTCGTCTACTTCTACAGCAACAAATAGGGCTGCGTTAATTTCCTTTTTGATATTGTTTCTAATCACAGTACTAACTGCTTCAGTTAGATTTTTTTGTATTCTATTTGACAAGCCAGAACACAGTGGATGTTTCCGAATGTATAGCTAACTTTTCATCTTTCTCAGCAAAAGCATGCAATAGGTCTACATAGTTGCCACGATTAGAAGAGCTTGTACTCTCTTCGTTACTACGAAATGCTAGCTTGTGTTTGGCTAGGAAGCAGTGTTGCATTAATTAGATCTTTTAAAATCTCCATGTTTTCCTTTACCTTAGCATTGTGGATGCTAATATTTAGTCTCCACTGTTCATCCAAGGCCAGATCGATTCTTGTGCTTCCAAAAGTTTTCAAAGCTATCTGGCTTTGAATGCGCGCAGTCGATCTTTCGTGTTTGCTGGTAGATTTTTCATGTCACAATATCCTGTGTTAGTCCAGACATTGTCACAAGTTGAGAACAAAAGGCACGGAAAACAGTAAAGACTGTTATTTGTAGGACAGCCACACAGCCAGTCTTTTCGAGTGTACAGTACCAGTCTGTTTGAAAAGTGCGAGTTATCTTTTGTCCCATAGTTTGACTCTGAAGCAAACCTTTTAGCTCAGGTGTTGGTCTTCTGTTGTTTATGATTTCCTGTTTCGACTGAAATTCCAGTTTTGAGAAATTTTTAAACTTGGATATATAATCTTCCATTTTTGTAGCCTGTTGGACGAAGAACTAAAAGACAAACGGACCACTGTGCACTTCACCTCGTGATATCGGTAACAGTTAGCCACTAACTTCTTAGCGCCTCAGTATCAACAAGCACCTGGCTCACACCCGCCCCCTTCCATGTGGCAGGGAACTTTTTCCACTGCGGTTTTATGTCCGATCAGCAAAGCTAATTTTGACATACACATTTAATACAAATATTAGCCACACCGTGGAAAGCCATGATGTCAAATAAACGTGTCTAGAAACATTATGTTGGCGACATACAAAGACACAGCAGCAAGCATGCGCATCAGCTCAGTGTGCAAAGGAAAATGCAGTCTGAGGTGAGGCTCAGCTCGTCGCTGCCGCACCTCGCCTTTTTGCCGCACCTTGCCTTGCGTATTTGTTGAGGAAATGGCAAATTCACGATTTTGGTAATAAAAATGATTATTGGAATCATATAGAGAGCAAATTTATAGAAAAAGAATAATGGATATTTCCATACTATCAATGTTAGTTTTTTTTTGGTTGTATGTTTTTTTTTTTTTTTTTTTACTCTGCGTGATGACGGGTGAGGCACTGCCTCACCTGCCTCCCCTGACCGCACGTCCCTGGTGGAAAGGTGTATGAGTGTAAACAATACTTGAGGTAGTCAGTGAATAAATAAATTAAATTACTGTCCAGGGACAGGAGGCAGGGTTGGGGCGGTAATGGACAGAGTTCAGCCTCCTGACAGCCTGGTGGATAAAGCTGTTTAAGAGTCTTGTGGAGTGGGCCCGAAGGGTTTGGTACCTTCTCCCTGAAGGCAAGAGGCTGAAGTGGGAGTGTAAGGGGTGGGAGGAGTCCCCAGCAATGCTGATGGCTCTGCGGGTGAGGAGGATATGGAAAGTGTCCGTGAGGGGGGGCAGGGAGGTGCTGATGATCTTGCTGGCTATGTTCACTACTCGTTGCAGAGCCTTACAGCAGGTGGCAGAGCAGCTTCCGAACCACACAGCGATACAGCCAGTGATGATACTGTCAGTAGTGACTTTGTTGTGACCGAATAATTTATACCCTTATCTATAGTAAAATAAATGATAATTTTAAAAAAAGGGGTCCAGTAGGGAAACTATTTTCAATGTATTTTTATTTTGGAAGTGTTTTATAAAGTATTGTAATTTATGCAGCTGCCAAGGGGGAATTGGAAAAAAAAATGGTGTGTGATGTCATCGGCGCACGTGAAAAAGGAAAAAGTATTGTGTGCTTCATGCAAACTCCGACGCTGAACAGGGAATAATAAAGTTGCCCAAAAGGAGAATGGAATTGTGTCTTTGTGGGAGGGTAACATAATCTTGGTGTTTCTGCCTGGTTGGAGTTTGTTTTTGCCGTGAAGCAAGATGAGTCAAAAGTGACCAGCGACTGCTAACTGCTAATCACGAATACCGACGTGGGCAGTACTACAATTAATGCTACGAGCGAAGCGGTGAAGGTAAAAGTTTTTTGTCATGTCTAAAATACAACAAATGTCACCTGATTGGGAGAAAGTTATTGGGGAGATGGCCAACAGGCTTAGCCATCAGAGAATAGTTAATTCAGCTGCCTCCAGAAGGTAAAGGTAGAGCCGAGGTGGTTGCTGAAAATATGACTGATGTCGACATCATGCTTTGTGGCCGCACTATACTGGGCTGGTTATATAGGGTTGATGTCCATCTACCCACTACAATCGAAATATGTGGAGGATCAGGTACCCTGGTCATCGGACAGCAGTGTTTACCCACATGGGCAGCAGTCCATTTGGATGATACAAGCTGAGCCATGGGATCCACCATTGGACCTGAGTCACCTGACGGACGAACAACAGCAGCAGGTAAAGAAAATGATTACAGAGGAATGTGATATTTTCGCAAAGGACGATTGGGATACAGGATTGATTAGGGATTTGTAGATGGATATACAGCTAAAGGACAATGTGCTCGTGCAAAAAAACATACAATGCAATCTCTCTGCATCTTTATCAAGAGATGAAAACACATACAGGACTTGCTCAACCGAGGCTCGATCCAAAAGTCTTTTTTTCATAATCCTCACCGGTGGTATGCGGCAGAAAGAAAGATGGAGGTCTATGCTTGTGCGTAGATTATTGACTGCTGAATGGAAAGACACTGCCAGACCGACATCCAATCCCGAGGATACAGGAAATCCTGGAAAATTTGGGAGGCAACTCTTGGTTTACAATGCTGGATCAAGGGAAGGCTTATCACCAGGGTTTTATGAGCAAGAAAACCAGGCCCGTTACCGCATTTATAACACCATGGGGACTCTATGAATGAATAAGGATTCCATTTGGTCTCACTAACGCACCGGCAGCTTTTCAGCACTACATGGAGGGATGTCTGGGGGATCTCTGAATGAAGTATGTGTGATATTTGCTCGTCTTTCGTTCTAGCTTCGACTAACACCTCCAAAATGTAAAGAGGGTATTACAGCGACAAAGAGAATGTGGCATCAAGCTAAGGCCAGAGAAGTGTGACTTCAAACGGGAGGTCTGTTATGTGGGTCAAGTCGTTTCTACTGAGGGATACAGAATGAACCCCAAAGAAGTGGAAGTAGTGCAAACACTGAAGCATGCGATACCGTCCACTGTGACAGAAGTGAGTTATTATACAGCCTATGTGCAAGACTTCTCCAGGATAGCCAAACCCCTTTATGAACTGTTGGCAAAACCCAAGTCTGAACAAAAGCAAAGTAGACAGAAAAGAGAGAGGAACTGTAAATTTGCACAGCTACCACCCTCCCACCCTGTCCAGCAGACAAGAATTCACCAAGAAATATTAAATGAACTTGTAAACATGCTGACAAATCCACCAGTGATAGCATATCCAGATCTAGAGAAACCCTTTGTGCTGCATGTGGATGCCTCAGAAGACGGTTTAGGTGTAGTTTTGTACCAGCACCAAGAGGGTGTTCTTAAAGTTATAGGATATGGATCACAGACTTTGACAGTGGCAGAAAAGAACTACAAGTTAGAATTACTTGCACTGAAATGGGACATAACAGAACGTCTTCGTGAATACCTGCTCTATGCACCTCATTTCACTCTATATAGTGACAATAACCCTCCGACATATGTCACAAAGTCAGGGAAACGCAATGCAGCTGGACACCGCTGGATGGCAGAGTTGGCAGATTATAGATTCACTGTCAAATACAAGCCTGGAACAGCAAATTGAGATGCAGATTTCTTGTCCTGAAGAGCAAAGCCCATTGAGGAAATCATGAAAGAGTGCATTGAAGGGTGGCAACAGGATCTTATTGAATGTATTGGGGAAGACCTGAAGCGAGAGAGAGCAGGAGAAGTTAATTTGATCTCCGCTGTCACTCACCTGTAATATAGATCCACTACCAGCGGAATGTAACATCTTAGAGCCAATTCTGCCTCTTGCAGTTGAAGACATCAGGGAAGCTCAGAACACAGATTTAGCCATAAGTAGAGTTTCGGTCCTGTATAGAACCCATACTTACTTGAAGTACAGGGACGAGCTGGCAGAGGATGGGAAAGTCAAGCAGCTTCTCAGGGAGTGGCCTCGTCTGAAGATAGATGGTGGTGGAATTCTTAGAAGAGAGACCACAAGAAGACAGTTAGTTTTTCCAGAGTCGCTAAAAGCCATTGTCTATAAACACCTGCATGGGGAAATGGGACACTTAGGTGCAGACCGGATGGTGGCTCTTTCCAGGGAGCGCTTCTTCTGGCCTAAGATGAGGCAGGAGATGGAACACTACGTTACTCAGGTGTGTTGCTGTGTTAAAAGGAGAAGCCCAATTGAATAACCAGAACGCCTATCCAGAGCACTGAGACCTCTGCACCATTTGAGATGATATCGATTGACTACCGACACCTGGACAAGTGTAAGACAGGTGAGGAATACATACTTGTAGTTGAAGACCATTTTACCAGGTATGCCCAGGCGGATGCAGTAAAAGATAAATCTGGGAAGACTGCGGCAAGAAAGCTTTTTGATGACTTTATTATGCATTTTGGTTTCCCCTCCAAGATACACCATGATCAAGGAAAAGAGTTTGAAAACAGACTCTTTCTCAAACTCCAAAATTATTGTGGTATCAGTCATTCCCGCACTTCCCCATATCACCTTCAAGCTAACCCTGCCGAACGCTTCAACAGGACACTACTGTTCTGTTATGCACACTTGAATAGTCACAAAAATTAAGATGGAAAGAATACTTAAACAAAGTGTTCCACACCTACAACTCAACTGTGCATGAGGCAATGGGATTTTCCCCATTCTTTCTCCTCTTTGGTCATGAACCAACCTTGCCTATCAAGCTGTTGTTTGGAAGGCAAGAAGAAGAAAGGAACCAGTCACACACTGGCTATGCAGAGAGATGGAGGGAGGTTATGCAGGAAGCCTATACCATCGCGATGCAGAATATGAAGAAGAGTGCAAGGAAAGGACAGAAAAACTATAATCTGCATACATGGAGTTTTACCCTTGAACCAGGTGACCATGTCCTGGTAAGAAACCTCACGGCCAAAGGGAGTCCTGGGAAACTGCATAGTTACTGGGAAGACATGATCCATGTAGTCAGGGGAAGGAAAGGCCCCGAAAATCCAGTATATGTAGTCGAGCCTGGTCCAATGGTATAAGACGAATCATCTCTTCCTCAGTGTGAGGAAGACCAAAGAAATGGTTATAGATTTCAGAAGACCTCCTCAGCATACCTCACTGACCGTTGACGGCGTTGCTGTGGAGAGGGTGACAACACTCAAATTTCTGGGGGTGTATATCTCTGAGGATCTCTCCTGGACCAATAACACCACATCACTGACCAGGAAGGGACAAACATGCCTCTACTTCCTCTGCAAACTAAGGAGGGCGAAGGTTCCACCCCCCATCATGCTCTCTTTTTACAAAGGTGTTACCCTCCCACAGAGACGCAATTCTGTTCTCCTTTTGGGCAACTTTATTATTCCCCGTTGGCTCACCTCATGTATATAGCTGGTTTCCTCGTTGTTTATGAGGCCCACTACAGTTGTGTTGTCCGCGTACTTGACAAAGTGGTTTGTGCTGTACGTTGGCCCACAGTCGTGTGTCAGTAGTGTAAAGAGTAGTGGGCTTATCACACACCCCTGTGGAGCCCCTGTGCTGAGCATCCTGGTCCTGGAGGTGTTGCTGCCGACCTGTACTTTTTGTGTCCTCCCTGTTAGTAAGTCGAACACCCGGTTACAGAGGAATGGTTTGTGTCCCAATTGTCCAAGTTTGTGAGTAAGATGCTGGGGATCGATAGTATTGAAGTCGAGGAACAGCATTTGTATATATGAGTTCTTTGAGTCGAGGTGTGTGAGGGCTGGATATAAAACAGCAGAGATGGCATCATCTCTGGACCTGTTTGACCTGTATGCAAACTGCATTGGATTGTGAGAGGAGGGGAGGATGGACTTGATGTTTTAGTTGCTCAAAGCACTTCATGATGGTGGATGTCAGTGCAACAGGACAATAATCATTAAAGTTGGCTGGGGTTTCATTGGGTGTGGTGGGGCGGGACTCTCCTGGTCTACACCTGGGGGGGGTTCCCTGCTGCCAGGCTACCTGTGGTGCCCCTGAACACCCCAGTTGGCCGCCCCTGCCGACTGTGTCCGGATTCGGGTATGGGGACTAATGGGATGCCTGGCATGCCTTTATTGTACCCCTGGGCCTGACACCACATTTCACACAACACTAGGGTCTTCAGGGGCAGTGGGGAGGTGTGCTGAGACTTTACTTGCTTATTAGCCACCACTTTTTAATTAAGACTTCAGCGGTCACTCAGTCTTGCTCCAATTTTGCTCCGATACCGCTCACACTACGATTCTGAGGCGTGCCCAAATCTACCCAGAAGTCATCTGTACAATTATCAAGACTGTTACACAAATTGGTCGAGATGGAATTCGCGAAGTTTTTCACAAAGGAAACTGATAAATCATACAAGTGTAATATTCTTATCAAACGTATAGATGACGATAATGTAGAGCAAAAACAACAATGTGGTGAAACTGTTTCAGTGAGTAAAGATTCATTTTGGAATCATTTTTCTCAGAAACATGAGAATGTGCTACAGGCGGAAGCCAGAGCTAAATGTGAGCTTTATATGGTTGTAGTATATCAAGTCTATAAAGTTAATTAAAGTACAAAAGCCTTTAAAGTAAGTATTGGTAATCAAATAAATTTGTTTTGTCATTCAAAGTAGGTCTAATAGGATTTTGTAAATTTTGTGTTTATAGAGAGATGAAGCAGCAGCATCAACAGAAAAAAAAATGAGGAAAATGTGGATACTTATGCTTAACAATAAAGGAATCAGTGGGCTTAATAGCCTAAAGAATATACAGGCTATTTTGTGTGGAATGCCATTGGCAAACGTGTCCGTTGTTGCCTACAGTATATGTTGCTTAAAAATAAATATTTTCTGAGTGGCACTGTTGCCATTGCTCATATTTCTTTATGCTATAAGGCTTTGGTTTAAGGTGACATTTGTTAGGTGTGCAGATTATTTGTCCCTCTTTTAAATTGGAGCAAGCGTGGAGTGATTTAACAGATAGTGGCACATGAGGTACAGTGGATTTCTATTACAATAGCGTGTTTGCCAGGCAAACCAGTTTTCACCCAAAGAAACAGACATGCTCGTGCACGAGGTGATAAGGCTGATAAGGCACTAGCACATCATCTATGGGAGCACGATTTGATTTGTGATTCAATATTCAGTGTGTAGTAATTTTAAAACATATGACGCACTATGAGATGCCATGAGGATTAACTGGTCTATATTCTAATATAAGGATGAGAATTTAAAGATGTGATGTGTCAAGTTAAAGTGATAATGAAAACAATTGCAGAAAAAAGAAAAATAGCAATCGTGCATGTAACGCTTATTACCCTCCTAATAACACTAGAACTGCCTTTTCCCACGCCAATGAACAAGCAAGAATTACTTCTGTGTATGCAACCCTTTTGTTTGCGCTATTGTGTTGTTAGCTGCTGTTATTAACACTAATAACACTCAAAAAACCATAATGTTCATAACAGAGTGCCCGTAAAGCTGGAAATTTTTTAACATAGTATGCATTTTATAAAATGTTGAATAAATAGAACTCGTTTAATTATTGGTGATTTCACATTGGTTAAAGTTTCAACTTTTATGAATCATGAGTTAATTGTTACAAAAATTACATCCTTATAAAATACAGTGAAAACACTGCCTCGGTGTGGGTAACTTACTTTCCCTGATTATTCGAGCTGTCACTATGCTGTGTCACTGTTGCCGTAGCATTAGGGCAGACCCTCCACTGATGACCAACCTCTAAACAAAGTAGATGCCTCCTTTCTCTCATTCAGTGTGCGTACGTTGAATGTGAGCCATTACCAAAAACTCTACATGGGGTACAATGGGTGGACAATGGAAACTGGGGCCTCGCTACAGCAGGAACAGGCAAGCTAGAATGTTCCAGCACTCTTTCTAGCATACTGAGCGCACGCTCCAAAGCATCTGGTTTAGGGGCTGCTGGTTTTTCCGACAGGCTGACTATGGAACTTTTTGCAGCGCGCAGAGCATTACAGCCAAGTTCAAGCTCCTGAGCTTTGATGGGCGTTACAGTGGTTGCCACCTGCTGAGCTTGGGTTTTAGTTTCATTCACGTTTCTGGTCTTCACACAGCTCTCCCTTTGATACTCGTGAATAGCTTCTTGCACTTCCATTAGTGACCACTTATGGGTTTACACCTAAACACACAGGCTAGGTTTGGGTCCAGACAATTTCTAATAAACATTGCAATCTCTGTATCCATATTATCCATTTTGCTCCCATGTCGTTGCATGTACTTACTGGCTACCTCAACTGCAGTATTCAGCCTTACCCAGTAGTCCACTGGAGCTTCCTTAATTACTGGCTGAGTGGCATAAAAATCAGCTAAAGGCTGAGCTGAATCTGGGCTTTCACTAAAATATCTCCTTAGTATGCTATATATTTTTCTGGGTTGTTTGTTTGCCACATGAGGTGTTGCTTTTTAAACCTACCTTTATTATACGTTTTGCTTTGCCAAGGAGGTGGTCTAGAATTTCAATGTTCTGTCCTTCGACCGACAAATCGTTTTTATTCAAGTACAGCTCCACATCTATCCATTCTTGAATTAGATGCTTGTTGGTCTCATCTCCACGAAACAATGATGGCTCTTTGACGTCTGGCTTAATTAAATTTACTTTGGAAAGATCGAAAAGAGTATCAGGGGCCCTTGACAACCTAGGACTAAGCGGCCGCGCAGGAGTAGACAGTGCCTGATTGGCTAACAAGCGGCTAGCAATAGACTCGCCAATCTGGGTTCCCAATTCTGCAATGAGTTCACATAACTGCTGTGTGGCATTCTCATGCATGACAGGGGTGGAAAATTGCGGCCCTTGTATAGTAATATCTGTGTTTGTTTCAAAATGATACAAGGGATGCAGAGCACCACTTCTAAATTTCTAGTAAGACTGTTTAATACCCTACCTCTCCCAAAGCCTAGGGTAAAGGTATCAGGAGCCTCATAATCTTTGTCTGCATTAATTTATACTACATACAACATTCAGTAGTATAGTAACGAAACAAAGGCCTTAAACAGGCAACAATATAAAAAAAAATTAAGCTATAACAGCGTTCTCATATAAGTGTTCTCATTATTATGCAAAATGCCTCTATGAGAAAAGCTATTTAACACTATTTCCTTCCTTTCACAACCACTGACCAAACCACAAGTCTACCAACTTGATGTCTCGGGTGTCGCAGGCACACAGCTGATCCTCGGGGATCAGCGGCTGCCGACCAAATGGATCTGAGTCACGGCACCAGTTTATATAGCGGCAGTCAAACGGTTGTGAAAGGATAACGGCCACACCAGGTTCATCTCAGCAACGATGGTTTACTGTAACATATAGCACAGTGAGGGCACGCCGAAGCAATGCGTGCTCTCTCTTTCAGTAACTCAGTTCCCAAGCAGCTTCTGCCATACATTTTTAAAAGACAACAAAAGATAAACCGGCGCGAATTATAAAGACTAAAACACTGGATGAACAAAACGATAAATTTTTAAGACAACATTGTTAAACATTATAATTAACTGATTAGACCATTTTTAATATCAATAAAAGAAGAGACGGGAACCCGTCAAGATAAAAGTTTGGGCCTTGTGTCATTTGTGCATACGGTGTTTGCTCTGTCTGAGGTATAGTGTCTGCTGCAGACGTAAGTGCTCCCCTTTTTAACTGTGAAGTTTGGTCCTTCATCCTACCGGATACCCTGAATCCATTTACGTCAAAGTTCACCATTAACAGGGAAGGAATGAAAAGATAGATGTGGCTGCTTTTGGGTATTACAAGAAGAGCCCGGTACACTGCAAGAAGAAGAGGTCGCTGCTTGCGCTATTTTTTTTTTTTAAGCCGGCGGAAGTAAAGATACCCTACGATTACGTGTTTCCGGTCAAAAATGTGGAAGTTGTGAAAAAGGTCTATTATCAAGGTGGCTTAAGGTGCGCTGCTCACTAAAGTGCCCCCCCGCAACAATGTACAAAAGGAACACAATTTTTTTTTATTTACCAATGAAACAAATGCCCTCCGATAACTAATACTACTTATAATAATATAAATGTAATTTATATGCACAAAACTAAGTTGTTAATTAAAATAACAATAATAAATAATAAGAATAAATGAGAAAGTTTTACAAAAGTTCAAAAGCATTAACTCAGCTACATTTGCAAACCCTACAGACTATTTACTAAACTAAACTAATAAAACTTACATACATGTAAATGTGTGTGCACAACAGAGAACAGAAAATCTCACTCCATGCAGCTGACCAAAGTTGCCAACCCTGCATTTTATTTTAAATGTAAAGTAAAATGTCGTTTTCAACTGAAGCGGCTTATTATTCTTTTGCTTTGTTACTCGGACAAATACAAAATGAATAATTAAACATTATATGCATCTCTTTTTGTATGTTTTCTAAATAAGACTTTGTGCCCATACACAACTGTAATAGCAATTAAAGTGATCTATTCTTTTAGTATTTATATTAAAGCAAGAGTTTTATTTTATTACTGTTGCGGGATTAATCTTTCAAAGCACTTAAATTTAATAAGCACAAAAACATATGACATAAACACGACTGTATTGTGGGTTTTACGGCTTTTTTGGAGGTC
>JABFEA020000130.1:29408819-29428482 GCA_019775915.2 Cyphomyrus plagiostoma | reverse complement strand
TAGTTAAGTTCTCCCCAAGCGAGCTTGATGGGCCGAATGGCCTCCTCTCGTTTGTATAGTTCTTATGTTCTTATTTTGTGTCCATAGTTTTCACGGTGTTCTTTGCATGAAGGATAAAATAAAACGGCAGTTTGAACATCAGTATGAAGCATTGGTCCTCGCGATCCGAATTGGAAACACTAAATTTGCGGCAGGCAAAGCAAAAGCTGGCATCATGGACAACAGAATATTCAAGCCATGGTCGAGACTGATACCAGCTTGCACTAAAACATCTGAGTGTCTTTCCAAATGCGCGCTTGGGATAATTAATTAAAATGGGCTGGGATGGGCTATCCATATTTAAATCAGGCAGACCGGACTGTATATTTTGTTGAAGGCACAGGTTTGGAGTAGCCAACACGGGCGCAGAGCTGGAGGATTGTGTAGGAGTTTCAATTCCTGACATGGGTGTGCTCTGCTCCAAGTTGGTAGCAGCATTGCTGGGCGCAACCGTGGAGCCAGTAGCTTGCAGAGGGAGAAGATAAAAGAAGAATGGAGCGTATTCGCTGTTTTAATTAAAGATTGAGGTCAACAGTTTCAAAACGTGCTGCAAAATGCATAACGAAATGAACTGTGAGCATACGGTGCATGTCTAGTGGAGGAGGCACTGACGGATACGCCCCTAATTGAAACGGGCCAATTGGAAAGCAACTAAGTTTTGAAAATCAAATGTTTTCATTGGACAGCCCACCCCAGCCCCCCCGTGGTCACGCCTCTGGTGGTCAGCCCATTGGAGGGGGGACCCACGTGCCTTGTTCGGGCTGTGCCCGATCAGGCCCCATGAGTATAGGCGTGGCAACCAGGTGCTCGCCATCAAGCTCCACCCCCAGGCCTAGCTCCAGGGGGGGGCCCTGATGACCTGCAGAAGACAGAAGACTAATGACAACAAGCAGAAACAGCTGATCACACGGGTATTCCACACGAGGTTAACAAGGGGTCATGGCACACGGAAGGAGCGGACGATCAGGGCATGACACATTGTTTTTTTTTAACTTTACACATTGTTCGGATACATTTATTTGTGTTTAGATGTGTTTAGTAGAACATATGTTCTTGTTTTATCCTCATTTTGTGTTTAAATGCTAAAAAAACATATTTAGGTGCAATTTTTTGGGGCCAGGAACCAATTTATTGGTTTTCCATAATTTCTTATGGGGAAAATTTGATCAGAACTCGAACTTTTTAGGATTTGAACCCGAGTTCTGAACGGATTAAGTTTGATTTGTGAGGTACCATTGTATTTTATTAGATTACATTATATTTATATATATTTATCTTTTTATTTTAAATTTATGGCCTCGGGACAACAAATTTCTTCTTTTGTCTTTCACCCATATGTGTGTCTGCTCTGGTCTCATTCCCCATCTTTCATACTTAACAACTAGTGACTACCCTATAGATTTTTTTTTATTATTACAACTATACCATATGCAAGAACTGCATTGTTTAAATTACTTTAACTATCATAGACTGAGCAGAGCAGGAGAGTGAATGCAATGTCATGATTAAATGTCCAGTACAATAGTAAGTAATACTTGTTACACTTAAAGTAAATTTCATATTATTATTAATAATAACTAATTACAGTTATTATGCCATACCTTATTACAGGTACAACAATGTAAAATGTAATGCTGACTGGTTTCTTTTTTATTATGCTTTAGATTAATTTTATATTTCATATATTTTTCATGATGCAGAAATCCAGATAATTACAATGGGTTTATGAAGTTTTTCACATAACCACAAATAAAGTGATGAGATTCCATGTTGGGTGAGATTAAACACAAACCATTATCTGCACATGCTGGGGTGCAGATAAAAAAAAAAGCAGGGGTCAGTAGGAAGCACAGAAAGCAAACAGTTCCATAACAAGCAAGCTCATTATCTCACAGAGAGCCTCTTTCAGGGGAGTTCCTTATCTTCCCCCGTGGTTTAATTAAAAAATGTGAAACTGGTGTCATTGAAACTTGTGAGGAGGGGCTTGGTCTGAAAGGACAGAACAGTAGGGATTGTGGTCTTAAAAAAGGCGTTACACAGTTTACACTAAAAATAAATTCTCCTTTTATGTGCATTTTTACTGACACTTCACTTAAGGACACCTTAAGGAGTTACACATATTTAACAGCAGATGGCTCAATAATATAGAACAGTAAGAGAGTAATAACAGTATAATAAACAGTATATGTAGACTGTAATTTCATCGATTATGATGAGGTGGTTTTACCTGTCTCTTTATTCCTTTCATCTTAAAGATTTGTGTCAGTGAATCATCAAAATTCAAGTGTTTGAAGTCCTTGATGCTGCTGCAGTGGCTGGGGATTAGCTCAATGATAGACACCAAGAAGTCGCTGTCAAGTCTGGAAACCTAATCTCGTTTTAGAGTTCTAAAAGAAAATCACAATTTGTTAAGCACATTTTTGTTTTTTACACCATAAAATCCAGCAGCTAAAATCCATAATGTATCATCATCATTAAAATTCCAAGACTGCTGCCCAAGTGCTTTCCCAGCAATTGCAATGTCAATTGAGACATAGACAATAGCGTTTTAGTATAACAGTAATAACATAAATGTGCAATTTTACTTTTATGCACTTGTGTTTACATGTGTTTTTGTGTACATGTATATTTTTTCACACTTTAGCCAAGATATGTGAATATAAATAAGCTAGATATAGATATAGCAAATAGTAGGGTGTTTTATTTTAATTAACTCCTGTAGCATTAATTATTGTTATGTTACTCATTAGGGCTGATTCTGACTTTGTCGATTTGTACTGGATCTGTACCATATATACTCAACAACTTGTAAATTTAAGATTTTTTTTTTGGAAGTGTTCTATAAATCTCATCTAGGATCTATTTTCTGTATCCCTTAATATTTTGTTGCTTGTTATATTATCAATAAAAATATGTTTCAATCCACATATTAAAAATTATAAATAATTTATTTTACATTTTAATTTATTTTATAGCAACATAACTGTTTACATTAGAAGGAAATCTTTTAGTTCTGCCGAACAAGTTTGGTCTCTTCCAGGTTGATGGGGAAGGTTTGAGATTAGTGGACAAGCTTTCAAAGCAGCTCCATGGCAGTGAAAATCTGTCCTGACATTCTTCTGGTGAAAATAATCACATGGACAGAACTGGCAGCAGCCTCCTTGATATTGCCAAGGAGCACAGCTTTGCTGAATGTTGCCAGGGAAAGCTCGTTTTTTTCCTTTCGCTACTGCAAGTAGTGGGTCCCGTCACTTCCTGCCCATGCTGAGGTGAAAAGACAGAACACCAAACTGTCCCAGCACAACACTGATGTTTTACAATTGTGGTACCTATTTTCTTCCCTGTTAGTTGTTAATCGGTGAATATATTAAAAATTAAGCACAGAAGGTGTAACTCACTATAAAAAGACACAGAGAACCAGGAACATTGTTTTTGCTTTTAGAGTATTAAGTGATATTAAAACATCTATTTTGTTAATGTATTTGGCCCTGTTAATATAACCCAATAAATAGTTCTTTTTTGGTAAAAATTGCACATTTGTAACATAAACTACCTACAGTCCTATTCTTTTCACACTGAAAATGCTTCACCTTAAGTCTACTTGGCAGGACCAGGCTTTGGCTGATGTAATCCCTCTCTCACTCACTCTCTCTCGCTCTCTGTTTGTGAGAGGATGCCTGGAGATCGGAAGAACCATAGTGCGTTCTTATAAGCCCTGCTCCAATATCATTATAGTGCCGTGTTGTTAATTTAAAATCACCATATGAAACAGATTTCAGTTACCTTATCGTGGGAAATGATCTTCATGGTTAAAGATTTTAAGATGCAATTTACTAATAAATACATTTTATTATATATTTTGAGAAATGTTACATAATATTCACCCTGCAATAAGGCAACTTCCAATGCAGAGGGTAGTTTTTTTCCAGTGCCTGGAGTGCCAATCCTGCCACTAACCCCCAAATTTTCCATGGAAGTTGGAAGACCTGCTTGCAGGACTGGATGTTGATCATACCCAAGACAAAGCAAATGAAGGTCAAGGACCTTGTTCAAGAGCGCAATGGAGAAAAATCACTTGAATCATTCACAGAGTTCTAACCAGCAACCTTCTAATTCCAGCACAGATCCATAGCCTTGGAGTCACTACTCCACCCACCAGAGGCTCCACTTCACCCACGGACACAGACAGTATTCCCACAATATTGGTAGGTACATGTCCCTACTGTTCATATACAAATTTAAGCCCTTGGTATCTCATTAAGACTGCAAGCCTTAATGAGGAAGGGCAATGGGAGCTGGGAGCCTGAAGGAACATAAGAGTTACAAGAAATATAGGACATGGATACAAATGGCACAAAAAAGGCAAACAATAAGACTACAAGCAAGGGTATACTGGAGTAGATAAACATATTGAACATTAATATGATAGGATTTACAAGAAGAGATCTGGGACACAAATACCAAAACTGTCCAAAGTTTCTGAATTCATAGCAGTTTCTGATGTATTGTTCTCAGCTACGCACTCAACCCATTTAGCCTTACAGCGGCCAAGGGAGCAAGAACAACTGTGAGGATTATGATGTGACTGGGGCAAAACTTAAGAGAACACAAGAAGCAGAACAGGATGACCAGCAACATCTGCTGACCGAACACAGAACTACAAAAGACATTGGCACAGGAAGAATATCAAGACATGGACTGGACTAAGCACACCAGGAAACACCGGCATCACTAGTCAATGCTGGCCAACTGGGGAGAGCAGTGACCTTAGGGAAATGAAGGACAGACCTGTTTAACACAGGGACCTATCCTGATGCTGATAATATGTAACAGACGAACAACTAGATAAATTACAGAAAAAGTGGACTGGAATTATGCTGAAATTATGAATACTGTGTGAATAAGCAATTGCCCCCTTATCATCATCAACTGATTGTGCCACCAGTTATGACAGAAAATGCATGCTTCCGACAGCTGTTGGCCTTCTTTTCCATTTATGTAGTAATATTAGTTTTCAAGTATCTATACTTTTTGGGTTCCGGAACCAATTAATTGCTTTTCCATTATTTCACATAGGGACTTTGGATTACCTCCTTATCCTTATTTTCCTTTAACTGCTTTTTCTACGACTATTTTTACCACCTGCATCTCTTTGGCTAGTGGCTTCCCTACCGCATTTTTTGGGGGTGCCCATTCCCCGGCATTTATTTCCTGAGCAAACTTATTTTCCCTTTTTAATTTCCCCAGTCTGTTTTGATTCCTTGTCTAACAGCCTATCTGCCTCTGGATGTGGGTTCACCCGCCCACACTTAGGACACCTGGGCTCTAGGAGAGTGTCCTACTAACAAACACCTCCAATATATAAAATAATGGCTTTAAAGCTATAAAATTGAGTTCACGGTTGTGTTTCCCCAGAAAGGGCACATCTCACAAGCTCAATCCCAGTCAAACAGGCCCGCCCCCAGCCGACACTCCCCGGTCCTCAGCAATGCCAACTTGGAAGTTTTTGTATACACAACCCAGATGGGGCGTTCTTATTCCAATTTAGTTAGAGCCTTGCAGAATTATTCTCTCACTACCCACAGCTCGTGACTTGCATCACTGCGGACGCTGCACCGATCCGCCTGTCGATCTCCTGCTTCATTGTCCCCCCACTCGTGAACAAGACCACGAGATACTTAAACTCCTTCACTTGGGGGAGGACCCCATCCCCAACCCAGAGAAGGCATTCTACTCTTTTTCGACCATGGTCTCGGATTTGGAGGTACTGATTCTCATCCTAGCCGCTTCATACTCGGCTGCGAACTGTCCCAACAAGAGCTGAAGGTCACGGTCTGATGAGGCCAACAGAACCACATCATCTTCAAAAAGCAAAGACCTAATCCTGAGGTCACCAAAACGGACACCCTCAATTTCCTGGCAGCACCTAGAAATTCTGTCCTTAAAAGCTATGAACAGAATCGGTGACAAAGGGCCAACCCTCACCGGAAACAAGTCCGACTTATTGTCGCCCATGCAGACAAGACTCTGGCACCGGTCATACAGGGACCGAGCAGCCCTTTAAAGGAAGCCCGGCACCCCATACTCCCGGAGCACCCCCCACAGGACTCTCTAAGGGACACGGTCAAATGCCTTCTCCAAGTCCACAAAACACATGTAGACTAGTTGGACAAACTCCCATGAACCCTCCAGAACCCTGCGAAGAGTATAGAGCTGGTCCACTGTTCCATGGCCAGGACAAAAACTACATTGCTCCTCCTGAAACCGAGGTTCGACGATCCAGCGGACCCTCTTCTCCAGAACCCCTGAATATACCTTACCAGGGAGGCTGAGGAGTGTGATCCCCCTATAGTTGGAGCACACCCTCTGTTCCCCCTTCTTCCACACGAGGGGGACCACTGCACTGACACGCATCTACAGCATCGCATGGACATCGGGGGCAGTGCCTCTGGACTAGTAGACCGGGGTGGTGGTCCCCCTTCTTCCACGCGATGCTGCAGATGCGTGTCAACCAGGCCAGCCTCACAGCATCCAGAGCCTTAAGGAACTCTGGGCGGATCTCATCCACCCCTGGGGCTTGGCCACCGAGGAGCTTTTTAACTACTTCAGCGACCTCCGCCCCAGCGATAGGGGAGTTCACACCCAAGTCCCCATACTCTGCTTCCACATTGGAAGTGTGTTGGTGGGATTAAGGTCTTCGAAGTGCTCCTTGCCTTTGAGACATCAGAGGGCACAGAGTCTGAGGGTGCTAGGGGGGGCTTGCCCATCACTGGGGATGAGGTACCCAGGGTTGTTAAAGAGTTATGTGGTGGCTGGGCCCCAGGGGTGGACAAGGTCCACCCGGAGTACCTAAAGGTTCTGGGTGTTGTGGGGCTGTCGTGGCTGACACCCCTTCTCAATAGCGTGTAGAGGTCAGGGACAGTGCTGCTGGATTGGCAGACCAGGGTGATGGTCCCCTTATTTAAGAAGGGGGACCAGAGGGTGTGTTCCAGCTACAGGGGGATCATATTTCTCAGCCATCCTGGGAAAATCTATTCCAGGGTACTGGACAGGAGGGTGAGATTGATAGTCGATTCAGGAGGAACAGTGAGGTTTTCGTCCTGGCTATGGAACAATGAACCAGCTTTATACCCTTGCAAGGGTATTAGAGGGAGCCTGGGAGTTTGCCTATAAAGTCTACATGTGTTTTGTGGATTTGGAAAAGGCTTACAACCGCTTCGGGAGTATGGGGTCCAGGTTCCACTGTCATGGGCAATTCGGTCCCTATATGAACGAAGCAGAAGCTTAATCTGCATTCCTGGTAATAAGTGGGACGTGTTCCCAGTGCGGGTTGGGCTCCGCCAGGGTTTCCCTTTGTCATCGGTCCTGTTTATAAAATTTATAGGCAGGATTTCTATGCACAGCCAGGGTGTTGAAGGTGTCCAGTTTGGTGGCCTGAGGATTGCCTCATTGCTTTTTGCGGACCATGTCGTCATGTTTGCTTCATCTGCTGGGGATCTCCAGTGTGCTCTGTGGTGGTTTTCAGCCAAGTGCGAAGCTGCAGGGATGAGGATTAGAACCTCCAAGTCTGAGACCATGGTTCTCAGCCGAAAACAGATGGATTGCCTTCTTCACATCAGAGAAGAGGTACTGCCTCAAGTGAAGGAGTTCAAGTATCTCGGGGTCTTGTTCATGAGTGAGGGTAGGCAAGATCAGGAGCTGGACAGACAAATCGGAGCAGTGCCTACAGTTTTTCTGGGGCTTAATCGGTTCATTATAACTAATAAAGAACTGAGCCGGAAAGCAAAGCTCTCGATCTATTGGTCCATCTTCGTCCCAACCCTCACCTATGGTCATAAGCTATGGGTAATAACTGAAAGAATGAGATCATGAATACAGGTGGCCGAAATTAGGTTTCTTCACAGGGTGTCTGGGCTCTCCCTTAGGGATAGGGTGAGAAGTTTTCATATCCGGGAGAGTGTCACCGTAGAACCGCTGCTTCTCCACATTGAAAGGAGCCAGTTGAAGTGGTTTGGACATCTGGTGCAGATGATGATGATGATGATGGTGATGATGATGAAAAATCCTGTTGCAATACACCATGTCACTAGTCACAAGTACCAGTGAAAAACAGGCCGTCAACCCGACCATACATATACACACATCACATTATAGGGGGTAGACAGGTCAGGAAGACAGGGGATATAGGAAAAACAGAGAAACATGATTACATAAGGAGAGAGGGGAGAATAAAAAACAGCCCCCAGACTGCACTCCAGTAGGGAGTATAATGAAGAAACCGAAAAAAACACCCAAGCAACAAAAGCACATGGCCACTACACCTTACAACATAAAATGTTGTGACTTGCAACAGGGGAGGGAAATGGGGATATAGAGGCAGTTTTCCATAGACAAAACATCAGTCCGGTCCTGCAGTCATTATAGTGCTGGTCACAGACCCACCTGTTCACGCTGGGGGTATGAAGCGGCAGAGGCATGGGATGGGGGAAGGCTGTCCTTGGCGTTAGGGGAGAGGAATGCAAGAGAGTCTCACTGCCTTGTTCTTGCGGTGGAATTATTGAATGCAGCAGCGGCCTTGGCCAAGGCCAGTGCTGATTAGGGGGCAGCCAAAAGTAGATCGAATAGGGTTATTTGGGCCTATCATGTCCTATCATGTCCATGCTGGTCTCCACCATCCAAAATCCTCTGCAGAGCCATGAGCTTCTCCGTGATGTTATCAAATCTGCGGTCAATAGTCACAAATCTGTGGTCAAGAGACACAGCGATGTTATCCAATTTGCGATCTATAGCCATAGTCTGAGTACCAATAGACTTTGCCAACTCCGTCAATCATCCCGGCCAGCTTAGTGGAGCTTTGAGCGGCTGTCACCGTCTTCTTCGATTTCCGATAAACCAGGGTAATGCCTAATCCAATCAGCATCAGACCTGTAATCATGGTTACAAATAGGTAAATCTCTTCGATGTCCTCCATGTACAGAGCTGCCAGACACACGACCCTCCACTTCTCCCATCCATCCATCGTGTAGCCAGCTGTGTAAGTCCCTGCAGGACAGTCAGGTTCCCCCTGTACTTCTCTTTGAGAAGATCGTGTCAATTGCATTGAGAGACCAGTCGATCAAATCCATAATTTTCTTAGTTTGAAGAGCAGGGCTGAGAGACTCTCTCTAGTATAGACAATAAAACAGTAGACTGGACGAGATGAAAGGAGCAAGCAGGAAAGATAAGGGGAGGGAGAGGGAGAGATGTGCCTCCTGGGCGGCTACCTGGAGAGGTTTTCCATGCATGTCCTACAGGGAGGTGGCCCCAGGACACTCTTGAGGGATTATATCTCTTGGCTGGCTTGGGAACGCCTCGGTATCCTCCCCGAGGAGCTGGTAGTGGTAGCTGGGGAGAGGGAGGTCTGGGCATCTCTCCTAAAGCTGCTACCCCCGCGACCCGAACAAGTGGTAGTTAACGGATGGATGGATGGATATTTCTGTTGCTTTCCCCACACGTCCGTGTAACTTCAAAGTTACCACTGGTGTTTTTGGTCAACCAGTCAGCAAAGTTTATTACTAATAAATGGTTGAGGAAATTCTTGTGGTTCTTGGTTAAGGAAAAGTACCTACTCAGAAGTAAGGACTAAAAAATGACTCAGGAACTACATCAGAGGATCTACAATCGGGCTGAGTTCCTGCAGTGAGAATGCAACAGAAAAGGGTTCTGGTTCCTGAAAAAGGTTCTTCTGGTGGGAAAGCACCTTGAGCCTCTAATCATCTCATCCTTCTATTTGCTGTTACCATATAAGTCAGGATCTGTGTCTCCATCTGCCTTGTCCTGTTTGTCTTTGTTGGTAATCTGTTTTCTTTTTTCTTGTTTTTTGTGTTTGTTCATTATGTTCATGTATTAAATGTAAAGGAAGCATTTTATAATTTATGAATGTATTCATTTGGGTGGTGTGTGGTCCAGTTAGTGTGGAGGGTCATGGTTGAGCGAGGTGTGGGAAGAGAGTAAACGAAAGAAGGTGGAATAGCAGAGAGTTGCGGCTGAAAGTCGTGGACCAGATGATGGAATAAGCTAGTAGTAAGGAGTCTGATTAAAAGTGCATTTCCACACAAAGTTCAATAAACTAGAAACTAGTCTCTGAAAGTGACTATTGTCTGCTCGTGAGAAGTAGCTAGAGTATTTGTGGAAAGCCGTTGAAAAAGAACCCTCAGCGGAGAGAATGCATAGAAGGGTGCACCTGGCCACTGGATCAACCCTGCACTGCACTGGACAACAGCAGTATTCCTCGACTCCAGTACCAGCTGAGAGTATGAGTGGAGATGACGCACCCCAGGGAAATCATGAGTGGGGTGGTAGTTAATTTTCCTGTGCACTTGTAGCAGACAAGCGCGAACCAACCTTTTTCATTTTTTGGCTACACCGAGCCCAAGCTTCAGTACAGGCCTGCAACATATAGGAGCGTTGATTTAATTTATTCAAATCTGGCCTCCGGTATTTATTTTAGCGTTTTTAAACTTTATCCATTTCGGGTTAAAAGGGTGGGCAAGACTATTATTTGCTCCTCGGATGAAATGTTTTGTACAAAATGGTAAAAATGAGTAAATAGTTGCCAGCCTGCGTGTCCACCGGTTTCAAAAAAGAATGTAACAGAAATGTTATGTAGGCAGAAGTGAAAGTAAAGGTTAATCTGTATTTCATTTTTTAGATTTATTTTGCCGAACCGAAAAAAAAGTTTCCTGTTGTGTCCTGTCTCTATTGCCTGTATCCCCTTTTGTCTCCATAAAGGCCGTATGTATGTAAATGAGTTTAATCTCGCTAGCTGTTTTACCTCTGTCCTTTTAAGGATCACACAAAAAAAAGGGTGCTAAAAACTTAAACTCTGCCTCATGAACTCTTCTCCCCACAATACTTAATCACAATATTTTAATTATTCAACCTGTGACATATTTATACTTTATTGTTAAATTGTTAGGATCGTGCAGTAATGCTAAACACTGCTAAAAATTGAGCTTTACTGTCCACCTCATGATTTCTTTGTCACTCATACGGCATAATATTTTATTTATTCAACCTGCAACATATTTATATTTTATTATTAAATCAGGTCAGCAGGATCTTTCATTTATCTCAGAATGAAAAAATAATTTAACCTTATTGCTCTAGTAAGTTGACAAGTTGTTTCACTGCCAGCATCACCATTATTAGACTATTTTGGTTATGAATTTAATTTTCCGGGTATACAAAAGATTTGATGCCATAGGCTGCCCCACTTTCGCTGACGCATTCTGAGACCAGCTTTTCTGGTAAAGTGTTGGAGCCATTTTTTTGATCCGTGGCCATTTTATTGTGGTGGAAATGTGTGGAAACAGTGCCGGATTGAGTACCATGACAACATGACAAGTACCATGTTGGTGGAAATGAGGTTTAAGAGGGAGATGGGGACATGCTCATCAGACCTGCCAACAAGACCCAGATCTGCACATAGATGTCCATCCATGAAGATGTCCATCCCAAGGAGGCAGCACAGACACATCAGTCAGGGACAGGTGAGGAACTATGGCACTTCCACTTTGTTCGTCATTGTTACGGTTAGTGCTCTGTGTAAGTTCCCACTCATGGGTTGTTAATGTTTTCTGTTACTGTGTTTAAGTCTATCCTGGTCCATCCAGTTATTCTCCCTGTAGCATTGCCACCCTTCCCATATAATACAGCTGTTTATTTTCCAATGTAGGACAATCCTGTATTATAAGGGACACCTATGTTTTGACCCCTTTCAATTCTTTGTTTGTTACATAGTGTGTGTTCCACTTATCCCATAAAATTGCCTTCAGGTTATCCTAAGCTGCATTTGGATCATCACTCATTCCCCGAATCCAGTGGTGACAGTACACCATTGCTTCAATTATGGTGTGATTGAAAAAAATTGAAGTGGTCTTCACCTATACAATGTGCTTGCACAGTTTGGAAAATATCAGCCAAATAATTTTTGAGCTGTTATGCTGACAAGATCAAGTTTCTGAACTGGCTGGCATTCACTTCCATCATAAAGAAATACTGCTTCCATTTTGTTGTAATGAGATCAGGTCAAAATCTGGAAAGGTTAAAAAAGATGTCAAATACTTTTTGAGTTATTGCACTAATGTGGTTAAATGTCTGCCTTTGCTGCCACTAAATGATACTGCTTCAAGGTTTGGGGCAATATGTCTCAATATTTTCTCATTAATTCTTCACCCAAGCAATGTCTGTACAAAGTTTGAAAAAGATCCATCAAACAGCTTCTGAGTTAATGGCTCACATACCAAAATGTCTGCGTACTAAACTGGTACTAAAGGTTGGTGAATACAAATAAGGGCTGTGCATTATTTTGGTGCTTCAAACAAAATATTTTCTATATTATAATAATATGGAATTAATAATAAGCTGCACAAGGGACATCTTAGTGCATATAACTGTACCATAAAAAATAATAATACATATAGTCATACAGGATGACATATGTATACAGTGGTTACGTTTCAGTCAATTACTCAAGCATGGAACCAATGGTAATACTACTATAAGGCATCCTAGAGCTGTGACATCATGTATACTATATAGAAAAAAGTACAGGGACTTACCACTTAATCACTGAATTCAGGTCAGTTTCATTCATAACCACTGCCACAGGTATATAAATTCAAGCACCTTGCCCTGCAGTCAGGTTTTCAAACATTTGTGAAAGAATGGGTCATTCTGAAGAGCTCAATTAATTCAAGTGTGTTTGTAGGATAAGTCCACTTGTAGGATAAGTCCAATAACCAATAAGTCAGTTTGTGAAATTTCTTCCCTACCAGATATTCTACGGTCAAATATGTACTAAATAAAATATACATACCCTGTAAAATATTTATACTGTATATATTAAAAATGCAGATGGAATACAAAAGCAGGCTCATGCCTAGAAGTCCAGTTCGCTCTTCCATCTATGTGACGAGTTGTAGATTTGCATGACCTGGGGGACAAAAGATTTCCTCAGTCTGTCTGTCGAGTAGGACAGTGACCACATTCTGCCACTAAACAGACTCATCTGCCTGGAGACTATGCTGGAAACTTGGGAAGTGGAACAAGGTGCCGCATCTTGGAAAATATGTCAACCAGGGTCAATATTGTGGTGTACCCTTGGGAGGGAGGCAGATCTGTGACAAAATCCATAGCTATGTGTGACCAGGGATAGGTAGCCATTGTTATCCCTCTGGGGTCTAGGGGTAGGGGACACACTTTCTCTGACTGGGGCATGGTCACACATTTCATTCAATATCATAAACTTAATTCATGGCAAATAAATTATTTCTTATATATTTGTTTTGGAATTATACATCTTTATTTTAATGCACTTTGAAAATATGTCAGATTTATGTAAAGTTTGTAATTTGACATCAAAGTATAGACATTGAAAAATTGAAAAAGCAGTTTGGAACACTTGCAGAAACATTATAAAAGTACATAGTAAGCAATGCTGGCAGTTTGTTTTGATCCCAGCTATCTGATCACCAAAGTCTTGGCTACATGAAGATGACTAAGTGGTGTAGTTGCAACATTCTGTTAGATAAATAAATAAGAAAAAGGTAACTCATGTCACTATTTCTGGTTATTTTCATTGAATATGTAGCAACTTTCATGTGTATGAATGAGCCATTGACATCTGGCCACATCCCTCCCCACCTTTTATGGCACTGATGGGGATGTATCTGGATCACGTTTCACCATTGTGCTGTTCATCAAATTACCATGCAATTTGAATGCACGCTAATGCGGCTATTTAGAATGTGAATAGCGATCTTCGGGTGAGAGCGGTTCTACACACCCCCGGTGCAGGTAAAACAAAGTAACATGACATGGTTTACTTTTTTGCCGATTTAACCTAATTTTAAAAACTTTAATACTTCTGACAATGAACGTTTTGAAATAAAGACAGATTATGGATTTAGTCACCATTTTTTCATGTTTCTGTAATAAGATTTCTGCAAGTTATGAACTGAAATACACGAGACAGATACGCGGCATCGCCGACAATGCCGTCAACTTCAGAGGGTTAAAAAGACTATTACAAAGCTATTCAAGTTTAAAAAAATTATTACAAGGGTATGCATTTTGACAAGGATACAGAGAGAGAGAGAGCACATGTGATAATTTTAACAAGGTTTACCAGCTTTATTCCTTGACTCTTGTTGTCAAAAATGTTTAGGGCACTTTATTATTCACATTGGCAAAAAATTGCTTCATTACTGTAAAAAGCATCATGGTTAAGGAGTTTATTTGAAATAACTGGTGCACCACTGGTGCTGCCATTTTGATCATGTGTCTGCGTGAGTGTGCCTGCGTAAGCTTCGAATGCCCTAGGTCATCATTTCGCCCGCATCATTCAAACGGAGCGCACACACATGGCCGAGCTACAGCTTCGCGTTCGGTGATATACTTTTTTCTACTTTACATTGAAATAAAACTGTTAAACTGATTACGGCTTTTTTTTGTTTTTAAAAACTTGGGCTAAAATAGCTGGGACGGTCCGGGAGTGCGTGCAGGGCGGACATAGGAACGACCAGGCAAGCGGATGACACAGACCGGGGGTTTATTGCACGACACGGACATGAACACGTTTATGCCGCGTCTGCTGGAACAGACGCTGGCGCAGACTTAAATACATAAAACAAGGCACACGAAAGGCGAGCGGCAGCGCCACACAGGTGAAAACACTGGCCAATCACAGAAGGTAACGAGGTGGGTGTGGCACACACGGGACTGGAACGGGACGGACGTCGCAGGACGTAGCATAACCCCCCCCAAAGGCGTGCACACCGAGCGCGCCCAAGGAGGAGCGACGGACGGGACGAAACCGGAGACAGGACCTGAAAGACAAAACCAGAACATCAAACCAGGCACGGACACAGAACAAACAGACAGACCTGAAACAGAGACAGACACCAGGACAAGAGCCCACACAGAACAGGGAACGCCGACAGACAGACCAGGATGGGGAACACAGAGGGAACAAAAGGGCCAAGACCACAAGGAGGGACAAGAGAGCAGGGAGTGAAAGGGGGAACGGAGGGAGCAGGGGCGAACGAGGGAACACCAGGGGGCGGGACAAACGACGGAGGGGCGAATGGCGGCCAGGGCGCCTGAAGGTCCCCAGGCTGAGGACGGGCAGCGACCGGAGGGGCCATAGGCCAAGGGGAGCCAGGAGCTGGAGGGGACCCCACAGGGGCCACGGGGACGGGTCGAGGGACCCCCGGAGGGGCCCAGGAGGGAGCCGGAAGGAACACCGGCAGAGGCGGGCAGGAGGGGGGAGCCGGAGACGGCGAAGGCACCGCCGGAGCCCGGGAAGGCAACGTCTGACGCCCAGGTGGAGCAGGGGGGCCCGGAGGCGGCCGACGAGGATCCGGAGGGGTGCCCGAGGGCCGGCACCTTGGCACCGGAGGGGAACCCGGCGGCGACCACGGGCCGGAGGACCCGCAGGCAGCCACCGGGCGACGGCCAAGGGCCGCATGGGCGCGGCAGAGGGGGGGACGGGAGGGATCCGGACCCTCCTCTTGTGTCCCCTTCCCTTCCGGGACACGGAGAGGCGGGAGCCTCGTGGGACTCCACAGGGCCAGGGTAGGAGCCGGGACTGGCGGGGCCGCGGGCGGAGCCGGGACTGGTGAGGACGCGGGCGGAGCGAGGACCGAGAGGGCTGCGGGACGAGCCGGGACCGAGAGGGCTGCGGGACGGGCCGTGGGGACTGTGAGAGCCACGGGAGGGGCCGCGGGGACAGCATGAGCCGCGGGCGAGGCCGCGGGACTAGCCGGGGCTCCGAAGCAAACGGGCTACGGGACTAGCCGGGGCTACGGGACTAGCAGGGGCTACGGAGCAAGCAGGGGCTACGGGACTAGCTGGGGCTACGGAGCAAGCAGGGGTTACGGGACTAGCCGGGGCTACGGAACAGGCAGGAGCTATGGAACAGGCAGGAGCTACTGGGACCGCGGGCGGGGCCGCGGGACTGGCAGGGACTATGGGGGCCGCGGGATCAGCCGGGGCGTCGAAGGTCGCGGCGAACCCCCCCCCCCAAAGGCGCACCCTCCGGGTACGCCACCGGAAGGGCCTGACGTGGCCAAGGCGGCCCCTGGAGCGGCGGCTGCGAGGGGTACAGCCTCCGGAGAGGCGGCTGCGGGCGAAGCTGCGAGGGGTGCAGCCTCCGGAGAGGCGGCTGCGAAGGGGGCAGCCTCCGGAGAGGCGGCTGCGGGCGAAGCCGCGAGGGGGGCAGCCTCCGGAGCGGCGGCTGCTGCAGCTGCGAGGGGCGCGGCCTCTGGAACGGCTGCTGCAGCTGCGAGGGGGGCGGCCTCTGGAACGGCTGCTGCAGTTGCGAGGGGGGCGGCCTCCGGAACGGCTGCTGCAGCTGCGTGGGGCACAGCCTCTGGAGCGGCTGCTGCAGCCACGCGGAGGGCGGCGGCTGGCTGGGCAGCGGTGGCTGCATGCTTGGCGGCGGTGGGCCGGGCAGCGGCGGCGGAGTGCTTGGCCGTAGGAGGCTGGGCGGCCTCTGACGATGCAGCGACGGGCTGCAGAGGTGCCTTATAACCCGCTTCGGGCAGCCCCAGCGGCGGCAGGTCCCGCGTTGGATGTGTGGGCACCGCCCCCTTAAGATCCCTCCGTATCCGGGCAATCGGGTCAAGCACCGGGCTAACCCACCCCTTCGTAAGGCGCTCGGGCCGGAAGGGGTACGTCTCCCATGGAGGTTTCCGCTCGCCGTGCACGCAGTCCCACACGGCGGCGGCCTCAGCCCAGGAAAAAGGGGAGCACCCTCGCTCTCCCTTGTTCTCCCAGATGGGGACGAAGGAGCAGGCGCCCAGAGCTACCTTAGGCTCTTCCGCCCATAGCTTCCAGGTTTTGGCTTGCCTCTTCTTCCTCTTCGGGCCCGCCGGCAGCGGGGTCTGGGGCGACTCGGCTAGCGAGGGCAGGAGCTGCAGGGGGAACGGGGGAGTGGCTGGCCTTGTCAATCAACAAGAAAGCCATCAGAAACATCTCTGACGCAGCAGAAAAGGTGTCAAGATGGCTGTGGATCAAGCGGGGGGATCCGTGGGCTACACAGGCCACTTAGACACAAGCCGGGGCCTGATCAACCTCGGCTGGGTCACCTGGGTGAGGGTGTCTGTTGTGAGATCCGAAACACCCAATGAACCCAGGATACAACACTGATGATGTGTCTAAGTTGCACCTAGAGTGTTTGTGAGAACTAGTCGATCCGGCTATGCCAGTGACCTCCGGGAACAGGCCGGACGACAACCATGAATAGTATGGCGACTGCTGGAGAGACAGCTGACAACTGGAAAGACAGTAACCGGGGCAGGGAGGGTTAGCAACCCAAACTGCAGCTCCCGTGAGGGGGCACCCACAAGCAAACTACGGAAAACTCTATTGGATTATACCCCCAGGGGTGCCCGAGAGGGGGGGAGGATAAGCACTGAAACAGGACGGATAAACAGGCAACGAACCAGGCTAACGAAAAAATGATAACGAGTGCAGTCTGTTCATGTGGCAAAGTCTGCAAGAACCAGCATGGCTTGAAGATCCACTAGGCCAAAATGAAATGTCAGACGGGGAAGCAGGTGGAGCATCAGATCCGGTACCTGGTAAACCCACAGTGCCCAGACCCTCCATGCTCCACAAGGACCAACCCATGACAGGCATTCAGAACATCGTCGGGTCTTGTGGCCTGCTGCCAACAAGGAAAGAGAGTGGCTCCAGTTTGATGAGGACCTGGACCAAGTCCTCAAAGCAACTGCAAAGGGAGACGTAGACCAGAAATTGCAAACGATGGCGGCAATGATCATCAGCATTGGGGTGGAAAGGTTCGGCATGAAGGAAGAACAGCCAACCAGAGGTTGAGGGGAGCCAAACAGAAGGGAGGTGAAGATTAGCAAGCTTCGACGGGAGCTTAGACTGGCTTAGACAGTTTAAGCAGGCAAGGGAGGAGGAGAAGGCCGGGCTGGCAGAGCTTCGCAGCATCCTGAGGAAAAAACTCACCACCCTCCGTCGAGCCAAGTGGCATAGGAGGAGGGGTAAGGAAAGGCAGGAGACGTGCAGCCTTCACCTCAAATCCTTTTGGTTTCACCAAAAATATCCTTGGCCAGAAAAGAAGTGGCCGTCTTGCCTGTTCTGAATACAAAGTGAACAAGTACCTCCGTGCCATCTACAGTGACAGTGCAAGAGAGAAACAGCTTGGACCAAGCAGGACCTTGATAACTCCACCAGAACCCATCGTGGCATTTAACCATCAAGGAGCTAACTTTGAAAGAAGTGGAGGAGATTGTCAAAGCTGCTAGGACCAGCTCAGCCCCAGGTCCCAGTGGAGTGCCATACATCGTCTACAAGAGTTGTCCCAGACTCTTGAAGTGACTGTGGGCAATCCTTAAAGTCATCTGGAGAAGGGGGAGGGTAGCACAGCAGTGGAGGCATGCAGAGGGTGTCTGGATTCCAAAGGAGGAGAGCTCCAGTACCATTGAGCAGTTTAGGGTCATCTCACTCCTCAGTGTAGAGGGCAAGATAGTCTTTAGTGTCATTGCCTGGCGCATGACTGAGTTCCTCCTGAGGAACACCTACATCGACACCTCAGTGCAGAAAGGTGGAGTCCCAAAGGTTCCAGGATGCATCGAGCATACAGGAGTAGTCACCCAGCTGATCCGGGAGGCACGTGAAGGCAAAGGAAACCTGGCAGTCCTTTGGCTCGATCTTGCCAATGCCTACGGGTCGATTCCACACAAGCTGGTGGAAACCACGCTTGAACGACACCACGTTCCAGGCAAGTTTAGGGACCTCATACTGGACTATTACAGCAGTTTCAGTTTGAGAGTCACCTCCGGAACAATAACATCCGCATTTCATCGGCTTGAGAAGGGCATTATTACTGGATGTACTATGCTTTGGCCATGAATATAGTGGTGAAGTCAACAGAGGTTGAGTGCAGAGGCCCACTCACCAACTCCGGTATGCGGCAGCCCCCTATCAGAGCATTTATGGATGATCTGACAGTTACTACAACATCAGTCCCAGGCTGCAGATGGATCTTGCAAGGCCTTGAGCGTCTCATCAGCTGGGTACGGATGGACTTCAAGCCAGCTAAGTCCAGGTCCCTGGTAGTGAGGAAGGGTAAGGTCACAGACCAGTTTCCCTTCACAATAGGAGGCATCCGGATCTCATCTGTGACAGAAAAACCAGTAAAGAGCCTGGGCAAGATCTACTATTGCACTTTGAAAGACACCGCAGCACTCCAATCAACATCAGAGGAGTTGGGAACCTGGCTGACAGCGGTGGATAAGTCAGGGCTCCCAGGCAAGCATAAAGCCTGGATTTACCAGCACGGCATTTTGCCATGACTCCTCTGGCCACTGCTGGTCTACAACGTGCCATTGACTACCGTCGAGTGCTTCGAGAGGAAGGTCAGCGCTTTCCTTCGGAAGTGGTTGGGCTTACCACAAAGCCTCAGCAGCATCGCCTTGTACGGGAGGAACAACAAACTAAAACTGTCCTTCAGTGGGGGACTTCCGGCACCAAGGAACAATATGGACGGCTAATCTAAGAGCTCCCTTGTGCCAACTTTAAATCTCCGCTAAAACTCGAGTAAATTACG
>JABFEA020000130.1:29367224-29385699 GCA_019775915.2 Cyphomyrus plagiostoma | reverse complement strand
CTGCTCCTCTGCATCGAGAGGAGCCAGATGAGGTGGCTCGGGCATCTGATTAGGATGCCTCCTGGACACCTCCCTGGGGAGGTGTTCTGGGCATGTCCCACTGGGAGGAGGTCTCAGGGAAGACCCAGGACACGCTGGAGGGACTATGTCTCTCGGCTGGCCTGGGAAAGCCTCGGGATCCCCCCAGAGGAGCTGGAGGAAGTGGCCGGGGAGAGGGAAGTCTGGGTTTCCCTACTGCGACTGCTGCCCCCGAGACCCGACTCCGGATAATCGGGAGAGAATGGGTGGATGGATGGAAATCGAAATTGCAATTTGAAACAATCCAATTAGCAAGTCGCAAAAATCGTGATTTACGATATACATTATACAGCACGTCAGACCCACGGTGTAAAACTGCTGTGAGAATAGTTTTACAAATTCATGACGTGCTCTCTGTGTGACAGTCATTCTCACCAATCACAAGCACCATGTTTCTTACGTGCCAGTCATGCTCACCAATCAAAAGTGGCCCAAAAAGGCGTATAGGCCCACAAACAGCAAACACGTGAAACCCAAGGAAAACATTACATTAGCGGTGTGGAAAAATACTGATTCCGCTACTGAGCTATAAGTGAATTGCCTTCCTATTTCATGGTCCGAGATTGTTTCAGGAAGGTCCTATCATCAAAAGAACCGCAGAGCTCCTTTTAAACACCAGCTGCAATATACTTCAGTGTATCATACCTTTGTTTTTTGTTAATAGGCAATAGGATTGGTATACCGCTAACCCATCAAAACAACAATGAGTCAGTAATTCTCACAGGAGTCGGTGACCTCCAAAAAAGCTGTTTAACCCACAATACAGTCGTGTACAGTTATATCATATGTTTTTGTGCTTATTAAATTTAAGTGTTTCCAAAGATTAATCCAACAACAGTAATAAAATAAAGGTCTTGCTTTAACATAAATACTAAAAGAATAGATTGCTTTAATCGCTATTACAGTTGGGTATGGGCACGCATGTAATGGTTAATCATTCATTTTGTATTTGTCTGAGTAACAAGGCAAAGAAATGATAATCTGCTTCAGTCAAACTGCATTTTACTTCTTATTTAAAATAAAATGTAGGATTGGCAACTTTGGTCAGCTGCATGGAGTGAGATTTTCTGTTCTCTGTTCTGCACACACACTTACATGTATGTAAGCCGTTTACCTGGTTAGTAAGTACAGTAGTACCTCAGTTCTTGAACTTAATTCATTCCAGACTCTGGATCGAATCCTCAAAAGTTCGAGTTCTGATCGAATTTTTCCGATAAGAAATAATGGAAAACCAATTAATTGTTTATCGGCCCCCCAAAATTACACCTAAATGTTTTTTTCTTTTTTTTTAGCATTTAAACACAAAATGAACAGGATAAAACAAGAAGATCATTTTTTTCTTAAAGGCTTCCAAAATGATAAAGATCTTATCCCAACATTACCCCTGTCCTGACCCAATCGCCACTACTTCCGTGTTTGACTTTCATGCCCCCTTGTTAACCTCGTGTGGGATCCCCATGTGATCAGCTGTTTCTGGTTGTTGTCATTAGTCCTCTATATAGACCTTTTTCACAACTTCCGCATTTTTGACCGGAAATACGTAATCGTAGGGTATCTTTACTTCCGCAGGCTTTAAAAAAATAGCTCAAGCGGCGACCTCTTCTTCTTGCAGTGTACCAGGCTGTTCTTGTAATGCCCAAAAGCAACCACATCTATCTTTTCATTCCTTCCCTGTTAATGGTGAAGTTCGACGTAAATGGATTCAGGCTATCTGGCGGGATGAAGGACAAAACTTCACTGTTAAAAAGGGGAGCACTTACGTCTGCAGCAGACAGTTTACCTCAGACAGAGCAAACACCGTATTTTAAGCACAAATGACACAAGGCCCAAACTATTAACTTTTAAACAAGTAGAGGCATGCCCGAGCAAAACACTGTCAAGAAGAGCAAATGCGAAACAAGCAAAAATATTTTAGCCCAAGTTTTTAAAAACAAGAAAAAGCCGTAATCAGTTTAACAGTTTTATTTCAATGTAAAATGGAAAAAGTATTTCACCAAACGTGAAGATCCATTGATAGCGGCTCTGGGTTCTGTCAATGTGCTTAGGGTATTTTATTTTAAATAACACATTGGCCGAAAAGTGCTTCATTACTTGTTATGGTTAAGCGGTTTTGCTGTATGTGTGTGTAGGCGTGTGCTCGCACGAGCGTGAACAAACATTTACTGAAAAAGCCTGTTTATTAAAATAACTAAGGCGTTATTCTACCAAAGTTTCAAAATGTTTTTGATGTATTTCGCTAAATACTGAGCACAAGTTCGTATAGCTAATAAATGTAATTAAATAAACCGGGGCCACCTTCTTTAAAATGAACTAACAAAATACAGATAAAATGTTTTTTGATGCTTGTTGCTAAATGTTGCTCACTAGTACTTCCTACAGCTACTCAATCCTTGTTGCCTAAATGATTTACATCATGCTCACACTATTTAAAAATTTTGCTACAACAAAGCGATCCTTATACATTTTAAGAAAAACGTAAACTATATAGTGTTTTTGATTGAGTTTGATTATCAAACTAAAGCCCCACTCTTGGTTGTGCGCTTGCACACATGTCCGGGCTTTTCTGTATGCTTGTGTAGGGTATTCATTTTGCGTCTAAAGTTAAGATGTATATATATATATTTATACTAATTTAAAATAACACATTTTTGTTTGCCTATTGACAAATATATCTAAAGTTTTTCTACCTTTAAACATTAACAAAAGCTGTTAATGTCTTTCCTTTAAAATTTACATGTGGTGAGCAGTTCAGTAACAGCATGATTGCTCTCTACTTATTTTGATACATATGGAAAAATTTGTAGCTTTATCAAGTTTGCTCTTTCTTGTGGCAGAGTTTTCCTCCACGAGTTTAGCAACATCCGCAAAGGTAAATTTGGGCAAATAGAGGTTTTGTACATTCTCTGCTCCATTTTTTCTGATCCCGGGTTTTCTAATGCATTGATGCTTGACCGGAACTGAGTTTACCCTACGATTTCCGGTTTTCATGAAAAAGGTCTATTAAGGCCGCATTTCAGTTTGTTTCCCCAGTCCGGTCATTGGGTGCATTCGAATTGCTTACAGCGCTGGCTTAAAGCAATGCGTTCTGATCCTGACGCAAGTACAGTATTATGGTTAGATGCATTGCGACCTCTCACCTGGCTGCACAAACTGGAACTGCCTCTGTGACGAGACACATTTGCCCTAATTGGCTGAAAAGTTTAGTTACACGCATGACGTTTGTATCCCAGGCAGTTCCAGTGCGTAATCTGCTATCTCTCCCGAATATCACGTAAAGCAGTGAGAACTGGTTTTCAGTTAATTTACCTGGTAAAATAAAGTTTAAATGAATGACATAAATGCTGTAATAGTACACGTAAGTTGGTGGTTTATTTATTGTTAGTTACTGTAATGTTGTGCTGCTTTATTTGGTTAATCGTCCAGTTTGTGAAGAAGGCATTCAAGTAAGAATTGCATTGTAGTATGACTCATTTCCTGGTGCGTACGATTTATATTAGGTCAGCGTTCACGGTTCGACTTCAGATCGAGTTCTTGGTCAAACTGGTTTGTTTGACTTTCAAGAAATTCGAGTTCTAGTGAGTTCGAGAACCGAGGTAGCACTGTATGTTGAATAAGTAAGTAATGTCAATTGTTCTGCACAAAATCCAAAAAGCTTATAATTTCAATAAGTACAAGTAGTTTTTCTCTCATAAAAAGGATGATATCAAAACTGTCTCAGCATTTACACAT
Organism: Cyphomyrus plagiostoma; assembly: GCA_019775915.2. Lineage (NCBI taxonomy): Eukaryota > Metazoa > Chordata > Actinopteri > Osteoglossiformes > Mormyridae > Cyphomyrus > Cyphomyrus plagiostoma. The sequence continues at coordinate 29,381,892 of JABFEA020000130.1, read as the reverse complement.
CATATTATGATATTTTATTGAACCCAGAATGTGCACTTAAGGTGCAGAATGTGTGTGTTCATCATTTACATGCATTTAAACCCCGAATTAAGTTGAAGGGAGAAATCAATGAAGTGGAAAAAATTGTGTACTTTTTTGACTTAAGTAGCTGGGAGAATCGACCCCACAATGTTTTGATGGTTGTAGTAATACTAGCAATACCAATTCCTAACATTTTATATGTATTTATTTGTAAATTAGTATCAGCATCACTATTTGAGTCTTTGGCTTTGAAATCCTGGATGGAATTATGTTTCCCACAATCAGGCTATTGGAAAACCCCCTACCAGGCATCAAAACAGCTGAAAAACTATGGTACTGTATGTACATTTAGCAGAAGGTCTGTGAGTTTTGTGTTTGGATCTCAATTAATTGTGAAATGTTGCAGAAACTGGTATCTAAAACAAATGTCAAAATCTTCACTACTATAACTAGCTTTAAAAACGTTAACATATAGCCATATTGTTTTTTTAATAGGCTTGCCTAGACATGCAGTTAGGCTTTGTAGGTTTTTAACTGACCCTAACTCTTTCTGGATGTATTTTTCTTTTACTTGCCTCTAGGTTCTTCAGTTATCTCCTACAGTGCTGTAAAAATGATGACTCAATAAGTCTGCAATTCACAGCTAATTGCAATTTCTGTTTAAAAGACAAACACTGACAATATTCTCAGTTCTTGCATACATTGTCCAGTGTGGTCCACAGTGGTATTCTTAGTTTTATTTGGATAAGATAGTGAAGCTTTTTTGTGGGGCTAGTGTTGCAAGTACACAGCTCTATTGCAATGTCACAAAAGTTAAAATATAACTCACTTTTACAGCTAAGCAATGAAACACTGCTACCTCCATATCTCTTGAGAAATGTGACGCTGTAGATTTGCCAAAAGCAACCAAGAATTAAGGGTATGTGGCAGTGACAGCACCTGATGCGAACACCCCAGGAAGAATGCTGGACAACACTGTTGATAGAGCTTGGAGGCAAATTATTTCATTCATCCTGTTTTCTCATATTGTCATGTTTCATATCTTCTCTGCCTTAATCTGTTATCATTTGCTGCACCGGCAAGTTCTCAGATCTGCAGTGCTGTCTGTTTTCTCCAAACTAAGGACTCAGCAGGCAATAGAAGTACTGCCAAGCAGGCGTGACAGCCCAGTTAGGGTCACCTCCAAGACCTTTTGAAACAAACAGACTATTGGCAGCTGCACAACACAATCTGCATCTGCCCACACCACTCCCAGAAAAGCTTCTCCTTCCTGCCTGTTCCTTTGCCCAGCTATCATGGATCTTTTGCAAAATTATGATCATATTACTTTCTCTAAGTAGCTCAAAAAATCTCTTTGACATATTAAATAAAATTAAGCATTTGCATCTGTGTTAATTCTTTTTAAGAGTCACACAATGTCTATATGTCTGTTTGAATGTATGTCTTTAAAAAAGTCCCACAGACAACAATATTTGGGTACATTTAAAAGAAATATCACGCGGATATTTTCTCAGAAATTAGAAACTTGGAGTGCCAGTGTAGTGAAATGCTTTTTTTGGTTTTCCATAGACAAGGTTGAAGCATATTTAGTTGGACTGAATGTCCCAGTGCAGCTTCTGTGTACTCTGGCACTCATTCAACTCATTCTGTTGAGATACTGTTTTTCTTCCTTTCCTCTGTTAACCAGTATCCTTTTTTGACATAAACCATTTAAATGGTATCTAGTTTTATGGCAGACTATTCCTGTTTCATTGCTTGCTGTGGGTTGTGTGAAGAGATTTTATTCCCATCCATCCATATATCCATCTATGCATTGTCTATCGTAGCTTGTCCTATAGTTGCTTGGGTCTGGAGACTACCCCAGAAGCTATTGGGGGCAAAAGACATTTTCTAATGCAGAAAATATCTGAACTTTAACTGAACTTAATTGAACTAACAAAAAAGACAAATTATATAAGCTTAAACTGAATAATAATAAAACATTTTAATCCATTTTGAAACAGTATCACATCATTCCAGTGGGTTGTTTATGCCATTCTGCTGTGTGTTTCTGTTGAAATTTAAATTTTACCACCACTTTATAATGATACATGTGGCAAGTTTAACTTGTTTTGGTTGTATAGAAATAACACTCAGAAGACCTGGCCATTCGATATCAGCAGACAGTGGGGGAATGACACAGAGTGGAAGGAGTTGGTAGAATATTCAATAGATTTAACTTAATTTGTGTAGAGAGCTGACCAGCATTTCTTTATAGAATTTTACTCAATGAGAAATCCCACGCTATACACAACATATCTGTGAACATAGTGAAAGAGTGTTCAGTGAAAGGTATGAAATTATTTAAGTGAAATATGTGATAATTTCTTACAGTACTAGTTTAACAGTAACATAAATTTCTTTTTTAGGCTAACATTGGACAGATGGACACAGCCAAGGAGATGTGGAAGATGATAATGGGAAACCTCGCCCTCATTCAGGTAAAAAGTAATGAAGACTTTAATTAAGACAGTCACCTAATCTTCCTCAGACTTTTTAGTATAGGTGCCTTTTTTGTAAATTATGTCAAAGATGCTTCCAGTTAGATTCACAAATGTAACAAAGATTAAACTTATAGTGTGCCATTCCATGTTTGTGGCATTTGTAGACATTCTGATAAGCACCTAATTGTAAGGGCATACTAGTTATGCTGTCAATCAATTGTCCAGGTCCAGGCCACAGTGGTAGGCTTCCTTGCGTCCATTGCGGCTGTCATCTTCGGCTGGATCCCTGAGGGCCACTTCAAATTGGGCCATGCGGTGCTGCTCTGCGCCAGCAGTGTTTCCACAGCCTTCATCGCCTCTCTGCTATTGGGTGAGACAGCTGGGCTGCTGTCATTGTCTGCCTTCCATGCTAATGCTTTTCTGAGCTAGAGGCCCATAAGGGTGCTGAAAGCAGACGTCATACTATGGCCTTGTTAGTCTAACATTTCAGAAATGTTGTATAGTAAAACTTTTATGGTAATATTTCAGTTCTTTTATGTCTTGTATTTAAGCTTCCCTTTCACACATTTTCTTAGTCTTCTTTTGTCTTTTGACAGGGCTTATCATGATTGGGGTTATCATTGCTTCCAGAAAGGTCGGCATCAACCCAGACAATGTGGCAACACCAATTGCTGCTAGTCTGGGAGACCTCATTACCCTGGCCCTATTAGCAGGCATTAGCACAGGGCTATATAAGCAGCTAGGTAAGAGCTCTATGTCACATTCCCACACAGTCAGCTCAGCTGGTAAAAGGTGCAAATTCATCTCCTGTTGTGCACAGTTAATAATTATTTTGTGTCAGCATTGTTTATTCATGCTGGGTAAAATTTTACAACCCAGTGGGAAACATGGTTCACCTTAGTAGAAAACTGATTCTCTCTGGTATGTAGCCACTCCCTGGATTGAACTGTAGACTAGTTTGACAAGTTTCGTTTGCATTCTTGGCAAATAAACAGTGTGATCACAGCAAATGTTTCTCACAGTTGCTTTGGGTAAAAATTCTGCTAAATAAATAAATGTAAATTATAGTACTGTGCTTGGCCAGTGAGGGAAAATATATAAAGCCGTTTACCTGGTTAGTAAGTACAGTGGTACCTCGGTTCTCGAACTTAATCCATTCCGGACTCCGGATCGAATCCTAAGAAGTTCAAGTTCTGATCGAATTTTTCCCGTAAGAAATAATGGAAAGCCAATTAATTGGTTCCTGGCTGTCCAAAATTACACCGAAATATGTTTTTTAAGCATTTAAACAGAAAATGAATAGGATAAAACAAGAATAGCATTTTTTATTAATGGCTTCCAAAACAATAAAGATCTTATCCCAACATTACCGGTGTCCTGCCTCGATCGTCTGCTCCTTCTATGTGCCACGCCCCCTCGTTAACTTCGTGTGGGATCCCCATGTGATCAGCTGTTTCTGGTAGTTGTTATTAGTATTCAGTTTGTTTCCCCAGTCCGGTCATTGGGTGCGTTCCGCTTGCTTACAGCACTGGTTTCTAAGCAACGCATTCTGATCCTGACGCAATGCATTACATTTAGATGCATTGCGACCTCTCACCTGGCTACATAAACTGATACCGCCTCCATGGCAACACATCTTTGCTCTTATTGGCTGAAGAGTTTAGTTACACGCATGACGTTTGTATCCCAGGCAGTTCCGATGCGTAATCTGCTATTATGAGGCGTTCCATTATTTCTCACGAAGTCGATAGGCACTCGAATGAAAATGTCACGAAAAACGTCATCTCCCATCGGAAACACGCCTCTCTTATGATGTTGATACCAGACAAGATTTTGTTGTACAAGTTGCCCCTGTGACGTAATTTCAAAAATAGATTTATAAAATAGAATTACTGTTGAGTATGTAAGCCGCCATGGCTTACATGCTCAACAGTAAGTCTATTTTATAGATCTTTAAAAATGCTTATTTTGTTTATTGTATTAATAGTTATAAATGTAATTGCATGTGTTCGATTCAGAGAATACCATATCATGACCGTAAACAGTATCCTAGCATGCAATATTAGATTTTTACCAGACTTGTTAGTGTCTTTGGTTTGTCTGCCTCTCAAAATCAGAATATCACTATGCATGTACTAAAATATTTTATAACGATTTTAATGTGGTTTGACTAGTTCAAGTTTCTTGTTTGTTTGTTTCTCAGAAAAAATAATCTCACTCCAAATCTGATAAAATATAAAGCAACAACACACAGCAACGTGTTCATGGAGGCAGATATGTCTGTTCAGAGATGTGGGTAGCTCGAATGGGAATTTGTCAGACGTGATGTTGCTAAACTCGGAATATCCGGGTTCCGAGAGAAAAACGAACGCACCATTTCTCCCGAATGGGACAAAAGCAGTGAGAACTGGTTTTCAGTTAATTTACCTGGTAAAATAAAGTTTAAATGAATGACATAAACAGTACACGTAAGTTAGCGGTTTATTTATTGTTAGTTACTGTAATGTTGCGCTGCTTTATTTGGTTAATCGTCCAGTTTGTAAAGAAGGCATTCAAGTAAGAATTGCATTGTAGTATGATTCATTTCCTGGCACGTACAATTTATATTAGGTCAGCGTTCATGGTTCGACTTCTGATATTCAGATCGAGTTCTATGTCAAACTGGTTTGTTTGACTTTCAAAAAATTTGAGTTCTAGTGAGTTTGAGAACCAAGGTACCACTGTATATTTGGTCAGAATAAATAATTTATAATAATATTAGAACATTTTCAAATTAACAACAGCACAATAAAAACTAACGAGAATTTCTTCTGTTCAAAAAGTTACTGATATCTTGTTGGATGGCTAGAAGAACATCATTTTATGTCACAACCCTCTCCTGAGGGGCACCCCAGGTATTCATTATCCAAATATGATATGGTGGTGGTTAAGTACAAAAATATATTGGTTGCTGCAAATACTGGGGTGACCTTTGGAGAGGTTTTGAAATGGGTACCACACTCTTTCAGACATCATGTTTTACACCAACATGAAGATTTATTTTCTCAGTTGAGAAGTTTTGGATTGATGTTACATGAGAAAGTGTGGGGAAATAAAGATCACTGGTATTTTACTTTGTGTTTTGTTTTCCCACAGAACACAATGACTACATCAACCCACTGGTGTGTGCCATCTTTGTGACCCTAACACCTGTCTGGGTGCTGATTGCTCGTCGCATTCCTTCAACTCGAGAGGTCTTATACTCCGGTTGGGAACCGGTCATAATCGCCATGGCGATTAGCAGGTACATGACACAGTGATTGGACTCAGAGCACTTGGTAACACTCACTGTATTTATTTCCATAATGACAAGACAGAACATCCTGACCCAATATAAGTCAGAACACCCTGAACCAGAAAAACTAAAATTATGACCTCACAGATAAAGAGGCCAGCTAACTGAACCACAAACCCATAACAAACAAGGCTCTGGTAATGAGAACAGCAAAAGCAAACATGAAATGCCAGCAAACAAGATAAAAACAGGTAATATACAGCACTGAAACAGCATTGCAAACCCAGAAACAAGACTCCAAACTGAGCTGAAGCTAATCCTTGCTGTCAAAGAGCTCTCTGTGCAGTGTGGTGTGTGTAGTGTATGACACTGCAGGTTATGGCTCTGTGCCTATGACTGGAAGGTCACTGATTCAAATGCTGTGGCTGGCCAAAACGTTTCACTATTGGACCCTTAACCACAATTGCTCCCAGGATTCTGGACTGACCCTGCTCTGTAATCTTCAGTTGTACAAAAATGTATGCTAAATGCCATAATGTAAATGTAGCCCTTTCATGCATGAATTATAAAAATTAGATATTGATTTATAAAAATGGACTTCTTACATCACACTAGATTTCATGGACAGTATTGAGCTGGCTCGTCCTCTTGGGAATATATGTGAGACTTCCTGAACTGCATTTTTTCCACTGACTAAGTGGTTATCTCATATTTACCTGAAATGACATTAAATCATATGTGGACAGCATGTACCAAAGGGCTAAATAGAACACAGATGCTCCTTCCATTTAAGGGCAAGTGACATAGACATTTCTCAGTGTCATAATGAGGAGAAAGCAGATGTAATATCAGTGTGTTCTCTTGGTCACCACCTGTCAGGTGAACATTTTTGAGATATGGCCAAAATGCCCCTGAAAATTTTCTTGGTTAGAATCACGATCCATAATATACACTATATTGCCAAAAGAATTGTGACACCTGCTTTTACACACATATGAACTTGGTATTCCATTCTTAATACATAGGCTTTAATATGAAGTTGGCCCACTCTTTACAGCTATAACAGCTTTAACTCTTTGAGAGAGGCTGTCCACAAGGTTTAGGAGTGTGTTTATGGGAATTTTTGACCATTCTTCCAGGAGAGCATTTGTGAGGTCAGGCACAGATGTTGGACGAGAAGACCTGGCTCTCAGTCTCTGCTCTAATTCATCCCAAAGGTGTTTGATGGTGTTGAGGTCAGGGCTCTGTGCAGGCCAGTCAAGTTCCTCTACACCAGAGTCGCTCATCCATGTCCTTATGGACCTTGCTTAGTGCACTGGTGTACAGTCATGTTGAAATAGGAACGGACCATCCCCAAACTGTTCCCACAAAGTTTGGAGCATGAAATTGTCCGAAATGGCTTTAAATGCTTCAACAGTTCCTTTCACTGGAATTTAGGGGCCAGGCCCAGTCCCTGAAAAACAACCCCACCCCATAATCCCCCCTCCATCAAACTTTACACTTGGCACAATGCAGTCAGGCAAGTACCATTCTCCTGGCAACCGCCAAACTCAGACTCATCTACCACATTGCCAGACGGAGAAGCATGATTCATCACTCCAGAGAACATGTCTCCACTGCTAAAGAGTCCAGTGGCGGCATGCTTTACACCACTGCATCCAATGATTTGCATTGCACTTGGTGATGTTTGGATGCAGCTGCTCAGCCATAGAAACCCATTCCATGAAGTTCTCTACGCACTATTACTGACCTAATTTCAAGGCCACATGAAGTTTGGAGGTCTTGCTATTGACTCTGCAGACAGTTAACAACTTATGCACACTGTGCACCTCAGCATGCCTTGTCCTTGCTTTGTTATTTTATGTGACCTACCACTTTGTGGCAGAGCTGCTGTTGTTCCCAGTTGCTTCCACTTTGTTATAATTCCACAAACAGTTGACTGTGGAATATTTAGTAGCGAAGAAATTTCACGAATAGGCTTATTGCACTGGTGGCATCCTATCACAGTACCACGATTGAATTCACTGAGCTCCTGAGAGCAACCCATTCTTTCACAAATGTTAGTGGAAGCAGTCTGCATGCCTGGATGCTTGATATCTACACCTGTGGCCATAGAAGTGATTGGAACTCCTGAATTCAATGATTTGGAGGGGTGTCCCAATGCTTTTGGCAATATAGTGTAGATCATATTTTTGTTTAACAAACCACTGTATATAGAAGGTATTTCCTTCAAAAATGATAATCATAAAATAATAATACAATCTTGACTTTGCCATTTAGTTTTGGCAGTCTGTGGGCAATGATCCTGCCAAAATCAAAAATAAAATGAAATAACACGTTTGCATTTGAATTTTCCACTCATGCATGAGTCATTCGTAAAAAAAAATAAAATAATAATATTAAAATACAAAATAATATATGAATAAAAAGTTTAAACTGTAGCATGCCTATTTATTTCTTATAAGAATTTTACAAATCTCCCTGTAATGAAAATGGTGTGGGGTTTTTTTGTGACAGTCAACTGGTAACATGACACTGCATGTACACACTGATATGAATTAGAACCCACATTTTGAAATGAAATGTGGAGGTCATTATGGTATTTAATTTATCTCAAAACACGCACATAAAAAGTGCGTGCACGTATGTGCTCGCGAGCAGAAAACACATCCTCTGTGCATTCGCATTTGCACAACACTCACTCGACATTAAATAGTCTCAAAATTTGAACCATGCACGTGAATGCACTCGTGAGCAGAAAACCCATCCTCTCTATGTGCTCGCACTTGTTGGACCCTTTCCACGTGCTCACGTCTGCACGACACTCGCTTGCTCAACAGAGTTTTGAGTCATTGGAAGCGGGAATAGTGGTTGATATCTCCAATTCGTGGATTGGTCACTGTGAATCCAGTGATTGGCTGTTTGCTTTGAAAGAAGATGCCCACTGACCAGTCAAAGAGAGAACAACCAGTTTCACACTCTGTCATGATGTTGGAGCAAGGAAATCTTATACTAAGTTAACATCTTTTAGAGATCCTATTTTATTATTGCACTTCCGAGGTGGTAATCGGAATCAGACATGCGCTTGAAGTTCAGCGCAGGATTGCTGGAATATCTTGCTTCGACTTAACCTATATAAAAGTCACTGCAGAATGGGCCACTGTACAGTAAATTTATTTTCATTTTATGATTATAATTTTTTGGCAGGAAATACCTGCCATAAATGTATTTAGTAATGTTAATTAACCACCAATTCTATCCACACATGCAGTTCTGTCCTTATGTTCATACTAATGTATTTACTGCACATTTTAACCTCTATTTTGCCAATAAAGTACTCTTTCTTTATGTAAATATTAAGATGCGTGGTAAATTCTTGCCATAACAGCGCAAATACGTACTTGTTTTATGTAAATATGGGCTGTTATGACAAGAAATTGCTGTGTGTATTAATTTATTCAATGAACTTACTTGCATAGCAATGATGTCAATCCATTGAACCATTTTCTGCCGCTCATCTGGGTCTGGGATTGCAAAGGCAGCAGTCTCATTAATTTGCACACACTATACTGTCCATCTTATCTGTGGACGTGTTGCTATGGGGTTTTATACATAAAGCACCGTGCGTAATGTGTTAACTGATATTGCTAACAATGGCAATTACCCGGGCTCGATTTGAATTTCATGATCAGTCTGATTATTTGTTGGATTTACAGTAGTTTTTGCTAAGTGAACGAAGATAAATACCATTTAAACTGAGGTACCTTAAATCCGACAAGTTGTCCAGCTAAGTTAAACGTCTTGGTTTTTGATATGGGTCCATGGTATTGCACTTCTGTGGCAGATGGAATGCATCCGACTCGTGTTCAAGATGTTCAATAAACATGTTAAGTGCATATATATTCCCTTTTTTCTTGAGTCTGCTTGCTCATGCAAAATGTAGTTTGATTAATATACATTAAAAATGAATGATATATAATCATGATCAATCAAAATTAATCCACAGCAACCCTGTGATTAATCTAATAAAATTTTTAATTGACAGCACTAATATATACATGTATTATATACACTGAACAAAAATATAAACGCAACACTTTCGGTTTTGCTCCCATTTTGCATGAGGTGAACCCAAAGATCTGAAATATTTTTACATACACAAAAGACCCATTACTCTCAAATATTTTTCACAAATCTGTCTAAATCTGTGTTAGTGAGCACTTCTCCTTTGCAGGTGTGGCATATCAAGGTGCTGATTAGACAGCATGAATATTGCACAAATGTGTCTTAGACTGCCCATAATAACAGGCCACTCTGAAATATGCACGGGGGGTCAGAAAACCAGTCAGTATCTGGTGTGGCCACCATTTGCCTCACGCAGTGCAATACATCTCCGTTACATTGAGTTGGTCAGATTGCGAAGCTGTGCGAAGTTGCTGAATATTGGAAGGAACTGGAACACACTGTTGTATACGCCGATCTAGAGCATTTATACACAGCTCTCATAACATCCTGCCACAGCATCTCAATCGGGTTGAGCTCTGATTGGCCCATTGCAGCACCTTAATTCTTTGTTTTTCAGGCATTCTGTTACAGAATTGCTGTTGTGTTTGGGATCATTGTCCTGTTGCCTGACCCAAGCTTTAGCTGCCAGATAGATGGCCTCACATTCTCTGGTGTGCAGAGGAGTTCATGGTCGACTCTATGACTGCAAGGTGCTTAGGTCCTGTGGCATGCATGACAGTTGATAGAATAGTTGTTTGTTGTCATTGTTTTAAAAACAGAAAAGACCAGTTAGTAGCTGTGTGACATTTCCCATCCTGATGTTCTGGGGTCTGTGGCTCAGGAAGTTGAGTATCCGTGTGCACAGAGTGCTGCCTAAACCCAGATTACTCAGTTTTTGTGAGATTTTGTGACAAATAACTGTATTAAAAGCTGAGATAAAATCCACAAACAGCATTCTTACATAGGTGTTTTCCTGGTCCAGGGGTATAAGGGATGTTTAAAGAACTGTGATAACTGCATATTCTGTCGATCTGTATGCTCATTAAGCAAACTGGTATTAGATAGCAGAATATATCTGAGAAAGGATAATTCTCTCAAAACATTCAGTAATTATGGGAGTTGGAGCAACTGGGCGATAGCCATTATGGCAATTCACTTACAGTGATTCCATTTGGACCAGCAGCTTACCTCATGTTGACCGCGCAGGATGGATTTGACATAATTTAGTGAAGTGGTATGTGCTTGTCCTTCTCTGGTAATGCAGGATGGGTACTGGCCTCTCTGTTACAGTATTAAAAATGAGAGATGATTGTCTGGCAGTATATTGTCTGTACGGTTTGTGGCAGTGTAGCTGTATTTGTAGCCAGTGAGAGTTTTTATCCCCAGCCACCTGTATCTGAACATGTTACTGGTGAAGGGTTCCTCTATGCATTGCTTGCACCTGCGCTTGGCCTCTCTATTGCCCCTCCTCAAGCATCTCCATGCTTGGCCTGCAGGTCCCCAGATTTAAACGCAGAGTCCCATGTAACGAGCAGGGTCCTTACCTTGTTGTTCAACCGTGGTTTTTGGTTGGGGAACGGTTCTGACACACTCAGCACAAAAGTTTACAGTATATATGAAAGGACTGCTGTGTCCTTCCAGGTCTGTCCCCTCAGTAAAAATTTCAAATGTCCTTGAAGCAGTCCTGCAGGGCTGAGGTGACTTCCTTAGTCCACACGTTGACTGTGTTCATGGATGTTCTTTACCTATAGCCAAGTGGTTTATTCGCTGGGATCAGAGACAGTTGATCTGAGAGTCCCAAATATAGCAGAGGACTGGCTTTATCAGCATGATTGTTCTTTACTCTTGTTAGAAAGTTTACCTACTTGAAATTTGGGTAGAACAGACTTCAGGTTGGTATGATTAAAGTCCCCCCCACCACTATAACAATGCTGTCTAGTTGTACCGACAGATGCTGATTAATGGAGTGGTGTAGCTTCTTTATTGCAAACCTAGCATTAGCTTGTGGTGATACATAGACAGCTGTTATCACAACTGATGTGAACTCCCTGGGCAAATAAAAAGGTCTGTATCTGCACTGTAACATCAAGTAGTCAATATCCGGAGAGCTTTCAGCATCTTTGGCTGTGACATTCATACACCAGCAGTTGTTTATATAAATGAAAAGTCGATTTACTGGAGTAAATAGTCATATCCGCTCTGAACATGGTGCAACCCACTAGCTCAATAAGCAGCATCCGGGGTGTTCTGATCCAGCCAGGTCTCCATATTATCATCACGTAATAATCCAAACTGTGCGAGGTGATCTGCAGTCACAGCTCATCCATTTTGTAAAGTGACTATGAGTTAGCGAGAAAAAGGCTTGGGATGGCCAGTTTATTGGGGTTAGCCTTTAGCTTAGCTTGCAGCCCTCCTCTCTTACCCCTCTTCTGCTTTATGTGCATCCTCTGTCTGCACCATCTCAGCATGGATATGGCAAGCTCTCTGCTCATGGAGGAGAATCAAATCTCTTGAGGAAGTCCCAGCTATTGTAAACCAGAGTGCAATGATTTTTGTCTGCAGTCATTAGCAGCTCTGATGTAATGTGTGTATGTGGCTGCTAATACATGTACAAAAACACACAAGAAAGAAATTATAAAAACTGAACACCACAGTATGAGGTGTGTGTGCTGATATGCTGTGTTTGGTTTTTGCCAAATGTGGCCCTGCATTATGGTCAAACATCTCCTCTTTGGTCTTGTCTGTCCAAAGGACATTGTTGCAGAAGTCTTGTGGCTTGTTCAGATCCAACTTTGCAAATATGACCCGTGCTGCCACGTTCCTTTTAGAGAGAAGAGGATTTCTCCTGACAACCCTTTCAAACAAGCCATACTTGTTCAGTCTTTTTGTATTTGCTATCATGAACGGTAACATTTAGCATGCTAAGTAAGTAAGTAGTGTTATGTAGCTTTTTGGTTTTTTGCAATTTCTGTGAATATTGCATGCGCTGACCCTGGGGTGAATTTGCTGGGACATCCACTCCTGGGAAGATTGGAAACTGCGTTGAATGTTTTCCACTAATCTTTCTCAGTCTAGAAAGATAGACTTATAAATTGTTTGGAAATGGTTGTGCAGTGGTTAGCAATGTTGCCTCCCACTTCTGGGAGTATCTGACGTTGTATTTACCAGATTTTAAGACCTTCTGAGGACAAGATGATTTTTTATTATGTCCTTAATATTATTAAGTTTGAGCCAAATTTCTTGCAGCCTTCGCAGACATTAAACACTATCCACTGTAAACTTATTGAAATCCTAACCCAACAGGCAAACTATATTTTGTACGTTAAACATTTTCCTCTCCATACGCATAAAGTACAAGGAAAAAGCTTAATGTACCAAAACAACAATCAAGTACAGTGGTACCTCGGTTCTCAAACTTAATCCGTTCCAGACTCCAGATTAAATCCTAAAAAGTTCAAGTTCTGATTTATTTTTTTCTGTAAGAAATAATGGAAAACCAATTAATTGGTTCCTGGCCCCCCAAAACACTTTAAACACAAAATGAACAGGATAAAACAAGAAGACCATTTTTTTACTTAATAGCTTCCAAAACGATAAAGATCTTATCCCAACATTACCCCTGTCCTGCCCCGATTGTCCGCTCATTCCGTGTGCCACGCCCCCTCGTTAACCTCGTGTGGGATCCCCATGTGATCAGCTGTTTCTGGTTGTTGTTATTAGTCCTCTGTATTAAGTCCGCATTTCAGTTTGTTTCCCCAGTCCGGTCATTGGGTGCGTTCCACTTGCTTACAGCGCTGGTTTCTAAGCAACGCATTCTGATCCTGACGCAATGCATTACATTTAGATGCATTGCGACCTCTCACCTGGCTACATAAACTGATACCGCATCTGTGGCAACACACTTTTGCCCTTATTGGCTGAAGAGTTTAGTTACACGCATGACGTTTGTATCCCAGGCAGTTCCGATGTGTAATCTGCTGTTATGAGGCGTTCGATTATTTCTCTCGAAGTCGATCGGCACTCGGATGAAAACGTCACGAAAAACGTCATCTCCCATCGGGAACACGCCTCTCTTATGATGTTGATACCAGACAAGATTTTGTTGTCCGAGTTGCCCCTGTGATGTAATTTCAAAAATAGATTTATAAAATAGAATTACTGTTGAGTATGTTAGCCACCATGGCTTACAAGCTCAACAGTAATTCTACTTTATAAATCTTTAAAAATGCTTATATTGTTTATTGTATTAATAGTTATAAATGTAATTGCACGTGTTCGATTCAGAGAATACCATATCATGACCGTAAACAGTATCCTAGCATGCAATATCAGATTTTTACCAGACTTGTTAGTGTCTTTGGTTTGTTTGCCTCTCGAAAACAGAATATCGCTATGAATGTACTGAAATATTTTATAAAGATTTTAATGTGGTTTGACTAGTTCATGTTTCTTGTTTGTTTGTTTCTCTGAAAAAATAATCTCACTCCAAATCTGATAAAATATAAAGCAACAACACACAGCAACGTGTTCATGGAGGCAGATATGTCTGTTCAGAGATGTGGGTAGCTCGAATGGGAATTTGTCAGACGTGATGTTGCTAAACTCGGAATATCCGGGTTCCGAGAGAAAAACGAACGCACCATTTCTCCCGAATGGGACAAAAGCAGTGAGAACTGGTTTTCAGTTAATTTACCTGGTAAAATAAAGTTTAAATGAATGACATAAACAGTACACGTAAGTTAGCGGTTTATTTATTGTTAGTTACTGTAATGTTGCGCTGCTTTATTTGGTTAATCGTCCAGTTTGTAAAGAAGGCATTCAAGTAAGAATTGCATTGTAGTATGATTCATTTCCTGGCACGTACAATTTATATTAGGTCAGCGTT
>JABFEA020000130.1:29345519-29361431 GCA_019775915.2 Cyphomyrus plagiostoma | reverse complement strand
ATTAGCTCAAAAGGGTGCTTCTACTAAATACTGAGCAAAGGGTCTGAATACTTAGGATCATGTGATATTTCAGTTTTCCTTGTTTAACAATAATTTCAAAGATTCTTTTTTTTGTCTGTCAATATGGGGTGCTGTGTGCACATTAATGAGGAAAAATAATTTTAAATGATTTTAGCAAATGGCTGCACTATAACAGAGTGAAAAATTGAAGGGGGTCTGAATACTTTCCGTACCCACTGTACATATGCAAATACACATAATTATGAGCGGGTCGGGGAATGGCTGTGGGCTCATTCACGTATGTAAAATTTCACGCTCATTGGGATTTATAAAGGGATTCACCAATGTAACTCACCTGGTTCTTGATTCCGACTGAAAGAATGCATTCTTTCAAAGACAGCATTCTGCTTGCTAACACAATGTGCACTGAAAGTTTCCGTGAGTGATTTGTATGATTTTTCTGTTTTTTCATCAGGGGTAATACATTTAATATATTTTAAGCATTGTCACCTGCCGTTTACATAAATATATTCACCTGAAATTCCTACAATTGCTTGTCTAGCCCTAATGCTATTCTGTAGCATTAAAAGCATTTCATCCATCTTGGCACTCGTTTGCATTGGTGAAGTGGAATTTACCTGGCGATACTAGCTGTAGCACACCTCTTTTTATCTTCCCTCATTCAGAAGGTTAGGTTTAGTTTGGCCTAAAGAGTTATTCTATCCATTGGCTCCTGACACCATCTTGTATTCAGTAATAATAAAGAGACAGTGAGGCGTGAGTACAATGCATGAACATCTTTACTCAGCAAAAGTTCTTATATTCGGTCTTAAAAGGTCTGTTTGACAATACAGTCCAGCTAACTGATAATCCGCTTTTACAGAACAACTTTACAAACTCTAAATTGCATACATAGCTAACATCAAAAATGTCCAAAAATTAGTAAGAGGTTCAAAATGAACTGTTTAATTAAAGGTCAGCACTTTTCTTGACGGGACACAAATTACATAGCAGTACACTCTTACTTAATGTAACAATTAACCATAAACTAAGGTGTTACTTGAATGTAGAAACACAAATTCTGCCTGCAGGGGGTACAATCCAATATGGCCTGAGCCTTCCTTATGACCTGGTCTTCGTAAAGGTCATACAGCTGAGTTCGATTCACACCAGTGACTTTACTGGCCACTCTTAGAAGCCTACCAAGCATATTCTTATTGACCAGACTCAGATTGACAAATCATGCCACCATACCAAAAGATAGAACTGGTTCAATAAATGTGCAATAAACATAAACATAAAATCATTCATTTTTCTCAAAAAGTAAAGTTGTACCTTCTTGAAATTAGTATCAGCATTACCCTAACAGTACCCAAATATTTGTAGCTCTCCACCAATTCAATCTCACTCTCAGTGACTGTGAGTTTAGGGATAGGTTTGATTTTCTAAAATCAATTAACATGATAAACATAATAAACGTTTAAATAGAGATGCACCAATCCAGACATATTAGGCGGATTGGGTATCGGCCATATTTGACCGATTAATGTCTGACACTTTAATGACCAGCTTGTGTTAATGTTTAATTTTCGATAGTCTGTAAAAAGATAGCTCCTGTTTCTTGTTAAATCAATTTGTACAATTAATTGCATGACAGCTCTTTACTATTTTAAATTTTTTTGTTGTACCCAAGCTGAACACTAACTGTGATGACTGCATATGGGCGAGCGGTGAAACAGGCGAGAGAGCCGTAAATACTACAAAACAGGGTTTATTTAGGTCTGACAGCACACATGGGAGCACACAGCAAAACCACGTCAATGACAGACCTGGGGAAACAGACCTGAATGCGGACTAAATACACAAGACAAGCAGAAAATAACAGGCAACAGGTGATCACAATAGGGGTAGCACGCGTGCGTAATGAGGGGGCTTGGCACACATGAGCGTCATACAAGCAGGTCATAACTCCAGGGACGCCTCAGGGGAGGCGAAGGATGAGACGAGACCAGGAAAACAAAACCTGAAAAACAAGAGCAAAAACATCAACGGGACACAGGGAACAAAACCGAAACACAAAACAGGCACGGGAGCAGAAACCAAGACAGAATGCGACAAAGGATAGGAAATCAGACAGGCAGATCAGGAAAGGAGACACAGAGGGCACAAAGAATGGAGGAACAAAGACGGGAGGATGGAGCCGGAGGGGACCATACAGGGGAAGAGGAGACAGGCTAAGGGACAAACTGAGGAAATGAGGAGGAAGATGGAGGGGGCACCGGGAGAGGGGAAGAGGAAGGTGGAGGGGACCCTGGTACAGGTGCGAAGGAGGGGGGAAGCCACAGCAGGTGATGGGGCAGCCAGAGCTGGGGAAGGCCCTGTCCGATGCCAAACCACAGCTGGGGGACCCGCAGTTGGCCAATGAGCCGAGGCAGGGGGACCCGGAGGAGGCCGGCAAGGCGCCAGAGGAGGGCCTGCAAGCAGAGGGGGATCCGCAGGCGACAGCCGGACCGGAGCTGAAGGACCCGCAGGCAGCCGCCAAGCCACAGCCAGGAAGAGCAAGGGCAAGCCAGGGGGTAGGGCGGCGTGACCCTGGCCCTGCGCCTATGTCCTCTTCCCTTCTGGGATGCAGACAGTCAGGGACCCGATTGGGCTCCACTACGCTGAGGCGATGGTGGAGGAGTCTGTCCACCACCGGAATCCCAGGGGCCCAGTAGGTAGATCTCTGAGGGGTCCTATTCAAGCAACTCCTCTCATTCCACCAAGGGAGGAAGAGTGATGATAATACTGTTTGGGACGTCCTAAGGGACAAGGGATTTTTGGCGTAGGCGGAACCGAGGCTTCTGGCAGAGCAGGAAACAACAACTAGTAGCTTGAAACAACAACTAGTAGCACAGAGATTTTTAATATTTGTAAAATCAAATTTTTGTGAAGTGGAAGTAGCATTTAGTGGAAAATCCCATGCAATCATGCAAGATAATGCGTGTAATAGGAAAAAAGCAATGGATGATCTGGGAGTCGCTAGCTTGGGCTGTTTTGCACACTCGCTACCGCTTGTGATACACGAGGGGCCACATGTAAGTGCCACTATTACCAGTAGGAGAAAAATAGTGGGACATTTACAGCATTTTCCACTTGTGTATACTGGAAAATATTTAAACTGAACTGCAATTGCCTCAGAAAGACTTAAAACGAGATCTACAAATGAGGTGGAATTGGTAGAGTTGAACTTTTTTTGTCTTGTATCTTGAGTAAAATCTTGGAACTCAACCGTTCTCCATCTCAACCCATACAAGTTTTAACAGGAACGGTCAACTTCAAGGATTTCAGTAGAGGTACAAGTAAAAAAAAAAAAATCAACAGACCTGTTTGATGTCCGAGTTGGTAGAGTTAAGAGGGGTTCAAGTTCCAACGTTCTACTGTACTTGCTTGTAAAAAATATTTACGGCATTAAAGTCAAACTACTTGAACTTGTAGTCCCTGATGTAGTTGTGTAGCATGGCATTAAGTGTGTCTACTGTGCGTATATTTTGTTAAATATAAAATTTCAGAACTGGTAGTGCAGTATTTCACAATCTAAACATTTAAAACATTAAATGCTATATATCAATATATGAAATTCTGGGCTGTATGATATGACAGCATATATCATGTGATGATGGAAAAATGTCTGTCATTTCATTTCTATAATTTATTTTGTTGTCGCAAATTACATTCTTATACACTGCACAGATGCAGGTAGGAAATTTACGTGAAGGCGCTGATTATCACTGTCCGATCTGCAGGAACATACATACTAGGTTTTGCGCATGCATACACTGTGCAACATTTGACAACAATGTCAATCTTGCATGCTCCAGTAGTTCATGGTTTTCTATTTAATTTTTCTTTTTTTTTTACATTAATGTTTTATATTATGTTGCATGCTGAATCGGAAATTTGCCGGATCTAAATAAAGGGAAAAAAATCAGAGTGAGTACCTTTAATTTGTTGAGTAAATAATTCAAAATGTAATATGCATAATAAAAATAATAAATGGAATATATTAGCCTTTCCATCTGGTCATTTTATATAAAGCATTTATTTATTGAGTTTCCAGAAAATGTGATATATTGTGATATGTATCGTCATTAGGATATGGGATTTTGGTCAGATTGCAAAGCCTTTGTGTGTTATTAAATAAAACTTACCAGCTAATGGCTACAGGGTTCAAATTTTAGCACTTTTGTCATGACACTATCAACATGCTATTCACAATTCACAAATAACCCTGCATTCACACCACCCTTTTGCGGATAAGATTGCCGACCCCTGCGCCCCCCAAAACATACCACTATGGCCAAAGGTTTTATCTTGCTTTTCTAAAAGTTTCTAAGAGCTAACAGGATTCAAAAGCTCTGACAATTACTCATGTCCAATTAAAAGAAATCAGCAATGTGATTGCAAAATGTAATGCAACACTAAGTAGAAATGGAAGTGGAAAGTATAAATATTTGCTGTAAGATGTAGTATAGTAAAAGTCAAAAGTGTTCACCGCTAAATCTACTATGTGAAAAATCACAAAGTAATTATAATTCACTACTTTCCACCACTGAAATTTACATATGTAAGTATGCTTGGATGGACTCAAATTATTACAGAACACAAATTCATAAAGTATTTATTTACTACAAAGATGGTGGCGCCCTCCAATGCAGTGGCTGCACTGTCATTTCTTACCCGTAGCTTAACAAATACAGCACTGCACTAATGATTCAGGGCTAGGGATTTAAAACCCCAGGAAGTATGCATACAATTGTTCCTCTACCCTGTACTATAAGCCGAGGGAATCTTAAGAGAGGCCAAGTACAAATACAGACAACGCATTGTGGAATACTTTCACGGAGCCTGTGGAATGATATTAAGGCACTGACAGACTGTAGTGGCAACATTCTGCTGCCCAGCAACGAAACACGTCTTTTCCATGTCCTGAACCATTTTTTTTTTGCTTTGACACTCAAGAAGGAGATGCCCCATAACCACACTGCCTGCACATGAGTAGCCACTGGGTCTACAGCTCCATCAGATGAAATCCACCCTTCTGAAAGTTGATGCTAGCAAAGCTACTGGACTGCCTGGACGGACACTGAAGACATGGGCTGCTCAGCTTTCAGGTGTCTTCACCAATTTATTTATTTATTTATTTATTTTTCGGAGGACGACTTTATTTTACATTACATTCAAGAGCGAAGAGTGTGGCCGCTCCGAACTCACCCGTCCTAGTACCGTGAAAAAGAAAAGAAAAAAAAATGGGGGGGTTACAGAAACAACAACAACAATTTATTTAACTTTTCACTACAAGTGGCTGTTCCAACATGCTGCAAATCCTCCATCATAGTCCCAGTGCCCAAGAAATCAGTGCTGAAGTACCTGACTGATCAGCCAGTTGCTGTGCCACCCACAATCATGAAGTGCTTCAAGAGATTGGTGTTCCTCATACATCAGATCCATTATTCCTTCAGATCTGGATGAACACAAATTTGCCTACCAAGCTAAGAAATACAAATCAAATGAAGCTGTCTTGACTGCATTTCACACAACTTTATCCCACTTGGAACAAACGTGGATATTATTTGTAGACTTTAGCTCTGCATTCCACACCATTATCCCTCACAAGCTGGTCAACAACTCTTATGATAAATAAGCATATGCACAAAGCTTGTAGGTTAAATGTAACCAATACAATACCAACACAGTAATACCATTAAATTTTCCTGATTGTTGACGACAAGCACCAGCATATATTGTCCAGTAACCGATAATGTACAATACTATGTAAAAGATTGCAAAGAAACTTATTTTTCAGGATGATTTGGGGTCCAAGCAGCGTTAGTTGCAGGATCCAGATTGTTTTTTCTCCTGATAATTTATGGTATAAAGCTATTGGTCTGTGAAAGCGTGTGAGTTTCAGATTAAGTGTACTGAATTCATGGAATTCCTGGGCTGCCCGTGAGGAGAGGTTTGAGAACCAAAGCACCCAACAGAAACTTTTTGTTCAGAAGAAATCCTTGTTACTTTTTATTTTGTTACTGTTTGTTTGTATTATTTGTTAAATATTTTTTCCTGAGTCAATATGCACTGCTTTAAACAATTTTCTATGGTGGCTTGTGAACAGTACTGTGTGTGGTAACATTTCTGCTCATAACTTTTGTTCCTTACAGTGTTGGGGGTCTTATTCTGGATAAAACTGTTTCTAACCCCAATTTTGCTGGAATGGCTGTATTCACACCAGTCATCAATGGTAAGTTATTACATTCTCAAAAGTGTTAAAGGACTCTGTTCCATCTCAGATAAACTGTGTAGTCTGATCTAACCTGCTGTTTACTCTGTGGTATCTCTATTTTTATATTATTGAGTTTCCTCTCTTAAAAATAGGTGTAATAATGTGTTTTCAGGTGTGGGAGGCAACTTGGTTGCAGTGCAGGCTAGCCGGATCTCCACCTACCTGCATTTGACTGCACTGCCCCTGGTGGAGCCCAGCCCTACACCACAAAAGTGCCCCACCCCTTGCACCAGCTTCTTTGGGTCTGGTAAGTACTTCTGTATATAATCTCACATAAAATGCATCTTGATTCTTGTTCATGTTAAATAATCCTGCCTCTTTCCCCAGAATTTTACTTTAGTGTTACACAAATGACTAGCTTCAGTATAACATTTTTTGTAATTTTTGTTGTTGCTAAAATGAACAAAGTTAACAGTATGAGGTATTTTAGTATCTGTTTCCTAATTGACCCCTTTTCTCTCATACTTTTTCCAGGCGTAAACTCTCGCTCAGCTCGGGTACTTTTTCTCCTGGTAGCTCCAGGGCATCTAGTTTTCCTCTACGCCATTAATTCTATGCAGGGTGGACACACCACACTCACATCCATCTTCATTGCCTTCTACATGGCTGCTGCCCTACTACAGGTATATGCAATTAATTTATGCTTCAGTTCCATAGGGGCTCAACATTTACAGAAAACATCAAAAGAGAATAATTTATTTATTGAATTTAGTGTTCAAATTAGTCATTTTCAATACATTGACCATTCTTTAGTGAATCAGTTTGTTACTAAATAGTGTATTGTTATAAATATTTTTTCTATTATTGTAACATCATGTTATCTGATAGCTATAATAAAGCTATGAAATGTATGCCTGGTTTTTGTGGTGCATTTCCTCTTCAAGAGGAACATGTTTTATAAAATAGAAATTTCTTTATCAGCAGTTCACTTCAATTGGTGCAACTGTTGTTTCAGTGCTTATCTGGTTTCAGACATGGGGGAAAAAACCTTTTCTGGGCTTGTTCCTGTAGAGCATACCATTCATTGAGTCCACTAGATCCATTCCACGGGCCCTCTCCCAAAAGTGTCATGTTTCCTGTCAGTAATTGGACCCTCCTGGCCTTCTCCTTAAGGTTATTATCCTGCTGTATCTGGCGGACTGGATGGTGCACTGGATGTGGGGGCGGGGCATGGACCCGGACAACTTCTCTATCCCATACCTGACAGCACTGGGGGATCTCCTAGGGACGGGCTTCCTGGCACTGTGCTTCCATATTTTGTGGCTAATTGGGGACCGTGACACAGACGTGGGTGATTAAACGCCTACCCCAAAGATGTGCAGGTGTCAACTTTCTATTTATTGTAGTAATTAAGGGGTTTGGGATTATTATGGTGATTAATAGCTATATGCATTTGGGATTTTTCAATAACAAGGAGATTTCTCATTATTTTTCAATGGGAACATTCTCCCATGATCAGTAATGTTGGTCATCATCAAATTACACTTGAAACAATGAAAAATGGAACAAAAAAAAATAGAATAGACATTGCCTTGGTGTCTTCATTCCTCACCTATAAATAAAGGGATGAGTTCTGGGCCAGAGTGTTATAATCTGGATATGCTTGAATAAACTCCTTGTGTTTAACAGAGGTGTTTATTCAAATAATCAAAGTGGATCTAGTCCTGCTTTGTAACCTTAATGAAACACTAAGTCAGGCAGTTATATACAATACTGTGTAGTACCATGATCATTGAGGCCTTATCATTACATTCAGGCAAAATGAGTGCATTACATTCAGGCAAAATGAGATTTTGTTTTCAATATGACCCATGGCCTTCACAAAGTCTTTTCCTTATGCTTCCTGTAATTTTCCCTTTTCCACAGCCTACTTGGGTCCAAGTACAACGGCTTGAACTAATTAATTGTTTTACTGTTCTACAAATTTAATTCTGGCAATGGTTACTTGGGGGAAAATTGGTGAGACTTTGATGACATTTTTAGATCTGTTAGGCTACACACAGATTTACTTAAGATTTTGAAAGGTACCACTGAATTGAAATGGAGGAGATCCTATAATTTTACTGTCTGCTTACTTTTCTTTAGTAAACAATGCTTTGTTCATTAACTGACAAGGCTGAGTATATTTCAGGCCTGATGGATTGTCATGCCTACATAAAACTGGCGAACACCTTGTTACATATTGCACAGCCAATATTGTAAGCCAGTAGTGAATGTTAAAAGATTGTTTAACATTAAATATTATCAATATACCTTATTTTGGTTCTTCCTGTCATGCTGTTATCACTGTGAAACAGTTGATCATGATTGCTTCTATAAGGCTGCTTTCTGAAATCTTTTTATTGCTTGGATTTCAGCAACTTATACTGAATCATGATTGGTTTGGTTAACACCAAAGGTGCCTTATTTTATGAGGGACTGTTTTTTAAGTGGGAATTTATATTTGAACAATTTTTCTCTTTGGGGAATTTATTTCATAAAATAATATGAAGGAATTGCTTTCAGTTTGTTTTACACATTCATTGGATTTATGAAATTAAAATGATGTGTTAATTCAGTATCTTTGAATTATTCTTAAGATTGTCCATCCTTCCATAGCTGTGTATTCTGTGCAGTAAGCCTGAAGCTCATTGCATGATGTATAGAGAAAAAGACAGGTGGTGTCTACTGAGCAGTTTTGAGGTATGGAGTGTTTTTGCATTGATGGAGGAAGCACAGAAAAGGGGGGATATGCAAACTCCATCCGCAGAGAGCAGGAATGGAACCCAATACTACTGAGCTGCTACAGCATCCTAACCTTATAACTAAAATGATTAAAATACATATTTTGTAAAAATGATTAGAAATATAAAGTAAATCAAGTTCCTAATTTTTGAAACAGCGGTTTTTAAGGGCTATTTGCTGCCTCCTTTCCTCCCCAACACTTAATTTAAGTCTTGTAACAATGTAAACCCTATGTTTAGCTTCATGTTACAATGTTTGGTATTAATTGTTCTGCCAACAAGCATAATTGCGTATATGGTACACATGGTAACCTTGAGCTGTTAAATTTCTATACCTCAACTAAGCACATAAAATTAGTTATTTATCCACTTTTAGTAAAGTTCACAAAGAAGTCCATAAACATACCAATTGACGAGTGCTTGCCAGATATTATACAGGGCCAAAACAAAAAATAGCACATGAGGTGTATTTCCCCACCTTCAAGTATAAATGTTTAAACATTTTATGTTATGTCTAAATTACATTAGTTATAGATATTTTGTGAATAGCCAAGGAAACTCTTAAGGTAGATCTCTGAAAAATGTACTGTAATACTGGACCACATTTACTGGCAACTGGGCAGCACTCTTAAGGCAGTAAGTTTTGTTCTGGGGGTTTAACTGGTTTTGAATGACGGAATTAAACTTCTAGACCCTATCATTCTGCTTTACTACGTAACTGGTGCCAATGTATCATACAACATTTCTGTGGTTGTCAATGCTACTTTAGGTATTTGGATGAAAAATTATTTATTTTAAAAAGCAGTTAAATTGTATATATATTTATTCTATAAAGTGTTGCTTTTAATTTTTTTATTTACTGTCAGTTTTGATTTCTGTGTTCACACTGGCCAAGTTGAGCTCAGTTTGCCATTGCCTATTTGGCAATTCTAACAGTTATATAAAATTATGGTGCATAATATATGTTAAACCTTGTATCAGAGCTAAAATGGACTGACCATCATTAGCCTAAATCTCTCATCATACAATGTAAAAGGTTCATGATGAGGAAATAACCAATATTAAGCTGTGAGAGCAAAATTTACAAACTTGCTGATCCTTGTCAATAAACATAGTTAGGGGATGTTTTTCTTCATTATATGTGTAGAGGACATATCAGCTATTTCATACTATTGGAATTAACAGATTCTACATCAAAAAGGGACTTAAACTCAACTAGAAAATTTAGGGCATCACATGCGATAAGGATTTTAATGGCTAAACGTTCTACAACCAGGTTTGAATCTCCTAGCTGTCTCCTTGTTGAACTAGGACTGTTTTGCTTCCCTATAGTCAATGCATGCGCAGAATTTTCCCCACAGTTTAAGTATTGGTTCTGGGGGCAGGGCTGTAGATCAGTTAATTGTGTTTAATTAGACAACAAAGCAGGTAACAAAAGTCACTGTGACAAAAATGGGTTAAGAGTTAAAATGGCCAACATAAATTAAACACACATATAAGACCTAACATGGGAAGGAACAGCAATATAGTGTACAGTTCCTGCCCTTTTGTGCAAAGTAACAACTACTTGTTAGCGTCCTCCCCCCATTCAAGTAAGCATTATGTGAACACTCTATTTTTATTTCTATTTTTGCTATTTCTGGAATCCCAAAATTGATTTACTTCTGTGAAATACTGGATTAAAGGAATATTTGTTATTACAAACCATGTCTTTTGAGTTTTATCTGGATTTCCTTAACAAATAATAAATCTAGCTGTGTTACAGTAGTATGTATATGATTGCCCAAAGCACATTGCAGTGCTTTATTCCTTAGTGAATTTAAAATATGAAATTAATACATTTAGCCCCATTCCTGTGTTGTTCAAAAAGTCTAGCAAAGATATTCGTTACTGCTTAATGAGCAATAGTTAAGATTAAAATGTCTTAATTTGTGTAAGAACAACAATGTACATTCTTTTTGCAACCCTGTGTAGTTGTGAAACAGTGAGTAGCCTATACTCCACTCAACATTACTAGTGACCTCATAGAGCTGTAACAGAAGTGCACACTCATTACTGAGAGCCACTTTTTAACAGCATAGGCATGAAAGCCCAGGCAAGGCTATGCATTATTTTTTTGTGCATAAACAGGAGAGTAACCAATGTACTACAAATAGGGCCTATTGAAGTCCATGTGCTAGCCTAGGCATGCTGCATTACTAGCATCCTCCACTGACAACTACAGCCAATGCCAAAATAAATGCACAAATGATGTATTTGAATGTTGGAGTGGGCAGGAAGTGACTGATGTTCCTGTGGGAGTAGGAAAATATAAATCATTGGCGGGATCCCGCAAAAAGAATTAAAATAACTATTGTTCAAATATGGTTTTTGTATTTTTACCAAATTGTTATTCATATCCGAACAGAACGCTACATAAAAAACTTCACAAAATAAAAGAAAATAGGCTACTATGTGAAATCTGTAGTATTGGGGAAAATGGGGCTTCCAAGTGATCAAAACAATTGATTTAGAAAAAGTTTCAATCTTTTGGAACACTTTATATAGTGACATCTAGTGGCCAAATAGTGCTTCGTGGTCACTGTCTAAAGAGAAACACACAAAAACAGAATGCATGTGATAGGCTATTAGTAAAAACATATTCAATAAACACTGATTTAATGCAAACACATTCAGTTACCTAATTTTCCATTATACCATTAGCCTACAGTGACATTAAAGATTTTTATTTATAGTTTTATTTATAGTTTTTTATAGTTTTATTTTTAATATTTTTAGAATCCGAAAAGCATTCATTATCCTAGAGGAAATTATTTGTGATTAAGACTGCACATTAAACAACCACACAAAAAGGCAAAAATAGACAATACACAGTATCACATACAGCAATTTCTAAATGAAAATAATAGATAGTGAATGTTTATAAAATGTTTAAATATATAAATTATAAACATATTGTAGGGATTTGTAGGAAGAATGCTTGTGTATTGCCCCAGCAAACTTGTCACATTGCAGAGACATCCAAATCAGGTCAAATCAGAAACAGACTATACAACACAACTTGAGGCTGGGCAATATGATCTAAAATTTGTGTAAAGTATAATTTGAACCGTAGACATTTTTCTTAAAATTTCAATATATTGCTTCTGTGCAAATGTAAGATTTTTTTAAATAAGACACACCTTATTGGTTGCATTTGAACTTTGAAGCAGGATGTTTTATACCCAATCACGGTAAGGAATTAACCCTTTGAACCCTATCCAATTTAGAGCATTTTTATAACCCCTTGAATTTAGGCTTATTACATTGTATGTACATGAGTTATGTTTTATGATTTTGTTTTCAGGACATTCTGGACTACTCAGATCTGTCATTATTTGATGTGTAAATGCTAACACAGTCTTGATATCCTTCTTAAGAAGAAAAACTACTTATGCCTATTGAAAATTCTTAAATTTTGTCACATCTAATATAAACATTCGCAGGGACTACAAATATAATCTTATAAATGTTGAGATTAGAGTATCTATGAAGGCAGGAGTTTCACTGGGAACCTTTCTATGACTTAGGTCTATAATGAAGGCATGCATGGTTACTGCCAGGTGGAAATGAGTATCTTTGAATTTGCATCCATTTGGTAACTTGTTGAAGTCATCTGATAGGCAGCAATCCATGGTTTTATATTTTTAGGGGCCAAGGACCATATGTGTGTGGGTACCTATTATTTTTGTTAGGATTTTTCACTATTATTATTATTATACTTTCTGCAATTGAAGTCTATGGCTACCCATAGAACCAATTGGTAACTTTTTTTGAAGTCTGGCACATTGATAGAGGACAGTTCAAACTATTCAGGCACCAAGTTTGGGGTCAATCCATCCATGCCTTTAAGCGCCACCATCAGGCCAAAGTTCAAGATACATTTTTGCTTTTAACTTCTTACCCCTTTGCCCTACAAACCTTTGATTCCTCTGAATCCTTGGGTCAGCCTGATTCAGATGCACCCACTGCGTTTCCGCTATATTGGATTTTCCACCATTTACAATTTTTTTGAAAATGTACTTTTGCGAACTCGTCCTAGGCCGTTGATCCAATCAGCACCAAATTTGGTGTGCATCATCTAGAAAGAGCTCTAACAAAAAGTTGGCCCCTGTTGTCCAATGAATTTGAGAAGTCACCAAACAGGAAATGAGGTCATATCTCAGCAACAATTTCATGTATCTAAACCAAATTTGGGACATGGACTTGGGATCCAATTCTGAGGTCAAGCACCAAAGATTGCACCACTAGGGGGTGCTACGATTAGCAAAAATACATTTTGGTTAATAACTGTTGATCTGTTTGTTGGAGAAAAATAAGTCTTATATTTTTAAATTCTGTGGGATGGCCCCAGGTTTAGTCCTGGGAAGCTTAATGTGCCTCGAATTCATGCAGCCGCCATATTGGATTTTAGTGAAAATTTCGATATTTTCCACATGACACAAAATTGATCCAATTTGGCAAATTGTTAGGGACTAGGCTACATTATGCCCTCACCAAATTTGGGTCAATCTATCCATCCCTCTAGCTCCACCAACTTTTAAACCCTTTAGCCTAGAATTGTGATCTTTACTTCCCCTGAAGTCTTGAGTCCTCCCAATCCAAATGCACTCATTTTTGTTCATTTCAACCGTATGGGATTTTTTTGCCGCATTGAATTCTCTGCAAAACTAATTTTGTGAACTCATCCAGTGTCATTGATCCAATCACCGCCAAATGTGGTGTGCATCATCTACAGTCAGTCCAAATCAAAACTTGTTCAAAGCATTATGCTAAGTCAAATAGTATGGCCACTGTCGTCCAATAAATTTGATGACAAAGCCACCAGGCAGGAGGTGAGGCCATGTCTCCGAAATGCTTTTAGATATCAAATATAATATAGTTTATAATATAGACTTGTGACTCAATTCCAAAGGCATTCACCAAAAATGGCGCCATTCCACCACTAGGCAGCGCTGAAATAAGCAAAAATGTGTTTTGGCTGATAATTGTGGAAGGTTTCACATAGAAAAACAATTCTTATGTCTTCTAACACCATGGTACATCCCCAGTCCTCTCCACTACCAAATTTATGTTTGTCTAATTGATGTGGACACCATAATGGATTCTATATTGTTTCTTTCCTAATTATATCTCTTTTTTATGTATTGCATTATAACGTCTGAAAGAAATTGAAATAGAAAAGCATTGTTTAGTTTATGACCTACTAACTAAACACAGACATGACAGTTTTTGAATCTAATATTGGATGTTTATAGTTATCATTTTTCTGCCTATATACACTACGACTGATAAAGTGAAATTTGAGAATGAAACTTTTAGCTGGCATTTTAGCCTCAAACAACAAACCGATGCTGTAACACATTATTATGTTTACATGTAGGAGGTGTTCCAATTACATAATGGTCACATTCTATTTCAACTGTTTGTTGGAGCTTGACATAAAACATACACATACAAACTTTTGTGAATAAATATTGCGAAAATATCAAGTAACCGTCTTCCTAATAAATAAAATGCTGCATTTTGTTATTTCTAGCATAACACACATGACTATAATGTGTTATGCCTTTTTATGAACAGTTATAGCCATGTTTATAATATATGAATGTATATAGTGCATTATCAAGGTATGTGCAATGTAATATTATGACTGCATTAAGTAAAGTGTTGATATTTTTTCCCAGAAGGGTAGTGTGATGTACAGCGTCGTCCGTGCCGTTCCAGCCCCTCGTGTGCCACGCCCACCTCGTTACCTCTTGTGATTTCCGATTGTTTCCACCCGTGTGGCGCCGCCGCACACCGGTCCCGTGATTTGTCTTGTGTGTATTTAGGTCTGCGTCTGCGTCTCTCCGGCAGACGCGGCATAAACGTGTCTATGTTCGTGTGTATCAATAAACCCCCCGCTTTGGTTCGAATCCCTGCCTGGCTTGCCCATCTGTTCGCCCGGAATGCACCCGGACCGTCACAGTATGCCGCGTCTCCTTAAAAACACGGAGCAGCAAACCAATGCCGAACAGCTTGGTCTGCTGCAAGACTTCGTATTCTGGCGGTACCAGCCGGAGGTAAGGTACAACCCGGAAGCCCTGGAGCTGGGCAACCGAGGTCTCGCCCTCCTACGGGAGGAACGCCCGGCTGGTCAGCAACCCCCGTTAACCACAGCGCGGAAGCTCCTTCAGCGCCTGCGTTCACTGATCGGCACTGGAGAGGAGACGCGCTACTCGCAAGGGCGTGGGGAGACAAGCTTTCCGGCCGCTCCCGCTCTCGCCCTGCGCGCCTGTTCGCTGGTCCCGGCCAGGGAGAGCGAGGGAGCTCCCCCTTTACCTGGGCTGAGGCCGCCACCTTCGGGGGGAGCGTCCACGGGGAACCGAAGCCTCTGTGGGAGACATACCCCTTCAGACCGGAGTGCCTAGCCAGGGGAAGGGTCAGCTCAATAAGCGACCCGGTCCCCCGGATCCGAAGGTCTCTTAAAGGGGCAGTGCCCGCAGGCCCTATGCTGGACCTGTTGCCGCTAGGGCTGTCTGAAGCAGGCTGTGAGGCGCCTCTGCAGCCTGTTGCGGTGTCACCAGAGGTCGCCCCGCCCACAGCCAGCGCTGCCCAGCCGCCCGCGGCCCAGCACGCAGCCGCCGCTACCCAGCCGCCCGCGGCCCAGCATGCAGCCGCCGCTGCCCAGCCGCCCGCTGCCCTCCGCGCAGCTGCAGCAGCCGTTCCTGAGGCTGCCGAACCCGCAGCTGCAGCAGCCGCCATTCCTGAGGCTGCCGCCCACGCAGCTTCGCCCGCAGCTGCCGCTCCAGAGGCTGCCGCCCACGCAGCTTCGCCCGCAGCTGC
>JABFEA020000130.1:29301052-29317264 GCA_019775915.2 Cyphomyrus plagiostoma | reverse complement strand
GGTGAGTTCGGAGCGGCCACACTCTTCGCTCTTGAATGTAATGTAAAATAAAGTCGTCCTCCGAAGAGGGGGGGTGGGGTGGTGGGCAATTAAAGGGAAAAAAAGTGTTTTATAATGGAAACTAAAACACTGAATTTATTTTTCATAATTACACTTAAAAGAACACTCATTGCAGTCAGTTAAATTGATTTGACTGTATGTAGCCTACATAAATGTACGCGGTGGACATATATGTACACTGAACAGTGTTAGTTTATGATGTGTACCCACCCTAAATTTTGCATCGGTACTTGAGGTAGGATCCACAAATTCTAATATCGTACGTCTTCACCCCACTAAAGCACCTGTCTGGTGCTTTTGTGGGGTGAAGGTGTACGATATTACAATCTGTGCTAGCTCAAGTAGCGATACGGCTGATTTGGCAAAATTAAATCGCTATACAAAATTTCACTGTACCTTCAATAAGTTTTCAATATTCGTTGATTTATTAGCAGTCTCACATTATAGATATAATTCATTTCCTTCTGGTACATTTGTCATAAAGGCAAAAATGATATACGTATGTAGATACATAAGACAGAAAGACTCAATTGCACAAGAACAAAATTTTAAGTAACGCTACGGTTTTGCCGAAAGACCAAGACACCTTAATATTTTCTCAAACAAACCCTACAAATTATACATGTAATAATAATAGATACAATTCATTACTGCTGTTTAAAAGATTACATTGCAGTATGTTTTGCACGCACACACACGTTAAAATAGTAACATAAATGGTTAAAGCAATGTTCTGTTAAAAGTATAAAACTACCTGTAAAGGTAAGACGGGAATATTTTCCCTCCGAAATTAATTATAACCTCCGTAAACTAACAAGTTAATTTGTATATTTTGTAGAAATACATATGCTTTTATTTTAATAAGTCCATTGTTTTCTTGTCCTAAATATAAAATAAAATGGAACGCCGAGAATATTTTACCGAGATGAGGTTGCGCATTTAGTGACAATACCTATACTAAAACTCCACTTCTAATCATTTAAGGAGAGACGTCCTATAAAACTCCACTTCCAGTAAAACTCCACGCTACATTTCCGGTTAAACTCGACTTCTTGTGAAACTCCACGCTCCACAGCAGCTGCAACCAGACTCTTGCTGCATTCCATTTGCCCTCGGAACTTCTCTTGGGATTGGGCGGCCACTGGGTGTATAGATAGCGTAGCGACATGTTACGTTCCTTTTGGCCTCAGAAGTCGGATTCCGAGTTTCGATGCCGGAAGTGACGACATGCGCGCTCCCGTTTTTCGGACAGCACAGAGCATCCCGAGTTCAAGTGATATCAAGTGATATACTGCTGTGACGGTGTACACTAGGGCAGAAGCGTAAATGATCAGTTTCTAAGCGGGAAATAACGTAAAATAACTACCATGTAATGTTGCGCAATACTGGAATAAAACTTTTCTTATAGTAACCTTGATGGAATATCCACTTAATCACCAAAAGACATATTTTCGGTTTGCACTACACTCTGCGCTAAAACATCGCATGCGCAGTATAGCATTACCCGCCATGGTGTTAAGGATTTTACTCATGCGCATTTTTAGTAGGTTGGGTTAGCATATTAGCTGTTGATAATGCTTGACGTTTTTAGTAGGTGTTTTGTGCACCTTATTTTAATTTAACGTTTTGCACAATCTGAGTAGTTTTTTATTGCATCAGTTCTCTCCTTTTCTATCTGTAAAGTAACGAAAAGCGACAGTTTGCACTTAGAAGCAGATTGAAGTTGCATTCGCCTGCGGCTTTTAACATGAAACTGAAGACTGGAAAAAGAGGGAGTCAGTGTCTCAGCACTGGATGGAAAATATCTCGCCATTTCTCAACACGAGACTAAAGAAGGGGGCGTTTACCTTCCCTGTAGTCTATAGTAACTGGCTGTCGGGTGATTCGATGAGGGTGGTGCCGAGCAGGCAGAAGACGTACGATAAGCCCCCATAGGACTTGGTTGCATTAGCCAACCTCTGTTTGCTGGGTATAACCGAGAGTAATAAAGCATCAGACTGAAAGATCGCTCAGACTCATTCCCTCTCGTTAAAGTAATGTTATAACTACATCCGCCTCGTCTCTTGCATGCCACAGCGGAGCACAATTTTTCAGAAATACAAAGACGAGGAGAAACCGCAGTATGGAAACGGAAATCCACGTGCCTGTTGGTTCGCCGGCAATCAGAAAAATCCCAGTGTTTGTTGATGAGCATAACGTTACAAATGGAGCAATGAAACTGATTCAGCAGCTTCGACCATCATGGGACATCGGTTTCATCAGAACCAAGGTAGACTCATAATTTTGTGGCTTCACACTGATGCGTCGGTATGCCAACACTCGAAGCCGGCATGTCGTTTCTAATGCATCCATGCAATTTTCAGCCCAGCTAAAGTAATACAGTTTATTTATGCTCATGTATTCGAATATTATCCTCTAAAACATAGTTAATGTACCCGCCTGCCGCCTTGTGCCAATTATGGGAACCATGAACAGGACCTTTATTACAGCATTTTGTTTCCTTTATTTGTACTGGTCTGTAATGTCAATATAAATACCGTTTTTACGTTTGTCCACCCAGCAAAATGTAGTTTAATCGGAAAAATATTTTCTGTTAAATCAGCCTCTTACAGATGCTTTGGCTTTCGGCAGCATCTACGTCAGAACTCAGATGGTAACGATGTGTTCTTTGGGTTCAGAGGTGATACGTATAGTTCACCGAATTATTCCCCAAAGGCTTTTCGCAGAAGAAGTAAGCTAACGCGTTTAAACTACGTCATAAAGCAATAAATGTATTTTTCAAAATTTGTGCGTTTTTTTTATCGATCCGGTGCATTTTTACAAATGGATGTGATTCTATTTTAGAGAATTTATGGATTTATTTTTCACTATTGTCATCTTGTATCATTTGATTATTTATTCACGTATTTGGTTATTTCTGTACCCTAACCAGTTTCATTAGTGTGCCCCGAATTATCACATTACTGCCCTGCATATTGAATGTCCTACTTGTGTTACTTGTAGACTGATGTCTGCAGTAGGCTAATTTGGCTAAATATGTGAACATGCCCTGTCCCGAACCTGTGCTTTACTTGTAAAAAAATATTGTATTCTAGGCTGACCTAGCCAGATACAATTCGTCTATTGTGAGATGCAATATCAGTGGTTACTGAAAGTGGTTAACAAGTGGCCTAATATATTATTCTGACCTTTTAATTGTAAACTTTCTCAAGTATACATTTTTGTTGTATTTTCTATTATTCATTTCTATTTTTCATCATTATTCACTTACCTCTTCAGTTAGAGGTATAGGGAAGTTTCCAAAAAAATTTGCAAAGACTTTTAATTCACACAAATTAATTTTAAATTCGCATGAGCAATCATTAAATTAATAAATAAGTATGAATTTTGCAGTGCAGCTGTAAATAGCTCAGGCTTCTCAAAGTGGCATTTGTATGTATAAACAGTACTGCTTTTGTCTGTCACGTTAGTGTTTAGAGCTTTTGCTTGATCAGCTTCCGTGACTCCTGTGCTGTAAGTGGGGGCTGAGCCACTGTTGCAGACTGCTGCCAGTCTTCATTAGAGCTCTGTGTCATATTACAATAGGACTATCTGTATTTCAGCAGGATTAAAGTTACCTGCATGAGAGACTGGGACAGTCCGTTACATCACAACTCCAGAAGGAGTGATTGAGCAAAGGAAAAAGCCGCTGTAAATACAAAGCTTAGATAGAACCATTCCAAAATAGCTTCTCCTGGAAGGTCACACTCCCATCCCTCTCTATTTCAGCTTTGATTTTAGAAATGTTCTAAAACATATGAATGGTGAAACATACCAACTGAAAAATACCTGTTGTTGAATATTTTTCCAACATTTTTTTCTATATGATTTAAATGATGAAGGAAAATGTAATATTTATTGTCATCTTGAGAATACTGTACTTGTTAATTGAGTAAAATTGTTTTGAATACATAGAGTTGGTCAAATATTACATGTAATATCTACTTTTCTGAATAAATGTGTAAAAAGCTTAACCATATTGTATTTGTTCAGTTAAAGTATTAAAATTATAAATAAAAAGCCAACAAAGAAGGTATTGTCAAATTGAGGCTGGGTTGGTGGACATGCCTACTTGGTAACTGCCTCATTTTTGTGTTCTTGGCACGAAAATATTTGTGTTCCTTACAAGAGAAAATTTATTGGCTTGAGTATATTATATGGGAGTTATTATTCCATTTGGAGGAAGTCTCAGATTGCAGTTAAAATAGAGTTGTTGTTCTTTTGTTGTTATAGTTGTATTGTTTTTTGGGAGGGGTGTTTATAAGAGGGGCGGCATGGTGGTGCAGTAGTTAGCACTGTTGCCTCATACCTCTGGGACAAGGGTTCCGGTCTCCGCCTGGGTTTCATGTGTGTGGAGTTTGCATGTTCTCCCCGTGTCGTCGTGGGGTTTCCTCTGGGTACTCTGGTTTCCCCCCACAGTCCAAAGACATGCTGAGGCTGATTGGAGTTGCCAAATTGCCTGTAGGTGTACATGTGTGACTGACTGGTGTGTGAGTGTGTCCTGCGATGGGCTGGCCCCCCGTCCGGGGTTGTTCCCTGCCTCGTGCCTGTTGCTTCCGGGATAGGCTCCAGACCCCCCGCGACCCAGTAAGATAAGCGGTTTGGAAAATGGATGGATGGATGGATGGGTGTTTATAAGGAACAGCATGGAATTTTTTGTATGCATGGAATTTTGTGTTGACCCTAACCACCTATTTTGGTGCCTTATGACGAAAACTAAGGCATTTTTGTTAATCAGCAGTTTGTTTATGTAAACGTTAGCTGATCTAAACACAATACATAGGTAAGAACAGGTGTGGACCTCTTTTGAATTTAGTCTGATGATAAAATCTAAGTATCTCACCTCAAGTAACAAGAGGACCTTAATCCTAAGCTCCACTTGAAAAAATAAGCGTTGGCACAATAAAGCACCCAGACTAACATCCTGCTTGCTAAACTGCCGGACACAACAGGAATTAAAAAAATAAAAATCTAAGTATCTAGGAAAATTGCACTCGCTACCAATACGTGGTAAAATATGGATAAGCAAGTCTGTTACAGTTATAAGTACAGCCGAGCCTCCTCTGGAAGTAGCCTGACCTTTCCTTTCTTATAGAGTGCTTCTGTAGTGTTTGCTCAGTCTAGTTTATTATTGACATCCCGTTCTAGGTATTTGTAGATAGGCACCACCTCTCCATCTTCTCCCTGTATTATTATTGGACAGAGGGCCTTACCAACACAATGGATCATCTTTGTCTTCCTGATGTTAAGTCCATCTTATTGTTCACAGCAACAAAGTCCTTCATCATGTTTATAGAGGGTGAAAAGGCAGGGTGAAGCAATACTTTTTTCAGGCTAGCCATATGCTGCTGACAGCCATCTTTGATGCAAAGTTGTAGTCTCACTGACTGTGATCAGCCAGTCTTGTAGTGATGGATGAGGGCACGAGTGAGGGGGGAAGGGGGAGAAGTAGTTTGCACATCAGCTAAATGTGATGCTGGTGATAAGGTGTTGGACAGGGAGGCAGTCAAGGGGCCATTGTTTGAAGGCTGTCAGCATTGAATTGAATTAGAATTAAAACACTGGTCTTAACTCATTAGCTCTATTCAGTGTTCCTCCTAGTGCAAGACCACTTGTAAACTGTGATTGTCATGCATTACAGCTCCCTGGAATTGTTCTGATGGCTTTTTTGATGCAGATTTGTGTTTTGTGCAATTACGCCCAGACTGCTATTGTTTTCCAGCTCTTTACCGATGGAACCACCAATAAGCTTGTTGGCTGCTTCTTGGAAGAATCCCCAGAGGACATGGTCCTCGTACGGGTCTATGGCAACAAAACTGAGCTTATAGTGGACAGAGACAATGAATTGAAGAGTTTCCAGGTGCTTCATGCCAATGGCTGTGCTCCCCGCCTATACTGCACTTTCCAGAATGGCATTTGTTATGAATTCATGGAGGGAGATGCACTGGGGACGCAGGATGTGAGGGACCCTGTGCTACTCCGGTAAGATGGCAGGGTACAGGGGTACCATTAAACTTCTTGGCTTTTGAATAGGGGGATTGTATCCTAAAATTAACACTTTGATATTGTTAAATCCTGATGTACAGCTGACTTTATTGTTTTTCTCTTTTTATGTTTTTGTGATAGCATATAGCATTATGGAAGCATGGGGTGTATAGTTTTCGATTTTGCACTTCCTGCACATATGACCAAAATAATTTTGATTTAAAAAAAAAAAAAAAAAAAAAAACTTGCCCTCCATGCAAATTTTATATGTAGCCCTGGAAACTAAAATAGTATTATTAATAATGGGTGTGAGGTGGTTGTAACTAGGGATGTCCCAATCCACTTTTCTGGTGCCTTGATCCAGTCCGATCTATTCAATATTTATATCTGCCGACTCAGAATACTGATTCCATCTTATAAATATTTAAAACTACATACACATATAGTAGGTGTCAGTACCTTTATCTGAATAAGCCTTGTGATTTCGCAATATTCTTGCGATGTTTATACAAGTATTTCATTAGATTTGTCATACGAAACAACTCTGTTGCTACCTCCCCTCGAAAGGGTGGCATTGCAAACATTGCAGGTAGCTGTTGGGCTACTTTGGCTTTCCAGTTTAATGAACTTCCACATGACTTACATCTCCATAGTTTGTAGTTTCTAGCCATGTGGCTCAGACTATGGGAAGTATTTTCTGCAAAAAAAAATAAAAAAAATTAAATTGAAGCAAATAAATGAAAGTACAGTCTCCACTTTGCAGTTTAGTTTTCCAATTCTATGCACAACAAATCCTGCCAAAATGAAAATTAAATTGAAATATAATTTTCCATTTGTGGAAAATTAAATAAATCTGAAAAACCTTTTTGTCTTTTTATTTTCCAATTTACAACATGGAAATATATGTTAATTGGAACAGAGCAGTGGGCAGAGTTATGGATCACTGTTGCACTTTCTCGGTGCCTTTACCAATTCCGTTGTCCTGGTGTTCATTACGCATGATCGCCCATGTTATCCGAACTAAAGTCACACGTAACCTTAGTTAGCTACTTATTTAGCTTCTTTTTCACAGCATCTTATTTTATGGCTTAAGTTATTCCCAGATTCCTTAGAGGGGAGTGTTCGCAGTGGCACATACTACACAGTTTATGGTTGACATTTTGAAAATATGAATTGAATTTTTAAACTGTAGCACACAGTTATGTGGGTGTGCCATTGTAAGCAATCACTGAAATTAGCCTGACCCAGACTGCCATGTTTCCAGGTAGGTAGCCTATAAGACCTGGCCCAGGCTAATTTCTGGATCCTTAGAGTGGCGTCCCTGCTGTGTACTATGCATTTCATATTTGCCTTACCCAAGATGAATAAGACCTCCACGTTTCATTTGGAAATGTGACTTCTTATTCAATCAATGTGTACAGTTGCTCAAAGTGTCATGAATTAATTTTTTGCATAGAAGTCCTGGATTGGCCCTGATTCCAATATTTGACAAGGCTTGGGACATTACTTGTAGCCCAGAGTGTTTTCACTCAGCCCAAGAAAGAGGTGAACCTGGGTCATGGCTAAAAAAAAAAAAAAAGTGTGCTTCTTCAGGATGATGATTCAGCTGATATGTTGGGTATAACGATACATTACTGGTGAAGGTAGGGGTTAAGCATTATGTACGTCCTTTACCTCTTGATAGGTTGATTGCGGCAGAGATGGCTCGCATCCATGCCATTCATGCCCACAATGGCTGCATTCCAAAACCTAACCTATGGATAAAGATGCGCAAGTATTTCTCCTTAGTAGCTACTGAGTTCATAGAGCACACTTCAAACACCAGGTAACTATTATTGTGTACCAAAATGTTTCCAATTTTTCAGGTGCACTTTCAAAATGTGTCATAAAATCTGAAGAGATATTTTAATAAAAAATACTTGGTCACATGCAGCATTAGTCATTTCAGTGTCGTCTGCTTAAGACCACAACGGGTCCCTTTGCACAGGGGATTCCGCAGGTATTAAATTCATATACAGTACAAAATTTATAACACTATAGAACATAGATTTGTTTCTGGTGAAGAATAACTAAAGTATAGCTAAGGTAATAAATAATGATTTCTGCCACAAAAATAAATACATTTAGAACATTATACCCTTGTGATGTACCCCCTCATACCCTTGTGATATAAAGCTTACAATGGTTTTATATATTGATTAATTAGTAAATTTGCCAGATGGTTTCTGCTAGTGTAGAGCAACACTTGGATAGACCTAGAACCCCCTTTGAAACTGTTGAACATGCATAGATAGTTCAACACTCCCAACATTTTTGGAAAAACAGATGTGAGCATTCTAACGACATTTTTTATTTGTACCACTTTAAGCATAAATTATATTTTTCTGTTTAATTCATGTAGAATTAAACAGGAATTGCCAGATAAAGGTGTACTGGAACAGGAAATGGCCTGGATGAAAGAGCACCTTTCTCAGTTGGGGTCCCCTGTTGTTCTCTGTCACAATGACCTACTGTGCAAAAATATAATTCACAATGCTAAGGAAGGTAAGCAAATTCATCTTAAATCTCTTTTCACACTACTGTATAATTGTGCCACCAAGGTGATAGTAATTGCTTTTTTTCGATTTAAGGTCATGTTAGGTTTATAGACTACGAATACTCAAGTTATAACTATCAGGCATTTGACATTGGGAACCATTTCAATGAGTTTGCAGGTATGTGAAAATAAACTACAGATAGCAATATTTTATATTATGAACACTATGAATTTTTATATTCAGTCACTGGCAATATGCATCCAATATGTGGATGTCTTTCCTCTGTCAGGTATGAGCAAGCTGGATTATAGCCTGTACCCCAACAGGGAAATGCAGCTGGAGTGGTTGACTACTTATTTGCAGGCCTATAAGCACTTTACCAAGAAACGGGAGGCAGTGACTGACTGTGAGCTGGAAACACTCTTTGTCCAAGTTAACAAATTTGCCTTGGTGAGTGCATGATTGCCAATAAAGATCTAATAGCACTTTCTAGTGATTAGTCATTAGCGCATCTCATATGCTTCTTTAATGTAAATATTTGTGTGATCTGTCATATATGTACAGATTTTCATATCCCTGCCATTCATACCAGGTGTCCTCATGTTTTAAGTTGGCTGTTTATATCTACTGGTTTTTTTATGTAGTTGCTTTTTATTTCAGTATTAAAATTGTTTGCACTCAGTATGGACTAGGAATAAAACTTCCATGTATCATAGGTAAGAGTTTTTGCAAGATGGTTCAAGGAATTGAAGGAAATAAATTAGTATTTGGTATTAATTACTTTGCAGAGATACTTTGGCAAAGGGAAAATAGAAATTATTACAGGGCTAGTGTGTCCCATTTTTCTTTTCAATAACAGTGAAGGCGACTGAAAATTTAAATTTTATTGATTTTTTTCCCCTCTCTTTCCAGGCATCTCATTTCTTTTGGGGATTTTGGGCTGTCATCCAGGCCAAGTATTCCACTATTGATTTTGACTTCCTTGGGTAAGGGTCTTGCCTTCTGTGTTTAACTGTATGTAACTCGACAGGGAATACTTATGGTTTTGGGATCAGACTGCCACAGCTGCCACAGACATTTATTTTATTGGCATGATGACTCAAAACGTTTTCACAGATCTTTTTCAAAGTTTGCAAACATTGTATGGGTGAAGATCTGGATCTTTGAGACTTAAGGCAAATGGCACCAAAATTGTAGTGACACTGTTTAGTGGCAGCAATAAACATTGTATCCTCCGGGTCAACGTCAACTCTGGTTCAACATTAAAAAGAAAGAACATACTGGTGAACTCAGGACTACTACATGAGCTTCTTTCATTTAAGATTAGTTCCCACTTGACTTTTCTACATGCGCCTTTTGGTCAGTGCAGGGTTGAGTGATGATAAGAAGTACACCAAGAAAACGCAGAGGAAGAATGCTTGTTGTAACAGTTATGGTGTGCAGATGTATGAGGGGGTGCAGATGTACCCACTTATCTATTTTTTTTTGTTCTGTCTAGACATTATACTACAAACAGTATTGTCAAAAGCAGCACTATTCCAGCATTTTAAAATCTTGGTGATAAAACCAAGTTGGGGATCAGATCCTGGCTAATTTTGTCTGAAGGATTTCAAAATGCCATGGTTTGCTGTATTACCTTAATACCACTCAAACCTAGACTAATAACGTTCAGAAAAGTTTACCTGTTTCACTAGACTATTTGTATTTCTGTTTTTTGCAATGCATCTGCCCTCTCCTGATGCCTGTTTCAGAAAGAAGGATTTATTAGCTTTATAACTTGTTGAATTTAAGATGCCTCAGTTTAAATAGACTTTATTTCCTTCATTTACATTTAGCCCAGCCTACCTTACATCACACAAGTTATTCAACTAAGCAAGAAATCCTGCTTTCTGAAACACGTCCCCAGTCAGCAGGAATGTCACTGATGTATGTGTATGCTAACTGCAGCCAATAGCATCCACAGCCAAATGTACAATCAGCATAGGCTTCCGTCAGTCAGATGCGTACTATGGGTGGAGAAACACCATCATATGGGTGTGTCAGTCATGTATAAATGACCCATATGCACATTCTACCTGTGAATTATTATACAATTATATAGAGTTAATGTATTAGTATATACTACCATTAGGCTAGTCAACAAACCTAGTAGGTGAGAGGAAAAAAAAAAAACTCAGCTGATTGACACTGAATTCGTTTCCAGATAGATCGTGAAACACAAATCTTTGGGTGTTTTCACACGACAGGAAGTTTTTTCAGGAACTAGATCTTTTTCCCGAACCTGGAGTTTTTCTTGTGTTCACACCACAGGAAGTTTGTCTGATTGTAGTTTCTTGGAGGCAGTTCTTTTTAGTCCCTACTTCAGAACAGGTACTTTTTGTTTGAACACTAACTACTCTGACTACTGGGTAGCAATGAACTTGCTGTTTCGTTGACCTCAAGCACCGACATTAATTGGAAGGTACATGGAGATGTGAGGAAAAGAGATAGATGTAGCAGAGCAAAAAAACCAATGGAATTATTTTTGTACCTCAATTACATCATTTAATCGTTTAATAAAAGTTTTGCTTACATCTCCATATTTCTGGTCCAAAAATTCAATCTATAACAATATACTTTTCTCTAATATCGTAAGTGCCAACAGTGAAACTTGGCAGCATTTATTAGCAGAAAAACATTACATACATATAGTATTTTAATATTTTAATCTGTGGAAAACGAAAGCTCGATCTGCTGGCCAGATTTAATAAGAATTATAAACATGTTGTATAACTAAAATGTTGTCATGTAACAAAAATGACCATGTCCCATTTTGATTGTGAATGATTACCCCAGTAACTAACAGATAACAAAATGATTTGTTCATCCTCCATTGTTTTAGGGTAACAGTGTAATGTCATATGAATTTATGTACATATGAAGGCTGGGTGATATCATATCGATATTATATCGCACATGCGCAATAATCACCGCCCTTGTCAGATGACAGACAAAGCATTTGGCCGGACGCCAGCTTTTCGGTGCTATACGGACATTAAGTTATGCCTGTAATTTAGTAAAAGGATTAGTAGTTGTTGGAGTTGTACTCCGCCGGGTCCGTTGATGAGAAGAAATTCACAGCTGAGACGAGGAGTAGTTGCAAACCACGGGTTTATTCTGTAACAGGTTGCAAGCTGGGAGCGTCTGTCTGACATACATTCAGGATGCACAGGAAGAGGTTCAACCATATGTATCGGCTCTGTCCTTCTTATAGCCCTTTTGGGCATCTCCCCCCTCTCTCGGTACCTTCCATCTATGTGGCAACCACATGTTTGGCATTTACCCAAGTTAGTCAGTTAGTACTTGTCCTTGTAGAAGGCTAAAGATAAGTAAGGGCCGCTTACATTGTCTGTCTACTCCCTCTATCGGTCTTGATTGGATCACCTACCCCTGCCGGTCCCAGTACGTTCTTGTTTTAATTTAGTTAGAGCCTTATAGAATTATTCCCTCATAGTGTGTCTTAAATATTAATGAGACACGTTTTATTATACCCAAAAGTTAGTAATCTGTATAAACTTTTGTTTCTTAAATTCAATTAGCTGAGCACCCGACATGGTACTATTTTGCTATACTACGGTGCAATATGCACTGAAGTTGCGGTGAAGAAGAGCAGCCACAACATCTTTTAAAAAAAATGTAAAAAGACGTTGGCGGTGTGGTGGTACTTTTTTGCAGTTCAAAGTCTGACACATTTGTTAAACCTATGGATATGCTGTATTTATTCTAATATAGAATCAGATTTGTGTAAATATCATCAAGCAAAACTTTTTTGACATGAAGCAAGAACAACGCTTTGAGAAGAAATAAAAACTGAAGCAAAAGAAATGTCATCTCCAAAGTAAAATTTATAACTTTCCAACACGATTGGTCTTTTGATAATGTTTTCCTTTGTTTACGCTGCCAGCTTTCTCGTTTGTGCTCCCTGACTCTTTGCTTACAATTTTGACACATTCTTCTCACGTGGATGGGTTTTTTCAGGGACACGTCCCCATTGGCTAATAACTTTTTGACTGACAGGTCAATGCCACGGACATTTTTAATTAACGGCAGAACTGGTTCGGCATTCACTACCCACGGACTAATTTTTACTGGATGCGACAACAAGATTAACAAAGTGTAAATGTTGATGT
Organism: Cyphomyrus plagiostoma; assembly: GCA_019775915.2. Classification (NCBI taxonomy): domain Eukaryota; kingdom Metazoa; phylum Chordata; class Actinopteri; order Osteoglossiformes; family Mormyridae; genus Cyphomyrus; species Cyphomyrus plagiostoma. The sequence continues at coordinate 29,304,474 of JABFEA020000130.1, read as the reverse complement.
TTGATCTAGTTTTGTGGTGTTTGATCTTAACACTATTAGTTTTTGGCTATCTGTTTGTGGAAAATGGTTTGAAAGTTATTAAATCACACTCATGTCTTCATTCGCCCTGTCATGCAGGTATGCAGCACTGCGGTTTAACCAATACTTCAAGATCAAGCCAGAAGTCATGGCTCTGAAGATTCCAGAATAAAAAGCGAGGATGTCTGACAGTGGAAACAGATGCATTTTCTGTAAGAAGTGGATATGGATGGGCCATAGGGAATGTTTTTAAGAGAATTATGGGTGAAGTAGTGAGAGAACTGGGAGGAGCATTGTGGTCGGGGTGTTTCTTTAATCAAGTTTGTCCACTTAAACATACTCATTTTTCTTAGTAGGCCCCTGCTTGGTTATCTATTGAGAAGAGATTGTTGTTCAGGTCTTTTCTTTTCCCACCATAAACAGGTAGGCAGAATAGGTAGAAAATTCCCACATTTTCAAATACAGGCCAGGGTTTTGCTGAAAGAAGAGATACTTATCATTTGGTAACTTTCCATAAAGAATTTTAGAGCAATCTTGAAAGAAGAGTGGAATGATGCCCCCAATCCAATTGTAGCTTTGCGCTTTGTAATTGTGTTATTTGGTTCTAAAGTCAAGGAGGTTATTGTAAAACCTGAGGTCACACCAATTTTTTGAAAAGTTATGCATAGGAAGCATGTGCATCTCCAGTAAAAATATCCTCTAGAAACTCGGCACAGCATGCTTGCTTTCTTAGTTGCAGCAATTGGACATCTGTACTTTATTTTAGAAATTGGATAAATATTTGAAACACACCCATGAATATACTTAGCACTTACTTTCACCATAATGAAACCCTCTTTACTTTTGGAGGAAATATTAATTCAAAATGTGCAATTTCATATCTGATGTCTTCACCAGTTTGCTGTCTGAATGATTTTTTTTTTTTTTTTTGGGGGGGGGTAGTTAAAATGACTAATGTACACTAACTGCAGTGGAACTTCCACTTATTTAATATACTTTTTTGATTATTAAACCAAAATTTATTTGCAATTAACACGTCATGTCCTCAGTTCTCTGGCTGGTGAATTACTTGACAAAATACCAGTAAAGTCAATCAAATAAAATCATAAGGTAACTAATAATGGAAAATCAAAAGCTCATCATTAATCATATCCATTGATTACTCCCAATTGCAGGACACCCTTCTTAGGATGCGTTAATTTTCTTCATTTATTGCCATGAACTCAACTATGTTGTGGGTAAGAACTCAAGGTACTTCTGGCTGTTCTTCCTTATATTGATTTGTGTGTGTGTGTGTGTGTGTGTGTGTAAGAAAGAAAGAAAGAATACCCTTTATCATGTATTTGATTTATAGTGATGTAAGCCCTGGTCAGACCACTGTGATAAAACACTTATGTAGGAACTACGCTGCCCGTCCAAAAAAAAGGACCCAATTTAAAATTTTCACTGGACCGCCTTTAGCTTTGATTATAGCGCACATTTGTCATGGAATTGTCTCCACAGGCTTATGCAACATCTCACCCTTTTATTTTCATCCAGATTTGTATTCATTTCTCACCAAGATCCTGTATTGACCAGTGAGTTGAAACACTCCATAAAGCCTCCTTCAGCACATCCCAAAGACCTTCAATGAGGTCAAGGTCATAACTCTTAAGTGACCAAGTCATGTGTGAAAATGATTCCTCATGCTCCCTGAACCACTCTTTTACAATTCAAACCCAATGAATCTTGGCATTCATGTCCTGGAATATGCCCATGCCAACAGTGGGGGGGAAAATACCCACTGATGATGGATGGAGGTGTAACATGGCCATTCATTAGATTCAGTTACTCCGCTTCACTTTTTGCTGCATAATGATGCTGAGCTGTAGTAATGATCCTATCATTGGCTCTTAAGTATTGATATAAATTCAAATGGCGACCTTTTTTTTGGATGGGCAGTGTAGATTAATTAGCCACTGAAATGAGCAAAGCATCTGGAGACTAGCCTCACCTGGCTGAAGTAATCAGCTGCAATTTTTATGTGATGCTTCCTCTGTTTGTAGTGTCCACTATGGAGAAAAGATTAACCTCTGCACTTTAGTTGGCCAGTTCTTGTTACTAAATTATTAACATTTCATTTAAAATTATCATAAGCCGCAAGTGATTGTGTCTCCACTAATGAATAATGTAAACAGTGCTGCTTAACAAGTAAACGTGAATGCTTTCTATCCTGCTTAAGTTAATGTAATTTTTCTCTATATGGTGAGATGGTTCCCGCAAAGATCTGAGAATGTAATCAAAAAATTAAAAATGCCAAAAGTGTCACATTTTGTTTGGTTACTGATGGTTAAAGTTAGGGCTTTGTACAGGTTAAGGTCATCATGTTTGAATTAGGGTTTTCCCTATGGGAATGAATGGAAAGTCCCAACAAAGATATAATTGTAAATCTGAGTGTGTGTGTATACATGTATACATACACACATACATAAATATGCATCATGTATATGTTAGTGTGTGTGCAGGCATGATAGCTTTATGCAAGTCCAGTGGAATTGTTTTGGAGTAGTACTGTTACAGGCACTCTAACTTATTTAAGTTTGTATTACATTGATATGGAGTAATATAGTTCCAAATTTTTGGTAGCAAATGCATTTCGATTAGAGAATATGGAGCACTTGGGAAATGTATTTAACATATTGATTGCGGAGTGGGTTTGTAATATTAAGAAAATGAATTCAGACAGGTTTTTTGCTTTGTTTTATAAGGACATTTATCTTAGGACTTAAATCCGTTCAGTATATTAAATATTCTTTACTTAAACTGTACAGATAATTTGATTTCTTGTATTTGTATTTAAAGAGTTATAAATGCTTTTGTGTTAACTCTTCCAAAGAATGGTGTGTTGCAATATGAACAGAATGCCTCACGCATGTGCAACATTTACTGTGAAAACATAAACCTGTAGAATGGTCTTTCTTTGTACATGGAACATAGTTCCGAATGTACGGAATATCTTATCTGGGTTTTTTGCAATTTTTTTTTTTTTTGCCCACCTCCTTTGGAAGGCATAATTTGGAGCATATTTTGACATTAAGAAGCTTGCCTTTACCGTATTTTCCGCACTACAAGGCGCACCGGATTATAAGGCGCGCCTTCAATGAATAGCCTATTTTAAAACTTTTTTCATATATAAGGCGCCCCCGCATTATAAGGCACATAAAATAGAAGCTACAGTAGTGGCTGGGGTTGCGTTATGCATACACTAGATGGAGCTGCACTAAAGGGAATGTCAACAAAACAGCTAGATGCTGTCAAACTTTATTAATAGAATACAAACCAGCGTTTGGACAACTCCGTTCACTCCCAAAATGAATAAACAGCTGTTTTATTATTTTTCCCGAGGTAATGTCAGTGACGTAGTA
>JABFEA020000130.1:29279832-29296116 GCA_019775915.2 Cyphomyrus plagiostoma | reverse complement strand
GCTGTTAACATTTAAGGCCATCCACAGCCTTGCCCCTCCATATCTATCCAACCTACTTCATGTTGCCACACCCTCTCACACCCTCAGATCCTCATCCTCCCTCCATCTCACTGTCCCCCTCGTCCGCCGTAATACCATGGGGAGCAGAGCTTTCAGTCGCTCGGCTCCCTGGCTCTGGAACTTACTACCATCTGAGCTCAGAAATATTAACTCACTCTCACTTTTCAAATCAAAACTCATCTGTTTAAACTGGCTTTTTCTCTGTAAATCCCATTGCATTGTCCATTTTACCCTGTTTTTGTTTCTGTATTTTAGTTTTACAATTGTGTTATTTATTTTTATTCCCTGTACGGTGTCCTTGAGTGTCTAGAAAGGCACCTATAAATAAAATGTATTATTATTATTATTACATCCTTCATGACCCCACCCACCCTACACATGAACTGTTCATCCCCTTCCATCGGGATGGAGGCTGCACTGCATCTGGGAAAAAACATCCAGACTGAGAAACAGCTTCTATCCAACTGCAGTCAGACTGTTAAACTACTCCACCACCCAAATACTGAAAATTTTGCACTGTAATAACATGCCTTGATGCTGCAAAATGTCACTTGTTACCATAGCCGCACTGCACACACTGAGACCCAAGAAACTGTCTTTCATTCTTATCATGTGAAGTGATGTGAATGACAATAAAGTTGATTGTGATGGGTCCAGCATCCAGTTGCAGAATGGGGAGCTAAGCCCCAAATATAGGAGTTTAGCAATAAGCAGGGATGGAAGGATGCCTTTGTAGGCTGAACTGTAGTCCACACACAAACAGCAGTCTGACATAGCGGTTTTTATTTTACAGGTCACACCGAGTGATGAAGATAGCATCTATAGAGATGGCATCTTCTGTAACCTGTTCCAGTGGTAAGCAAACTGTAGTAGGTCTACACTATCTGGTAAGATAAAGTATTTCAACACCAGCCACTTGAAGCATTTCATTGAGATGTGGCTAATGTATCTTGGCGGTAATCATTAAGGCAGTCTATTTTGGCTGGGATCACGTTTGCAGAGACAGTTGACTCTTTCAGAGAGCGATTGCAAAGGTCAGTGAAAACAACCGGTAGCTGGTCGCAGCAGGTTATTAAAATATGTGCAGAAACTCTGTCAGGACTGGCTGCTTTGGAAGTGTAGAACAGTCGAAAGTTATTTAGATCAGAGGTCCCCAACCACCGGGCCGCGGACCGGTCATTTGGTACCAGGCCGCATATAAAAAAAAATATATATATATCATTTTATTACGTCGTATTTACCCCTCACACTTTAAAGGCCGGTCCGTGAAAATATTGTCTGACATGTAACCGGTCCGTGGCATAAAAAAGGTTGGGGACCGCTGATTTAGATGACTTAGATGACTGTGTTTACAAAATGGCTTCTGCAACCTCCCTTTCTGTCCTCTACTGCCATCTAGTGCTGCTGCTTCGATTTGGGGTCTTAGGTGTATCCGGTGTATTTTTTCAACCATATAATGTTTTTGTTTTTGCTATCACTACGTACATCAATTTTGGTGCAATTTTTCTCAAAATTTGATTCAGCTTCACATGGTGTCTACAATTTTTAAAGAAGATCTTTTACATACTTTTTGTGTTTATAGAAGCAGAATTGTTCCAAAATGTCATGTTTCCCCTATACAATAAATGCAATAAACGCAGACCTGTACAAAAGCTTTATTTATGCAATATTAACCATTCACCTGTTGTATAAATTAAGCTACACACTAAAGTTGATTACGCTGATCCACATTTAATGTTAGAAAATTAGTGTTAATTTATCAATTTTTGTATAGTTTTCACTTGTTAATAATAAAGTAACTATTAATCAAATGTAGTTAGTCAATGTGACTACAACAAATCCCACTGCAGCAGAGTCTGTAGCTTAACCCCGGAAGCATGGGGGATGAGGAAGTGGATGTCCACAGTGAGATACCAATCTATTGTTATCACTGATACAGGGGTTTGTACACTCATGTAAACTGCATGTCTTTGAACTCCAGGAGGAAGTCAGAGTAGAAAACCTTGACAAGTACAGAGAGAACATGAGAACGCTATGCATCATCCATTTGTTTTCGTATTTAGTTGTTTAAAAAAAGTTCATAAATCCATTAGCAGATGAACATAAAACGTATAGTTTTTTTGTTAAAACTGTATTAGTTCTTACAAATAAATTTCTTTTGCTCACCTCCTTTGCCTTGACGCATATTCAATTCTTTGGACCTGGAAAAGTATACTAAGGAAGTCTATTTTCAATGATACTCCATACAAGTACAGTGTATTTATATGCAATCTGGTCCACACGCCTGGCATTTCCATTTCAAGTGTATTTCTCCTTAGGAGAATAAGATAATGAATATTAACATTTTTTTGTTGCATTTTTGAAAGTATTATCCAACATATAACCCTTTTGTATATGTGGGTGTTTCACAGAAGCAATTCAGAATATACTTTAGATATCATCAAAAACAAAAGACCAATGAGACTATACTATTATGATACAAATATTTTTATTACATTCAAAACACAAAATTTGGAAATCACAGAAAATGTAAACTTTCAAATAACAAACTATTATAAACAAAATAGAAATCTATGTCTATATGTACACCAAAAGGTTTCAACTGTCAAAACATGTTCTGACATTTTTCCTGATTATAACAGAAGTGGTTTACTATCAGGCCAGTTCACTGTTGTTACCAGGTTCTTACACAGGACATCTGAACAGATTTTGGGCTAGAGCAGGCATGTAACAGTAACACATTGTTGAAAAGAATTTAGCTCTAACATATGCATCATGTGTTGAGGGAAAACTTAAAAATTATAGCTGTATCAGGAGTATAACTGGTCATTTATATGGATAAACTTGGTTAATGGAAAATCTAATATTTATATTCTTAACCATGTCAGCACAATGATATAGTTTGACCTGGCTTGTTTTTTAATAACTAGATATTCTATAAATTGATTTGTGTAATCATTTTTCTAAGAACTTGTCAAAAAAATCATTTGGAAATAGAATCAAAATGTAGTTGGAAGTCTTACATTAAATGTAACATTTTAGCATGATGTGCTTTTTATAATCATATTAATAATCCAACTTATTATAAAGTCATGGACATTTAACTTGCCCAGATACTTTTTGGTGGCATCCTGATTTATATTGACTGTCAATGTATACTGCATATATATAAATCAAATAAAACATGGTGGAAAAATCCATCCAGCCACCTTCTAACTGCTTATAGCCAGGCAGTTAAGTGAGTTAATGTGGGGACTCTAAAGGACACTGTAAGCAAACATACTTTTTTGGGATGATGGAGTTTATGCTTTCATACACATATAAATGAGATAATGAACACATTTTGTAAAAACTGCATATTGAGGTATTTAGAAGATCAGGAGCATTTTGCAGTACTTAAGCATATTTCAGACCCTGCACAATAATTTAATCAGTGAAGGTTAGTATGCTGTTCTCTGCCTTGTACTCCAGACCACCACAACCCTGCATAAGACAAGCAGGTATAGAGGATGGATGGATGCCAATGCTCCAGTAGGTCTTCATCCCCTCAACAGTAAGAGGCAAAAATACATGCAAAGTTATGGTGTAACTGAAACAGAGAGAGTACTAAGCCATAAAACCAATGGAATATCAGTTCCAAAAAAAGAGCCTTAATTCTATTTCCCCATATACCTATTGTATCGTTGTAGTTTTATCCTAGATCAAGGACACTAAACATCAATAAATCAATTCTGCAAAGCACCTCTCTTACTGAACCCGAGAAAGTGCTGTATGTAATAAAAACTTGCAACTGTCAAAGTGCTCTCTGTGATTTACATGGAAAGACAAAGCACACAAACTCCAAGAACTATACAAAGAAGCCATGTTTATTTCACGCTGGATGTGTAGAGTGTGTTCTGTTATTGGGTTGTAATGTAATTTTTTTTTACCAAATATTTGACACATTAGCTGTTTCCCATTCCACATGGTTAGACATGGACTGTACATAAATTTTATTAATAAACTATTTATATGAAATTATAGACAAAAGAGACATTGAACATCTACTTAAGCTGCTTATTTTATTTATTAAATAATCATAATAATAATAATGTTTAAATTGCTTAATATTCTGTAAGTTTGTACAATGATTTATAGCACTGATGTGTTCCTTACAGTGCTACAGCACAACCTCAAATTCATGACAGGAGAAAATGGAATAGAAAATATAATGGAATTTGAGAGTAGTAACATCAGCAAGCCCTTCTTCATCCAAATGGCACTTTTATTTAAAATCAAAAGGTACTGTTCCCCGTACCTCCAATAATATTCTGTAAAATGACAAAAAAAATAAATAAATAAAAATGAAGTATCCTTTGGAACATGTGTTGTCATTCAACAGCAACATCTTCACATCCAAAAATCAGACATATTTGGCATTTTGGTCCACTGGTAAGGATCTGATAGAGACTGGAGCCAATAAGCTGCCTTATTGTGCGTTTGTCCCCAAACAAAGCATTTAATTGCACTCAGTCAGTCAAAACCACAAGCTCTCCCTCACTGCGCTCCCCAGAATCGCTCTCATCTCCTTCACTGTAGGGATGTCTTTCCACAATACTGTTGGGGGTCTCCATGGCTTGTGCTGGCGAGGACTCCAGTCCACTGGGCAGGTAGTGCTTCATCAGTGTGGGGGGCAGGCGAACCGCTGTCATAGACTCGGGGGGACTAGGATAATGGATGTCGCTGGTGGGGTAGTGCAGTGGTGGCTCTGATTGGCTAATACAGGAAAAAGGATTACAAAAAAATAACTGATACCTGTCTTCAAATCACAATATCAAGAATGAGATGTATTTGAGAATTAGATGTAAAAGAAAATTTAAAAGCAAAATAATATATGTGTATGGATGAATTATTTAAAATACTGTTTAAAATAATTTTGAGTCATAGGTTTTGTATTCATAGGTAAACCAGTTCCGCTATTCAATAAGCAGCAATAAAAAAAAAAAATCAATCTTTAGTTGTTAGTAAAATAATTCTAGTAAAATGTTATGCTGCAGAACTGAGCACAATAGGTGAAACACTATTACTAAGTGGCACCAATCAAAAAGCTGCAAATATATATTAAAAATATTAAATGATTACTTTACAAGAAGTATCATTGAGAATCAATGATGATGTCTTTGAGTGGGGTTATGAATGCTCCCAAGCTTCTTAACCACTAGTCCAAGGCCTAAGGCCGGGCTGTGAGCAGGCTCTGTTGGACAGTGGAACTATGGCAGGGAAATGCAGTTCGGTCCATAATGGGCCACTGAATGTACACAGACGAAAACCCAATCTTTGAACAGACGCAAACTCCCCTCCTCTCTGGGCTGCCAACATTACAAATGATGAATGATGCTGGTCCTTTTGGATGGAAAGGTTGAGAAACTCTGCTATAATGCACATAAATATGAGATCTCATTTTCAGTAAATATCTACGGAGTATTTTTATACCCAAGTTAAACACTACATGGACAAAGTATTGGAACATCTGGCCATTACATCTACAAGAAGTTTTATGGCATCCCATTCAAAATCATTAAGCATCAAAATGGAGTTGGTCCCCCCCTTTGCGGCTATAACGGCCGCCACTCTTCTGGGAAGGCTTTCACAAAATTTTGAAGTGTGTCTGTGGGAACTTTTTCCCATTCATCCAGAAGAACATTTGTGAGGTCAGGCACCGGTGTTGGGCATGAAAGGCTGGCTCACAGTCTGTGTTTTAGTTTATCCCAAAGGTGGATGAATAAATTTTTAAAAAACCCTTTAAAATAAGTTTTCTAGTCATAGGTTTTGTGGCCATAGGGAAAACAGTTACCAGTTACCAAACCAACCATGCTTTATGGACCTTGCTTTGTGCACTGGGGCATAGTCATGCTGGAACAGAAAGGGCCTTCCCTAAACTATTCCCAAGTTGGAAGCATAAAATTGCCCAAAATGTCTTGGCATGATGAAGCATTAATAAATCCCTTCATTGCAACTAAAGGGCCTAGCCCAACACCTGAAAAACAACCCCATACCATTACCCCTCCTCCTCCAAACTTTACACAGTTGGCCCAATGTAGTCTGGCAGATAACTTTCTATTGGTATCCGCCAAACCCACACTGATCCATCAGACTGCCAGACAGGGAAACCTGATTCATCACGCTTTACAACACTCTATCCAACACCTGGCATTGCGCTTGGTGGTGTGAGGCCTGCATGCACCTACTCGGCCATGAAAACCCATTCCATGAAGCTCCCAGCACAGTTTTTGTGTTGGGGTTAATGCCAGAGGAAATTCAGAACTCTGCAGCTATTGAGTCAACAGAGCACTGGCAACTTTTATGCATTATGCAACTATGCACTTGTTCACCTCACTCTTACTTTATGTTGTCTGCCAATTTGTGGTTGATTTTCTGCTGCTTCTAAAAGCTTCCAGTTTACAATAATACCACTTACTGACTGTGGAATATCTAACAGTGAAGAAATTTCACAAACTTTCTTTATTGTAAAGGTCGCATCCTATGACAATATGTCACTTGAATCCACCAAGCTTTTCAGAATGACTTAATTTTTCACAAATGTTTGTAAACCTGACTGCATGGCTAGGTGATAGACTTTATAAACCTTTGGCAATTGATCTGAATGAAACTCCCGAATTCAATGATTAATAGGTGTGTCCCAATACTTTTGTCTACATAGTGTATATTCATAATGGTTTTTAATTCACACAAAAAGTGTATATTTCTTATTTATTAACTTATTTGTTAAATTGCAAATTAAAATTAGCTAAAGACTGAATAACATGCGCATAAAATATTTGAAAAATTCATCACAAAATAAAATGATAATTCCTTTTAGTGTTACTTTTTGGGGTGCAGGTTCAGACTAGGGCTAGGTGTTGCCAAGGAGCCCATGATCACAACTCATCACAATGCATCACAATATTACCAATGCATCTGATGAGAAATTACATGGAGTCACGTTTTCCTTGCCTGGACGCGAGTCACCGGGCCCCCCCCCCTAGAAGCAGGCCTGGGGGTGGGGCTCGATGGCGAGCGCCTAGTGGCCAGCCCTACACCCATGGGGCCTGGTCGGGCACAGCCCAAACAAGGCACGTGGGTCCCCCCTCCAATGGGCTCACCACCCATGGGAGGGGCCATAGGGGTCGGGTGCTATGTGAGCTGGGCAGTGGCCGAAGGCGGGGACCCTGGCGGTCCGATCCTCGGCTGCAGAAGCTAGCTCTTGGGACATGGAATGTTACCTCTCTGATGGGGAAGGAGCCTGAGCTGGTGCGCGAGGTTGTGAAGTTCCGGCTAGATATAGTCGGGCTCACCTCGATGCATGCCTTGGGCTCTGGAACCAGTCTCCTCGAAGGAGGTTGGACCCTCTTCCACTCTGGAGTTGCTCACAGGGAGAGGCACAGAGCAGGGCTGGGCATACTTATTGCCCCCTGGCTGGGCGCCTATATATTGGGGTTTACCACAGTGGATGAGAGGGTAGCCTCCCTTCGCCTTCGGGTGGGGGGACGGGTCCTGACTGTTGTTTGTGCTTATGCGCCAAGCAGCAGTTCAGAATACCAACCCTTTTTGGAGTCCCTGGAGGGGGTGTTGGAGAGCACTCCTCCTGGGGACTCTCTTGTTCTACTGGGGGGACTTCAATGCCCATGTGGGCAATGACAGTGAGACCTGGAGAGGCGTGATTGGGAAGAATGGCCCCCCTGATCTGAACCCGAGCGGTGTTTTGTTGTTGGACTTCTGTGCTCGACACGGATTGTCCATAATGAACACCATGTTTAAGCATAAGGGTGTCCATATGTGCACTTGGCACCAGGACATCCTAGGCCACAGTTCGATGATTGATTTTGTAGTCGTGTCGTCGGATTTGCGGCCGCATGTCTTGGGCACTCAGGTGAAGAGAGGGGCGGAGCTGTCCACTGATCACTACCTGGTGGTGGGTTGGCTCCGCTGGTGGGGGAGGAAACTGGCCAGGATCTGCTGGGAACGTCTGGCGGAATCCCCTGTCAGGAGGAATTTCAACTCCTACCTCCAGCAGAACTTTTCCCATGTCCCGGGGGGAGGTGGGAGACATTGAGTCCGAATGGGCCATGTTCCGTGCCTCCATTGTGGAGGCGGCTGACCGGAGCTGTGGCCGTAAGGTGGTCGGTGGCAGTCGCGGCGGCAATCCCCGAACCCGCTGGTGGACACCAGTAGTGAGGGATACCGTCAAGCTGAAGAAGGAGTCCTATCGGGCCTTTATAGCCTGTGGGACTCCAGAGGCAGCTGACAGGTACTGGCAGGCTAAGCGGGGTGTGGCTTCGGCAATTGCGATTTCAGTTTCCCACCATCAGCCAAATATATTATGGTGCAATAAAAAAGACTTTTGCGTGCGTGTGTTTATTTCCGTATGGCATTCAAGCGGTTATATAATGATAATAAATATTGATACAGTTGATGTCTGCAAAATCTGTGTGGCCTTATTCAATTGTTAAAACGAAAAAATATAGAAATATAACCAAATGAATGTGACATGGAGACATATGAACACACATGCGTAAGTCTTTTTTTTTGCGCCGTAATATATTTGGCTAATGGTGGGAAACTGAAATCGCTCCCATCTAAAAGTATTTATTTATTTTTCTATTTTTCCTCTTATGTCTCCTCTCGCACCTCTCCCTCCTCTACTAACTTCCCGTCAGCTCCGGCTTTGTGGCGCAGTAAACTAAAATGGTCAATAAAGAGTATACCTCAAGTAACAAGAGGAGCTTAATTCGAAGCTCCACTTGACAAAATAAAAGTGTTGGCACGAGAAATGGGGATTGAATTGTATTTCAAATTATGATGTATTACAACCTGTATTTCATGATTCCTCAGACCACACTCTTAGAAAAACGTCTCTGTGCTGACCCGAGGTTGAAACTGTGAAACTCGCTTCATTTGCAAAACAATAAGTGTTGATCGGCACTGATGAGGCTGCGGGCAGCTTGTGTGGGGAGTGAGGAGGGGAGGGGGCTCCACCAGAGGTTGCGAAAAATTTCGTAGACCTCAGGGAAGGAAGTGTTAAGGCTCTGGATGCTGTGGGGCTGTCCTGGTTGACATGGATCTGCAGCATTGCGTGGACATCGGGGGCAGTGCCTCTGGACTGGCAGACCAGGGTGGTGGTTCCCCTCTTTAAGGGGGATCCAACTATAGGGGGATCACACTCCTCAGCCTCCCTGGTAAGGTCTATTCAGGGGTTCTGGAGAGGAGGGTCTGCCGGATTGTCGAACCTTGGATACAGGAGGAGCAGTGTGGTTTTCGTCCTGGCTGTGGAACAGTGGACGAACTCGATACTCTTCACAGGGTTCTGGAGGGTTCATGGGAGTTGTAATGTCTACATGTGTTTTGTGGACTTGGAGAAGGCATTTGACCGTGTCCCCCGGGGAGTCCTGTGGGGGGTGCTCCGGGAATATAGGGTGCCGGGCTTCCTTTTAAGGGCTGTTTGGCGCCGGTCATACAGGGACCAGAGTCTGGTCCGCATGGGCGGCAATAAGTCGGATTTGTTTCCGGTGAGGGTTGGACTCCGCCAGGGCTGTCCTTTATCACTGATTCTTTTCATAGTATTTATGGACAGAATTTCCAGGCGCAGCCAAGGCATTGAGGGTGTCTGGTTTGGTGACCTCAGGATTAGATCTCTGCTGTTTTCAGATGATGTGGTTCTGTTGGCCTCATCAGACTGTGACCTGCAGCTCTCGCTGGGACAGTTCGCAGCCGAGTGTGAAGTGGCTGGGATGAGAATCAGCACCTCCAAATCCGAGACCATGGTCCTCAGCCGGAAAAGGGTAGAACGCTCCCTCCGGGTCGGGGATGGGGTCCTCCACCAGGTGGAGAAGTTTAAGTACCTCGGGGTCTTGTTCACGAGTGGGGGGACGATGAAGTGGGAGATCGACAGGCGGATTGGTGTGGTGTCCGCAGTGATGCGGGCGCTGCATCGGTCCGTCATGGTGAAGAAGGAGCTGAGCCAAAAGGCAAAGCTCTCGATTTGCCAGTCGATCTACGTTCCTGTGGGTAGTGACCAAAAGAACGAGATTGCGAGTACAAGCGGCCGAAATGAGTTTCTTCTGTAGGGTGGCTGGGCTCTCCCTTAGAGAGGGACTCGGAGTAGAGCCGCTGCTCCTCCGCATTGAGAGGAGCCAGATGAGGAGGCTCGGGCATCTGATAAGGATGCCTCCTGGGCGCCTCCCTGGTGAGGTGTTCCGGGCATGTCCTACTGGGAGGAGACCCCGGGAAGACCCAGGACACGCTGGAGAGACTGTGTCTCTCGGCTGGCCTGGGAACACCTCGAGATTCCCCCAGAGGAGCTGGATAAAGTGGCCGGGGAGAGGGAAGTCTGGGTTTCCCTACTGAGACTTCTGCCCCCGCGACCCAACCCCGGATAAGCGGGAGAAAATGGATGGATGGATGAATGGATCTCAATGAGTAATACTCAAATGCTGAAATAATAGAACAACTAAAATTTAAGATAGGCCAAATTTACTTAAAAACATTAAATACCTATAACTACCAAGGATGAGTCAGTATCTTAAAGTTTTCGCTCAGTTGTATAAACTATGCATTTCTTTGTGCATACGTAAATTGCGCATATCTGTTTCTAAAACAGCAAATGTGGGGGAAAAACATGAAGAATTCAGCAAATATTGAAAAAGATTTGATTTGGTAGGTTCAGTGGTACTGAAATAAATTAATAAACTGATGCAAAGGCTTAAAATATCAATGACAAACAGTTTAAATATAATGATTAATTGCATTATCAATACAGCTCCAGTTCAGACTATGCATACACATAATTAAGTGTAGTGATACTGTCCCATGTATTGACTTGTTTTGTATGTTTATTTTCCACATGTTGCAGATAGGAAAAGAAGCCTCACCTAGCTGTGTAAGTGCCATGCTGTTCTTGACGACGACTCTTCATCATGGCTTTGTACTCGCCCACACGCAGCCTACGGCCCTCTACTATGCAGGTGCGCTTTGGACGAGGCTTGTACTTGTAGTCGGGGTAACGCTCCAGATGCTGGCGGCTGAGCCGGGCCTGCTCCTCATAATAAGGTTGCTTCTCCTGGTTGGACATAGCCTTCCAGCGTGAGCCTGAGGGTTGCAGGTTGTTTCAGGTTGGTGGTCATTCACACAGACTAAAGTCACTATCTTTTAAGCTCATCCACTTTTATATGCCTAATTTTAAAATAAGCACTACTTGCTGGAAATTGTTTTTTTTTTAAAGAAAAAAACACAACAAATAAAAGTGTGAATAAAAGTCAAAAGGCAAGCTAAAGTATCATATCAGCTCTATGATGCATGGGTATTAAACCGAGATTATTGTTTATAATATTATTACTTACTGGTCACAGTGCAACAAAAGTAATAAACAGCATATAGCAGGGGTGGGGAAATATTTTATGATTGTGTTCCTGATTTTGACAATTCAGTATTGAATAACTAGATCAATTTTGGGATTTTGTGAATTTAAGCTTTTTCTTTGTGACTTTGAAAATATTTTCACTCAATTTTTCTTTTATCAGTCCTGTTGACACCATTTTCACTTACCTACAGGAGGGCTGCAATAGTATTAAGTACATTCTCCTTGTGTCACCATCTTGGTGAATCATCAGTCATGACAATGGAGTACACTGAGCATGTGAATGCAAGCAAGCCAAGTATTCTCACACCTATCATATTCAGTACACTGCTTATGTTGATGCAAAATAGCGTTATTAAATAAAACCAAAAAAGCAAACAACGTAAAGAGAAAATGGATATTACTGAATGTGACCTGATGTCAGTTACAAGAATATAGTTAATTATCTGTTTTTTCAAACATGGTGGGTAACACAGAAGCAAATGAAAGCAATTAGAAGTCTGGAGGTATAGTTTATTTCTGGCTGGGTACAAGAATTGTACAGAAAAAAGTGTGGATAAAATATTTTAGTGTATTCAGGGTAAGTACAAGAATAAAGTTCATGCTTATTATAACATGTACATTTATTTTGTACGCTAAAGGTACAAGTGTAATTCTGTGATGTGTAATTCTGTGTTTTGTCTACCTTATTTCCCACTTTGTGTCTTTGTGTTAATGTTATTTTTGCAATGCAAATGCAATGCAAAAATATCCACTTGGGGATAAAGTACTATGAATCTGAAATATTACATACTGCTTTTCATTATCTTATTTTTGTCTTGTAATGGTATGTTGCTTTGTTCTGCAATGTGAATGCTACCGTGGTGTGCCTGTTGTCATTTTTACAACATATCTGGTTTGATCGCACATTAGTATCTTAAACCTAAATCTAATAAAATTGAAACCGAATCAAATCAGGCACTTGAGAATCTAAATCAAATTCTCAATTATGAGGTCAGGGCCAATTCTAAGCAATGCCCATACATTCTTCAAATAAAAATGTTTTAATGTATACTTTAGCACATTTCTTCAAGTTAAAATCTTTCTGAAACATGACATGTGAGTTTCAGACTTGAATATTTTTATTTTAATCTATTCTTCTATTTCTTATTCAGAAATATTTTTTAGTGCTTTGAAAGAGAGGTTGGTTCTGCTTTACCCATATGTTCCTCACATAAAAAGGTGTGCAAGTCTTTGACTTTTCTTTATTGGTTTTCAGAGTTTGTTTCCAATGACCCTGCATTTGTAAAATTGTTTAATTTGGTGATTTTTATACATTTGTCCAAAAATGGAAAGCTGCTATATAGGATTTTATACCTCATTCCTATTGATCAAATCAAGTTGAATTGAATCGAAGCATTAACTTGTGAATCGCAATCAAATCAGTTCAGGTTATCTGTGCCAAAACCAGTGGTGGAGCCAGAGGGGTGTCCGGGGAGGCACTGGACACCCCTGACATCTGACTGGCCATCCCAGGTGCCATCCCAAAATATTATTTGCTGCTGGCAGCTCCTGATGCTGATTGACATCTCATTTGTCTAAAGAAGTTTTTCAATTTTGCCAGCAATGCTGCTCAAGCTATTTTCAAATCAAAGATGAGCCGAAGAGAAGAGCATGGTTTCAAGGTAAAACGAATAATAAAACATCGTATTTGAAATACGTTTTATAGTTTATTATTAGGTTTGTTTGCGCTGTGTAAGTTAACGAGGCGCCGACAACATCAGTTAACTTAATGAGATTAGAGAGATCAGTTCGCACTTTAGACAATTTAGACTCAAACATGAAGTGCATCAGACCAAGCGACTTCTTGAGAGGAGAGAGAAAAGTGGATGTACATACCATCTAATCTCCTTGAATTTGTTGTGTTTCTGGAACCTTATAAAGTGGTGTTTCGTGAGTTATTTCGACTTTGTAAAATTTCTCTTGTTACACCAGTGAGCAATGCAACTTGCGAGAAAAGCTTCTCTGCGTTAAAACTTATTAAAACCCACCTAAGGACAACAATGTCTGATGACAGGTTAAGTCACCTAGGGATTCTCAGTGTTGAGCCAAGGAGGGCACGCTCCCTCAACATGGATGAATCCGTGAAACGTTTTGCCAGTTCTCATTAGAACCACAGAATTATGTTGTTTTAAACATACCTAGGATAAGTTACTACTAAACACAAGTTACTAGTAACTGATGACACTAAAACTGTGTTTTTGTTTTTCTTTTCAAATCCAGGTCTGTTTGATGTCTGCTATGTCTAATTGCAGTATTTTTTGTTTGGTTGTTTTTTCTTTATGCTAATGTTTTTGTAAATTAACTCAGCATTGTTTTTGCAAATACAACTTTTGAATTCCTAAATTTATTATTTCAACTTTATGAGTACAGTGTGTTTGTGTGTGTGTGTGGACCCCCTGAAATAGCAGTGGCCACCCCCTGGCCACCCCATGTAAAAAAAATTGTAGCTCCGCCACTGGCCAAAACTCAGCCCTCTATGTAAGGTATATAAACATAAGACATACTAAGACAAATGACAGTGAAATATAGACATCTATATAAGATACAGCATAAAAAATACATGATTAAACTGATAATCAGATGTGAAACATGCAAATGGGTTGAATAAACAGATGAGTGGAATGTGCAATGAACAGTCAAAATGGAGTTTAGTTTCAGTGTGCTGAGCAAGGAGTCAGTCCATTTAACAGAGCCAGTTTAAGAGTGGCAGAGGCCAGTGTTTGGTAGTTAAGCAGCCTGGGACAGTGGACCTGTGGACCAGTATTTAAATTTGAAGTATTCTACAAGGAGTTTACTCTACAATTCTACCAGTTACAGGAAGCTGTCCTTATTACAGAGAAGCAAAAGTTAAACATGACCTGGAAATTTTAGCTAGCAGCAGCACAGGTTTCTTGCCTCTTCAGAGGAGCGAGCGAAGCACCTTTATTCCACACATACACTACTGACTGGGCAGATGTGCCATCTCTGAGAACCCTGTTTTACATTATAATTGACTCCACAGACAAATATCCAGTGATTGTCTTTGCACAGCCCTTAATCTCACTGACTAAAATTCTTCATTCACTGTCGGGCTAGGCTGAGTATGTGAAACACATGCTTACAAATCTGTAACAAATATTTGGTTTTATTTAAAATAAATTGAACATTATGATAGAGATAAATAACACAGATAAGTATGGTAGAGATGCATAAAAATGTCATATTCTGCCTAAGCTTGAATATAACTGGTCTTGGCAGTTTTCCTGCCACAGGGAAGCAGGTAGAGTATCATGCTCTGGCATGCCCTACTGTGCCCACAATAGCAGCAGGTGTTACACTCAGAATAGGGCTGTATTGACAATTAGGCCTGAAGTGACATTCAGAATGGCCTGTGTAAGCTTAACAACAACAACAAAAACAAAGACACAGGAACCAAAAGTGAGAAAGGAGCAGAGAACAAGGCATACGAAGACTGTGTTATGGGAAGCATAGCGGCGTATAGGAAAGATAGGTTAGCATGGAAGCAAAGGACCAGAAGAAAAAACTAAAATCACTACCTAAACATGAAAGTATCCTTAACAAAAAAAAAAAAAAAAAAATCATTGAACATGTTGTAACTAATGCTGATTTTTGTAATTTATGCCATTTTGCCAGAGCTGCAGAAGAGGAACTAGGCAGAAGTCCAGGCTACCAACATACCCAAGATCTTGCTAATGCTGGAGTTGTGCATATCTGGAAAGGCCTGCAGGATGCGGCGGCGCTCATCCTTCGCCCAAACCATGAAGGCATTCATAGGTCTTTTGATGTGTCCTGAGGAGGGCGTGTGGACCTCAGCAAAGCCACTGACTCCTGGTGCAGACACGGCCCCTACCACACAATCTCATTTGTATCCTGGCACAGGCACAACACTTTCAATTCACTATTCAGATAAGTACTAACAGTCCAGATTTTTAGCTTATGGTTCATTAGTGCTATACAATAGGAAAACTACTAATATTTCTAAAATTTACTATACTTCTTTTATCTCAACACTTGTAGTTGATTTAGATATTCATGTTATTTTTCTTTAAATAACATTCAGCATCTAAAACTGTTTGGCTGTATGCACAATGTTCAGATCTTACCCTCTGAATCACTGCTGGGATGGTCCTCTTTGGGTTGGTGAATCTGGTCATCTTCCTTCCTCTCTTCATGTGTCAACTGTACACCTCGAGAAATCTGTAGCATATGCAGCACAGGGACACCAAAATGCCATTTCCAAAAGGCAATGGGGAAAAAAGTATATAGTGTAGGTGTCAACAGAAGCACTATAGCTATTTAATTGAAATGGATTATTTCTCACCCTATTCAGCAGGAAAAGAGAATAGCAAGACAAACCTGTAATTTACACGGTTTTTTCAATATTTGTATTAGTAGTCAGAAAGGCTAAAAGCAGGACAAGAGAAGGAAGTAATGCATGGACAAAAAACACAAACATAAATTGAAGAACAGACTGACTGTAGTCTTCTGACGAGGCCATATGAAAATGAAATGCTTCACCTGACAGTGGTACCTCAGAACTCGAAATTAATCCATTCAGAACTTTGGACTGAATCCTTAAAAGTTCAAGTTCTGATCAAATTTTCCCCATAAGAAATAATGGAAAATAAATTAATTGGTTCCCAGCCCCAAAAAATTACACCTATATGTTTTTTTTAAGCATTTAAACACAAAATGAACCATATAAAACAAGACCATATACTGTACTAAACATATCTAAGCACATTTATCAAAACAGTAATTTGTAAAGTAAGAAAATAAATGTATCCAAA
>JABFEA020000130.1:29262554-29275339 GCA_019775915.2 Cyphomyrus plagiostoma | reverse complement strand
GCAGTGCTCAAAGTGGAGAAATAAAAGTGTCGCTAATGTATTGACTGTGAGAACGGCGGCGGGGGTGTTGGGAACAACAGAAGCGTCTTAACAACACTGTCGGTACTGCGCGCGGTGCCCCGCCACTCTCTGCGTAACGCTCGTCTCTGAGTAGGAGAGTACTGGTAACTTGTGAGAAGTGGTGGTACGATAAAGATTAAGATATAGCAGCGCCGGTACTGCTGAATATTACGTATATGATCCCGCATTTGCGCTTGCTACACCCCAGCACACGCCGCCTCTTTTACTCCGACCTGCAGAACTGCCGTAAACATGGAAATGAGTTGCGTTGTGAATCTACTGTAGATTACTTTTCCTCAAGGACCCGGATGTCTGTCACACCAGATTGAAATTGAATTTCAAGACAGAATTTTTCGAGGTAGGATAAATGCTCTCGAGTAACTGGAATTCAGATTCAAACTATTAAATTCAGATTCAGTTTTGTAATGACAAACTGCAGCTAACTGCAGATTCAAATATATAAAATTCAAATTCAGTTTCTAGTGGCACAAATATCAGCCCATATAACATCTGTTATTTAATGTCAAACAATTTGCCAGCCTGATCTAATCATGACAATTGGTTACAACGAACAACCCAGTAACAATAATTTTGCACTTCAACAACAGTATAACCAAAATGCACAACTGCTGTTTAAACCTAAATGACAGGCTCTAGGTAACTTTAACAGTGAGTACCACGGAGGATGTGCATGTTTTTAAGTAAACTTTGTTTTCATCATAACGTAAAGTACAAGAAAACCTTTATGGTTAATTTAAAAAAAAAAGTGAGGAGCATTGTCTGAAGGAGGCAAATTTTTCATTGGGGTTTGTGCATTTCAGGTTCCACAATATGAATGAATGAATGAATTAATTAATTAATTGGGTGTGTGTGTAATATGAAGAATACAGAGGACTACTTGCCTGGTTTACAGGGAATGGGTTGCAAGGGAAGGCCCATCTGAGGCTCTGAGGTGACTGACAGGGGCTGCGAGTTATGGTGAAAGGCAGGGATCATCACATAAGGCATGTTCACCTGCTATAAGAGGGCAGACAAGCAGGATGGTTCATGGTCACAAAACATGACCAAAGTGCCAGGCCAGACAGCACAGGAATACAAAAGTCCTTGTGAGTTGTTATACCATTAAAGAAATAATTTAAGGCCCCTTGTATTCATAAAATGAAGAGCATTAAAAAATGTCATGATGCTGTCAATGGTGGAGTGTGGATCTAACTGCCTCAGTCTAGACAAAGTGGCCAGGTTCATGGATCTATCAGACCACAGTAGTTTTTCCCATTAGTAAGCAATTGTTCAGTAGTTTCTCCTTGCACAAGGTATAAGTATAGCACATTTCATAGCTCTCTTCTATAGGTGGAACTGGGACTAAAACTCTAAAGAATGAAACTGCTATTATATTCACAAGCCAGTAAACCCACACTAAATACCTGGCAATATGAATGGGAAAAAGTACAGGCAAGGCAACTAATGTGCTCCTGAAAAACCTCTCACTCATAAAATCATGTACTAAAGTACACGTATCCCATGGGAAAAACAGGGTTAAGAGAATATGACTCCGAGACTTAGTAACTTACACCAAATGAAAATAATTAAATAATAAAATCAGTGATACCAGTGGCCAATGATGTAATTATATGCATTTTAAATAAGAAATAATAATGATACTTCAATAAATTAAATCATAAACATTTCCTCTGTGTCTCATGAGAATTGCCTAATAACTGCTTCAATTGAACATGCTGAATTTGCTGACGTGTCGAGAGCCGGGGGTAGTGAGCCACGGGCAGTAAAGGCAAAGTAGCACTAAAAGCAACATGTCCACTGTCTATGAAAAGTAAATGCAAGTGAATCAAAAACAGGTTGCAAAGTGTGTTCCTATGATCATTTTTAGATTTTTAGAATCTAAGATTTTGACCTTTGCAATGTGTGAATGCAAAAAGTTTGATTCTTTTAGTTTTGAAAACCAGTTTGAGGTTTACACTGAGAAAAACTGGTTCTAAAGAATAACTTGTTATGAATCGGACATCATTAGTTCACTTGGATGGCTGTTTTTGCGTTCAAGTAGCGTTAATCGCCAAGACCATATGTTGCAGTTCGCGCATTGCTTTTCTCTGTGGCTGAAAATTGTGCAAATAGAAATGCGATTCTGCATTGTATTGGACTTGGTTATTAATATATTAATTGTGTTAGAGCTGATTTGCGGTGTGATAACACATGTGGTAGCAGAACTGACTATGTATAGTATATGTAAATGTGTATTATACTTTGTAAAGTGCTATAAATAAAAGATAAGCAAAACATTTAACATTTTAAAATATCTTACTTGAATCTGCTGCTGCAAGAGATTGATCTTGTGTTGCTGCTGGATGAGCTGCTGCTGCTGCTTGGTAATCTGTGATAGAAATAAAGCTTTAGGTTAAACTTATTTGCCCCAATGGCACAGATAAAACTGAATAAATCACTTTCAAGATTGCCCAAAATTAAGTATAAAGGTCACCCAGGTCTTTCAGGGTTAGGTCAGTAGCTATCAGGTAAACTCACCTGCTCCTGCTGCTGCCTGGCCAGCTCCATCTGCTGTTGCTGCTTTTCGAGGAGCAGGGCCGCCATGTTCCTTTGTTCAGAGTGAGCACCCAGTAGCTGGTCCCGCAGGCTTGACAGCTGGTTGATCATCACCAGCAGCTGCAGCTCCTTCTCTGCTAGACTCTCTGGAGTACCTTCCCACAGAAAACCACAGTTGGGATCATAGAAGCAAAGAAGCAAAGACAAAATAATACAAATGATGCCATGGTCATGCTAATAAAGAGCGTTCAAGGAAGTATAATACTCCTGTAATGTCTCTGCAAGACCAAATGGCATGGTTTGAGGATGCTCTGCTGCACTATTAGAACCTGGATAACTTGATATGATTGCTTCCCCAACATATCCTCAGCTCATTCTACATCAGCACCATCGAAAGCCTGCTCCGTAGCTGCATCACTGTCTGGTACGGGAACTGTAACGTCTTGATTGAGAGCAGATGAGAAGATCATCGGTGTGCCCCTACCCCCTCTAAAAGACATTTTCCAGACCCGCTCCTACAACAGAGTCTAAAACATTGTAAAGGACCCTACCCACCCACTACACGGACTCTTTTCCCTCCTACTTCCGCTCCGCCTCTACCAGGTTGTGCAACAGCTTTATACCACAAGCCCTCAGAACTCTGAACGCACACTAATATGTGGACCGACTCCCTTCAAATTCCTCTAAACAGCATATACAATCTACCTCTAAACTGTAACTGCACTTTACTTACAAAGTTTACATCTCTCCACTATTTATTTATTATCTCAGCACTACTTATTTATTATCTCTGCACTATTTATTTACTGCCTGTTTCCACCTTGTACTCCCTGTTACTTTAATGTTAAGTGTACTACATGTTGCACCAGGGCCATGGAGAAACGTTTTCTTCACTCTCTGTACATGTATGTGGCTGCTGATGGCAATAAAGTAACCTTGAACTTTGATTAGAATTATTAATTTTGCAGGAAAATATCTGGCCAATGCCCTGAGCAGAAGGTTGTTCTAAGAACATAAGAACTATACAAACGAGAGGAGGCCATTCGGCCCATCAAGCTCGCTTGGAGAGAACTTAACTAATAGCTCAGAGTTGTTAAAATCTTATCCAGCTCTGATTTAAAGGAACCTGAGGATTCAGCTTGCACTACATTATCAAGAAGACTATTCCATACTCTAACTACACGCTGTGTAAAGAAATGCTTCCTTAAATCCAGTTTGAAATGTCCTCCCGCTAATTTCCACCTATGGCCACGAGCTCTTGTATTAGAACTAATGCTGAAGTAACTATTTGGTTGAACAGCATCCAAACCTGTTAGAATCTTATAGACCTGTATCATGTCCCCCCTCAGTCTCCTTTGCCTGAGGCTGAACAGATTTAACTCAACTAACCTTTCCTCATATGACATTCCTCTAAGACCTGGAATCATTTTTGTCAAAATACAAACACAAATTCTATTTAGATATTTTAGCAACACGTAAAACAAGCAGGCCTTTTTTTGTTAACCTACAAATGCCACTTGTCTGTCTATGAGGCAGACTGATTGATGAATATAGATGCAGTGAATCCCTACAGTCAGCATAACTAGTTACATGGAAATATTAGCTGCTGAATGACTTCTTATGGAAAATTAACATTTTTGTGATATTTACTCATTCAGGTTCCTTTATCTAACATTCATATTTAGTTAGAGATCAGATAACAATCAGCCTGAAAAATAAGCTGACATACAGAGAATCAGACAGAACAGACAAATACTTTCAGTGTACCCTGTGTTCAAGGATGACCTTGATGCATATTTGAGGAGTGCGGTGGCCTCTCACCTTTCAAACTTGTGCTACCATGGGCATTCTTGACCAAAAATTTCTCTCTCAAGTCTGAATTCAGAAGGTTTTCAATCGTGGGCATTACTGTGCATCAACATGCAGCAAACAAATGAAAGTAAAAGCACATAAAATGGACAGGAATTAGGGTAAAGGTCAAACTTGTCAAAAGAGAAAAATCTCACAGAAATGTATATCAAAAAGAAAAATGTCTTTTTTCAAGCAACTTTTATCCCCATATCAGAGCAAAAACACAATAAACAAATCCTGTGTGTGTTTGTGTGTGTTATGTATATATTTCACCATGGGGACCGCATGTCCCCACATTGTGATAAAAACCTGTTATTTTGGCAAAGCGGTGGGAACCATTTCTTTGGAAACTAAATTTTATAAAAAAATATGTGACTGCATGTGGTGTGTGTCGGTGTTTATGCACTCCTGGGCAAAAAAGTAGGCCAAATTTTAATGTTGAGGCACTAAGGTTTGGTTCATTTTTTCCCCAAGAGTGGAGAAGGTCCTTGTATGGTACATGTAGCAGGAACAGTGCATGGAATGTCAATGGCTCACCTTCACTAACACCATGCTGGAGGTCCAATTTGTCAAAACTCTGAATGCCTCCATCTTGGCCTGGAGGGCTGTGTCCCTGTGACCGTTCTTTTCTGGGAGAGCCGTCCGCTTGCGGGGATGTGCCCAGTGATGCTCCCTGTGGTTTCATGACAATCCCATTGATGGCCTTTGAAACAGCACAAACAACTCTATGTTCACAAAACATACATTTTAAAAAGACAACATATCTATCTCTATATAAACTAGTCCTTCATTTTAAAGTGAAATCTGAATTAGTAAATGAATAATGACATTGGCTCTTTTACCAAGGGCGAGTGTGACATCCTCAGCTGAAATTCTGCCTGCTTGGCCAGTGGACGTGTCAGCCAGCTGCAGGGTGAAGCTCTCTGGAGCTCCCTGCCAGCCTCTCCACTGCTGATATCACCTGAGCCTTCCTCTTCCACCTTCACACCCATGCCCACCATGGTTACATCATTGCTGGCCAGGAGATGCAGTGCTGAGGGGCTGGGCTCACACATCCTGCAGTAAAAAACAAAGATCTCCTGTCAAGCCAAAGAAATGCATGTTTTATAAATGCCACAATATCATCCTGTTGACAAGTGGATGACAACTGGCTCCTGCTGGAGTACCTTATTCAGCAGGCCAGGATAATACTGCTGACCAGACAAAGGCTGCCTAAAATGTGTCACCTTTTTAGTTTCCTAGAAGTTACAAGTCATATAGATATTTTTCAGCAAGTGACTATGCGAAAAAAAAAAAACCATATAATTTATGTAGTATTATCTTTTATTTCTTCACCGTTCTGATTTAAAAGGAAAAGAAACTGAGGAAAAACATTGACACAGGCTTAAAAAGAAATGTACCTGTAATATTCAATATTCTTACAATTACCTAGAAATTAAAACAAACTATTTAGCAGAAGTTCTGCTGTGTGAAAAGTGATAAGGCAACAGAGTCCTCCCCAAATGCACTGCTGTCTCTATCAGATCTGATGAACCTTGAAGCACTCTCTCTGCATATGGACCACAGTTTGTTTATGAAACCCATCAGTTGCCTGTTTTGCATGGAAAACAGCAATGCATTGTCTGGGCAGACTCAGCCTGGAACTTTTAATAAAGAGTAAATCCTGTCACAGAGCTTAGTGATCAGGTGCCTCAGATCTAGCATGCTGGACCATGTTGGGTATAAAATACCTCCCTATGAAAACCTAAAATGAATAAGCAATGGGGGTAAAAAACGTATGAGTCATTATTCCTCTGTTATTTTTTTTATAGGTAAAGACTACAGAATAAAACGCAGCATATATAATTGTCATTGAAAGAGGAAGTATGTTCAATAGCCACAAGATGGACAAAAGGGCCAGCATGTGGCTGAGTGGGCTAACCCTGTGTACCTGTAATCACGAGGTCGCTGGTTCAAACCCAGCCTCAGCATGTCTGTGGGTCCTTGAGCAAGGCCCTTAACCCCCAGCTCCCTGGGTGCCGCACAGGTAGCTGCCCTTCGCGGACAACTTACTCCACAAAAGAGCAAGTTGAGGCATAAAGACAATTTCCCCACAGGATCAATGAAGTACCAATTATTATTTATTATTAAACACCAGGAAACTCAGAAAGGCAACAATACAAGTCGAATGTGAAATGGGGAGAAAAAAAAAAACAGCGCAAAATGTATGAACAGCATCATCCTAATCATTAAATAAAATCTGATCATACTGAACAATATTTGAATCTAGCAGGAAAATGTGATTACATTCTTAATTAACTATCCATAAAACTTACATAAATTCATATACCCATTCAGCTCAATTTCAGAAGCCGGCCTAACTGTCCATCAGTGTGTTCCAGAATGAGGCAGAAGAAAGTGGTTATGACCACCAGACAGCCCAAGCAAAATTAGCCCACAATGAGAACTAACAACATTTTTAAGATACAGTTGTGTTTTATAGCAACCACAGTCAGTCTTTAATCTTGGTTGAAAAGTCTTTGGGGACCCGGGAGCAGGGTTGTACCACCCTTTCCTCGGTCGCTAGATCACTTCTGATTGTTATCAGAGGCTGTGCCTCTTGGGAAGCCTGGCATGCCTGTGAGAATAGACCTTTACAAACTCCCTGCAGATGGCGACACTAAAGGCCAATTCATATTTTCCATATCTGTATGAGTTTACCGTCCATGAGTAATACACATTTCCATGGATGTTGATGGTCACATCCATCAGATGTATTGCAACAAACACAAATACAAGCAGTGTCATGAAACAGGTAAACGTTTTTTGAACAGTTTTAAAGTTGCTAATAGGCTTGGGTGGGTGGTATTAAGGTAATATGGCATACCGCTATAATTTGGAATCCTTGCAACACCCTTACACCAACTCTCGTCCACAGCTTCATGAATTATATTGTCTCAGTTTCAAAATCTGTCTGAACATTAAGAAAATGGACCATTATATATGTGGGTCCCGACGCACCTCCTCATACAACTGCTCACTATAATTGCTATAACAACTATTTTTCTTCCTGATCTTCTTCTACTGTTTCTTGGTTGACCTTTGCTCTGTGAAAGTTAGTGCTGCCACCTGTTGAATTTCCTTGCACATGCGCTGTCCAGACATAAAATTCTGGGGTACACTCCTTATAAATCCAAAATCATTCAAGAATAAAAAGGTCTAATGCAGTGGTACTTTGGTTCTCGAACTTAATCCATTCCGGACACTTCCCGGAATCCTAAAAAGTTTGAGTTATGACCAGATTTTTCCCATAAGATATAATGGAAAACCAATTAATTGGTTCCAGGTCCCCCAAAATTACACTGCTCCTGCTGTGTATTTATATTTTTATTTTTTTTAGCATTTAAACACAAAATGAACAAGATAAAACAAGAGCAGCATTTTTTTCTTAATGGCTTCCAGAATGATTAAGATCTTATCCAAACGTTACCCCTGTCCTGCCCCGATCGTCCGTCCTTCCATTTGCCACGCCCCCTCATTAACCATGTGTGGGATCCCCATGTGATCAGCTGTTTCTTGTTGTTGTCATTAGTCCTCTGTATTAAGTCCACGTTTCAGTTTGCTTCCCCAGTCCGGTCATTGTGAGCATTCGACTTGCTTACAGTGCTGGCTTAAAGCAACGATTCTGATCCTGATGCAATGCACCCGGCTGCACAAACTGGAACTGCCTCCGTGACGACACTCCTTTGCCCTTATTGGCTGAAGAGTTTAGTTACACGCATGACGTTTCTATCCCAGGCAGTTCCGATGCATAATCTGCTATTTCTCCCGAATATCACGTAAAGCAGTGAGAACAGGTTTTCAGGTAATTTACCTGGTAAAATAAAGTTTAAATAAATGACTCAAATGCTCTAATAGTACACGTAAGTTAGTGGTTTATTTATTGTTAATTACTGTGATGTTGCGCTGCTTTATTTGGTTAATCGCCCAGTCTGTGAAGAAGGCATTCAAGTAAGAATTGCATTGTAGTATGACTCATTTCCTGGCACGTACAGTTTATATTAGGTCAGCGTTCACAGTTTGACTTCTGATATCCAGATCGAGTTCTAGGTCAAACTGGTTTGTTCGACTTTCAAGAAATTCGAGTTCTAGTGAGTTCGAGAACTGAGGTACAGCTGTACTTCCCTTATATGGTGTATTAATCTGGACCAAACGAGGTGAATCTGACCAGATGAGAAACTATAGTTTCATCACTACTACATACATCTAAAGAGACAATATGCAGTTGGGATCACCACAAGAATCTGAACGAACCTATAAAGTTCATTATTTATTTTGGGGTCCATGAAACTTCTGCCTTCCAATGT
This sequence comes from Cyphomyrus plagiostoma, assembly GCA_019775915.2. NCBI lineage: Eukaryota > Metazoa > Chordata > Actinopteri > Osteoglossiformes > Mormyridae > Cyphomyrus > Cyphomyrus plagiostoma. The sequence goes on along the minus strand of JABFEA020000130.1, from coordinate 29,266,526 downwards.
TTGTTCAAAATGGCAGTGCATTGTACTAATCAGTGATTTCATTTTATCTACCTTTTACCCCAAACAGAGCTTGTAGTATAAGGCAATATCATGATCTCTTGAAAATGGTCTCCATATGTTTTTACAGTGATAGATACTTTTATAAAGTTAATACTCTGAAAAGCTATAAATTGGCAACTGTATATTTTTCCAAAAAGGTGGTGGAGGAAAGAGTCCCTTCATTATAGTATGCCGATTGGTGGGGGGGGTATACCGCGGGTGTCTTTTTTATATTGTAGAGGGATCCCCTTTGGTATATTATATGTCATAGAGACAGGGGGATTCAGAATTTGCATCATGGTAAGCTAGAAATGCCTTGCCTAAAAAAGATGCATAGTATGGCAATAAGGTAATGAAGAGTAGCCTCAAAAAAAAAAAACAGAACCATCTGCATGAAATGAATAGGCACCACTCAAACAACTCACCAGCTAAACATTAGTGTATTCTGTGTTCACAAGTTGCTGATGTAAATATATAAACAAAAAGGGGACAACTGCATGCCAGGAAATATAGAGTTGACAAGGAAGACTGATCTAGACAGTTGTCTACTGATTTCAACTCCCTTGATTAAAGAGCAAAACATATACCATATATGTGCTGCTCCTATACATTTCAAACTTCCATTTTCATATATAGATATTTGGAATTTTTCTGCTGTCACCATGCTAAAACAGGTACACAAAAATGATTTTTCAGATGAATGCACAACCTTTAGATAAAAAAACTTCCTAAGAAAATAAGTATGGGCTAGTTCAAAAAAAGAAAGCCAATCAGTTGTTACTAAATATAATTTTTGTCCTGGCATAAAATACTACACGAATCAATAAAGGAAACAACCTGCGTTGTTTATGTGGCTAGTAACACACAAACACAAAATTTTACATTGAAAAAATTGGTTCAGGTGATAATAATAGATTGGTTATCTTTTTTCCTAATCACTTTTGGGGACAGCCCCAGAATAGTCCCTGTGCTAATTTTATTCCTTTTTCCCTGTGTAGCAGAAATTAAAAAAAATATATATATTCAAATGACTGACAAAAGGAAAAAGGAAAAATGAATAGATGAAACAGCACAATAAACCACGCTTTGCAAATTTCCTTCTAACTAAATAACCCTCTGCCACTAACTTTTGTAAAGTGACACCAAAGTATGATAAACACATTAAACCTTAATTTCAGCAAGTATTCAGTTATTTTATGCGGTCTGCCTAAATAAAAAATATGTAAATAAATCTAAATAAAATAAGTTCAGCTCAGGTGTTCGGACTATTTAGGTTTCTGTATATAACATAAATTGGTGGATGTCCACTCATAAGAAAAATAGTGCTCTGCTGTCTCTTTTCTGCCTTTCACCCTTCTGTTTTTCTTGTTTATTGTGCTCCAGAAAACATACTGTGGCCATTCATTTGAGATTCAAGGTGGGATATAAATGAGGAGCAGAAATACATTTATAATAAAGAAGTAAAACAAGAGAACAGGCATAAAGCATGTGTCTGAAGAACAGGTTTGTGATAGTCTACAACCCTCCAGCTGCCACATTCATTTTCTTTTTAAAAAATAAGGTATGTGGTGGCTTTAAGACTTCAAATCAAATCAAAATTCAGGGTCATTTCGTCAGTGTTTTTTATTTGTTTGCAGCATTGTGTATTTAATATGGTGGAGATGGTCATAAATTGAATGATGACAATGATAATCACACTGTTAGAAAACTAAATATGAACTTTCAAATAGATTCTGAGCAGTCTTTGAGTCTCCATGGAGATCAGCTCAGTTCTTTATGAGGTAAGGAATGCAACAGGTACCTCTGAACAACTGTTCTTCCTATTTCTCCATGTTCTGCGAAGAAAGGTGGGATGACCTAAGATGGTAGCTCATAAGAGTTAGAACTTGTGAGAGTTGGAAATGGAACAAGAGATTATCTGGATATATAATGATTGTGATTATAGTGACTATTTTGAATATGTCGATTTAGTCCAGATATATTTTACCATTTATCACTGGCATAAAATATCATTCAAAAGTTTTTGCACACCACACGTTTTTACCACTTTTCTATTTATTTAATGAAACGGCAGATCTTTAAAATTCTTTTTAAGCAAGACAAGTCAAATAAAACCTTCACAACATGGAAAGACTATGTAACAGTGCATGTCTGACATCCCATTAATTGGTTGTGTGGTCCTTTAACTTTAAATACACTAGTTAATGGTTTATTCCCATGAAACAGAGTAGCATGTAATATCCCTTGTAGAAAGTAAGGTCTGAGAGTGAGGTTACTTTGATGAATCAAAGATATATCATTTTCTTGGTAATAAAGGCACTCAGATGGTAAACATACTGTAAATTGATGTTAGTAAAGAATACCAAGTTTATTTTTAGCAAATATTAAGTGAGCAAAAAGCAAATGTAAAAAGCTCAGTGTGTGCAAAAAGTTGACTGGTACTGTACACATATCAAATCAGACTACAGAGTATAAAATGCATGCACTTGGCTTACTTAAACTGGTGAAATTTAACCCTTACTTAAAACTTAAAAAGATTTCAACCCTTACTTGAAATCTGATGATAGAACATCCATGAGGATAATGTTCCAAATAAAGACTGAATTGACCTCTGTGTATGTGGCTTCTGGTATTAAAAGAATTTTACAGTGATGATATAGACAGCATGAATAACATTTGTTATTCATATTGATTTTTATTTTTAGTATTTTATGGTTATAAAGTACTAGTAATGTATGACTGAAACATTACATTGTGTGTATAATAATCCTTTGGGGAAAACCTTGTAGAACTTGACCTTCTATAATCATTAAAATACCAACAATGATGATTACAATGATTAATATTGATAATGATATTCACTATTTGGAAATGTATAAATTACAGAATAATATGAACAGAATAATAAAAAAAGAACAACCAGCAAAGTAATCTTGTATTCTTAGTGAAGGATTGCTGGGATTGCTGCGAGAGAGTGGTGTTGAGCTGCAGCGATTGTTTGGGGATTTTTTTTGGAGTGTTTTGAACGTATATTTTGAGTGTTTGTGTGGGTGTTTGACTGTTTACGTGGGTGGCTGTTTTATTTCTATTTATTGTTCTTATTTCGGTCGGCGTGAGTGCTTGTCTGTCCTGTCTGTTAAATTAACATCGCGATTGTTACCGACAGCTTTGCTCGGTCGCCAGTCGGGGCCGGGAGGACATTTTCCACTTTTTTCCCGCTTCGACAGTAGCCTTGTGGTTTTTCGACCTCCCAAGAGCAACTTCGATTTCGCTTTGTTTTTAGTTCATACTTGGTTCAGGCAGAAGTTCCTTTGGTAAGTAGTAGTAAAATTATCGGATTTAAAATTTTTTATAAAATAATAATTAAAGTCCCGTTTTTATTTTAGTGTACTCGGCACTTTATTGCATTAACGTTACGCTAATTAACCATTAAAGTCAAATACACTATATAAATTTACTGGGCTGTATACTAAATACACTATATAAATTTACCCTTTGTTGTCTGTATTTAAATGCCAGGAGTATTAGGAATAAAATTCATGATTTAGGAGTCTTTTATCTCATCGGACTCTTATGATATTATAGGAATAACTGAAACGTGGTTGAGAGAAAGGGATGGACAAGAATATAATATGGAAGGTTACATACTTGCAGGCAAGGGAGCTTACTGATAAGTAAAACTACGGAAGCTATATGGCTAAAAACTCAAATAGCCTAATTGTTGGTGTTTGTTAAAGAGCACCTAATGTAGCTGCTGAGGAAAGGAGATTGTTATACAGTGATATTAGGATTATGAGCAATAAAAATGATGTGGTAGTTATGGGTGATTTTAAGCTACCAGTGATGCAATGGGACGTTGTCGCTGGCTCTTCTGAAAATGAACTGGAGATGGTGGAATTAGTACAAGATTGTTTTTTTACTCAGTTTGTTAAC